>CM069136.1:17048304-17188585 GCA_035221665.1 Okamejei kenojei | reverse complement strand
GCCATTCATTTTGATCAAGCTGATCATCCCCCTACATAACCCGGCCAGCCTTTTCCCCATCATCCTTGACTCCCCTAGCACCCTATAGCTCTAACTAACATCTACCTTAACTCCATCCAAGTGATTTGGCCTCCGCGCCCGCCTGTGCAGGGACTTCCATAAATATCACAACTCTCTGTGAAAACGTTTTTTCTCACCTCAGTCATAAATACCTCCCCTTTATTTCTAAGACTGTGCCCCTGTTCTGGACTTCGCCCAACATTGTGTAATTTTTCCTGCATCTATCCTCACAAGCGAGAGGATTTGCGTTCTCAGGAGCAAGAGGTCCTACTGCGGTTGTACAGGCCCTGTGAAGACACACCTGGAGTAGTGGTGCAGTTTTGGTCTCCATGTTTGAGAGGACATTCTGGCAGTGAGGGAGTGCAAGCGTAGGTTCACCAGGTAAAATTCCCGATGGCGGACTTCCTATGCTGAACAAGGGTCGACTGGGCTTCTAAGTTCATCTGGAATTTATAAGGATGAGAGAGATCAAATAGAAAACATAAACAAAAATAATTCATAAGGGAATTAGATAGGTTATATGCAGGAAACATGTTCCCCATGTATTCACTAGATATTTCAAAATATTATAATTTATCAGATCATAGCACTCTTTAACCTTTAAGATGAAAGTAACTGGTAAAATGATCAACAAGGTCAATGGAGATTTAACCCACAAATTAAAAAGACAAAATACCCAAGAATACTATCACAAAAACAGATCAGATGATATTCTTTGAAATAAACGATACTCCAGAAATATCTCGTACCCATTTATGGAAACTTTTTCAAAGCGCGTATGTTCGGTACTTATGAAATCATCCTCACATTTTTATAAATAAAGAGAATCGGAAGGTAACAACAGCCATTGGAAGGAGATTTAAACAGTTAGATACAGATAACGCTGTAATCCAACCATGATAAACACATAGTAAAATCTTTGCATTGAAATATAAAATTAAATAAAATACAGTCGATCAAAGTTGTAAAACGATACCAATATACTAAACCAAATACAATAGAAATATGGTGACAACCACATAAATTATTGGTCCGTCAATTAAGAAAATGGAAGGAGAAAAAATAATCTAAAGGATTAAATACAGAAAAAGGGAATTACTAGTACACACTAAAGAAATAAACGAAGATTTTTTGCATATTATAAAAATTTTATATCACTAAAACAAAAGAAAAAATCGATATGGTAGAAACATTCTTAAAAAATTGTATTATCTAAAAGGACTGGAAAATATAAGATAGAGAATTATAAACGATTGAAATAACTACAAAAGAAATTGGAAAGAAGCAATTAGGATCTATAAAAAAAATGGTAAAAACCAGGACCAGATGGTAATGGAAGCGAATTTATAAAATATTTAATGATATGATAGCTCCAAGTTTTGAAGACCACTATATGAAACACATTTATGCACAACAGAAATTACCAGAAACATTAAATTAATCTATATAACCTTATACCTAAATTAGAATTCAAACAAAAATCTTGATGAACATCCTGATGTACAACAATCAAGGTCATACAGGAGCTATATCTCTTTTAAATACTGATCTAAAAATATTAACCAAAATACTACACAAAGACTAACACAGTGATTAATAACTAATTCATTCAGATCAAACAGGAATCTCAATACCAAAACGATACTCCACAAACAACCTGGGAGAAGATATTTAAATATTAATACTCTGTAAAGAAACATTAATAAGGATTTATTCAATTATTTTGTTGGACGCAGAGAAAGCTTTGATCAGATTGAATGGTCATATTTATTTTCGTTATGGAATTTTTTCAGTTGGGGGGGTGAAGTTTATAACATGGATTAAATTTACTATATACCAAGCCAACAGCTAAAATAATTAATAAAAACCAAATGTTAACACTAATTTACAACTTAGTCAAGCTGCAGTACAAGGTTTTGCCCTTTATCTCCCACTAACTGTTCACTTGCAATTAGAACACACTACAAAATCTTGAGATTTGCATCATAAAATACGGGTATGAAACTAAAGACAACTGAAAAAAAATCTCTTTATAACCAGATGAAAGTATTAACTTTATATTACAAAGCCGAAATTAATATTACCTCATCTTATAAGATTTAATATTACTCAATTTGGATCGTTTTCAGGATATAGAATTAATTGGAAAAAAGATGAACTTAATTGCAATAATGGGAAATAACTTACATATATTACAACAATTATCACTTTTAGGATTGCAAATGAAAAAAATCAAATATCTTGGATTTAGTAACAAAAAGATATGATCTTAATTTAAATCTAATTCCCAGCCTTATTTGAAATAAACATACTTAAAACTATCCAATATTGAGAAAACATTAACCAATTTCAATGCTAGGTAAGAATAATGCAATAAAACTGATTTTTCTTCCACAATTAAATATACTGTTTCAAATGATACCCGATATATCTTCCTAAAATTTTTTTTAAGAAAGTGTGACCTCTATAGTAACCAATTTTATATTTGGGTAATTATAAGAACCATATAATAATAACAAATCATTTATGTAAATCAAAAAGAATTGGAGGTTTATGCATTGCCTAATTTTATGTTTATTACTGGGCAGTTATATTAAAAAATTGAATTTCTGGTTGGAAGAACTAGATATACAACCAAATTGGTAAAAAATGGAAATTTCGAACTTAGCTTGATTTTATTTGCTAACACAAAATTACAATACAAAGAAAAATTATAGAGAAACCAATATAGTAAGGCTCGACATACGCATTGGAAAACAATTTAAAAAAAACATTAAAATTACAGAACACACCACTAGCTCTACCAATTGATAAACAATAATACCTTTTAAAAACTTCATTGATGATAAAGGCGTTTTTCCTCAAAATGAAGAACTATGGGAATTAAATAAATGGATCTATCACTACAGAGAAATGTTATTTCTCTCACATTTTAGGAATTACAACAAAATTATGGATTACACTCCAAAGATGTTTTAGATATCACAAATTAGAGATTAATTAAATCAAATACATACCTGATTTTAGAATAGAAAAGACAGAAATGTTAGAGGATGTTTAAATAAACATCCGAATACAGAAAAATTAATATCAGTATATTTAGTAATATCTACTTGGAAAATGATTTACCAATATCACGAAAAATATAGACAAGCATGGAAAATGAATTAGGTCAAAGTAATTTGTAGAGAAAGTATGGAATGAAAGGTTTACAACATATACAACCATGCACATTAATTGCCAGCAACTCCTTGAAACAATTTAAAGTTATCCATAATACACTTCTCAAATCCAAATGAAACAGAATTTTCTCAATGTTTTTCCGATATATGGAATAAATATCAACAATTAGAAGCTAATCCTAACGCATCATATCACAAAATGTACAAAAATTACTTAATTTTTGACAGAAATTTCTTTAAGAGAATACTCAAATGTAGTTAATGCAAATTTAAGTCCAGACTCAAAATTAATTATATTGGGAATATTAGAAACGATCAGATACTAACAACACACACATATTTTTTTGGATATTAAGTTATAGTTTAATAATTGGTAACAAATTAATACTAAGAAGATTTTGGAGGTCAAGTGGGAACCTGCCGGGGGGGGAAAAAACACGCCCTTGTATCCCCTACAATCAAAATGTGGGATTACTGAAATGTCTGAGACACTTCACCTAGGAACGATTAAGACTTTGTCCGAAAATGGACAGCTAGATCAATTCAGAAGAATATGGTCCTCTCATTTATTGAATATTTAAAGGGTAAGGTGTTGGTCCGGTTCGAGGCCCTGACTGAAGCCTGATTGAAGGAATAGATGATAAGAAGTATATACAATCTAGATCCACGAATATATCTCCAATGAAGAATATCATTGCTAATACTCCACTCTAATTTTATTTATCTCTTTCTTATTCCTTTTTCTTTTTATTACCTATCTTTACTTCCTATTGTTATAAAATAAAAAAATATAGAAGTATAAATAAGATTGATTGTAAATTTTAAAAATATTAAGAATGTATGTGACGAATAATATTTTCTTTTTTTTTTGATTTTATATTATTTCTTCTTAATATTACTTCTAATAAAAATATTTTACAAAAAAAAAAATAAACACTCGCCCTAGTCCCGAGGCACAGAACAAGGTCATGAGGGGATTGTGTGTCGGAAGGAACTGCAGATGCTGGTTTAAACCAAAGATAGACACAAAAATGCTGGAGTAATTCAGCAGGACAGGCAGCATCTCTGGAGAGAAGGAATGGGTGACTTTTGGGTCGAGACCTTTCTTCAGAAGGGATAGGTTGTGTGTTTCCGATCAACACGAGAAACCTGCTCAACTCACACTCACACACAAGTGCGGCAGGGTGGCGCAATGGTAGAGCAACTGCCCCTACAGCCCTCACAGCGCCAGAGACCCGGGTTCGATCCTGACTACGGGCGCTGTCTGCACCGAGTTCGTATGTTCTCCCCGTGACCTGTGTGGGTTTTTTCCAGGATCTCCAGTTTCCTCCCACACTCCAAAGACGTACAGGGTTGTAATTGGCTTTGGTATAAAATGTGATATTGTGAGTAGGACGAGTGGAAAATGTTGCGGGGATCGCTGGTCGGCGCGGCCTCTGTGGGACCCGAAGGTCTTGTTTCCGTCTGTATCTCAAAATTAAACTAAACTAAACTCAACTAAACAACAACAAACTATCGTGCTCTTACCAAAAATAATGGGATGGACATCTGTATGTGATTAGACTTTGAAGGGATATGGTTTTTGCAGCTGTGTTATGTAATTCTGGGTAGGGGCCATCTTATAAAGGGGTGTGGATAGTGCGTTGGTTGGATTGAAGTTTAGGTTATAAGTGATAGGAGCAGAATTAGACCATTCGGCCCATCAAGTCTGCTCTGCCATTCAATCATGGCTGAGCTATCTCTCCCTCCTAACTCAATTCTCCTGCCTTCTCCCCATAACCTCTGACACCCATACTAATCTAGAATCTATCTATCTCTGCTTTAAGTACATCATCCACTGACTTGGCCTCCACAGCCGTCTGTGGCAAAGAATTCTACAGATTCACCGCCCTCTGACTGAAGAAATTCTTCCTCATCTCTTTTTCCTAAAGGGGAAAGGAGCGTCCTTTAATTCTAGTCCTAGACTCTCCCACTAGTGGAAACATCCTCTCCGCATCTATTCTATCCAAGCGAATGCTGAAATGAGGAACTGCAGATGCTGGTTCGTACACGTCACTTCCCCACAGCCATCAGGCTATTAAACTCGGCTCGGACAAAACTCTGAACATTAATAGCCCATAATCTGTTTATTTGCACTTTATCCGTTTTATTTATTCATGTGTGTATATATTTATATAATGGTATATGGACACACTGATCTGTTCTGTATTAGAATTAGAATTAGAATGAGAATGCCTTTTTATTGTCACTATACACATGTACAATGAGATTAAAAGCTGCTCCTACTCAGTGCAAAAAACAAAAAGGGGGGGGGGGGGGGGGAATAAGGTGCACAGTTTCTGCGGCGCTATATACATATCTATAAAAAAGACAATGGATAAATCAGAATGAATAAATAGGATTCCTATTATCGGGGGAGTAATGGGTTTATTGCACATATTGGAAATTACAGTTACAGTACAAATTAACAGTAGGTGGATAGATAAAGGTCCGGGGGTTAGGCTGTGAAGTCAGTGCATGTGTGGAGTTTCAGGGAGATAAATGGATTTGGAAAGAACTGTTCTTGAGTCTATTTGTCCTTGTGCTGATGCACCTATAACGCCTACCTGAGGGCAGCAGGCTTGCAAACAGGGCCCAAATGCAGATGGGAGCTGTCCTTGAATAATGTTCTTCGCCCTGCTGAGGCAGCGGGAGGTGTAAATGTCCATCAGAGAGGGGGAGGGCAGCCGAATGATCTTCTGTGCTGCCCTAACTACTCTCTGAAGCTCTCCCTGTCTGCCATGGTGCAGCTGCCGTATGTACCATGCTGTAATGCAGTTTGCCAACAGGCTCTCGAATGGACGAGCGGCGTAGAAGGTCAGCAGCTGGTTGGAGTCCAGGATAGTGCTTCCTGAGGACCCTCAGGAAGTGCATCCGCTGCTGAGTCCCCTTCTTGATGACCGCTGTGATGTTATCTGTCCAGGAGATGTCAGCGGAGATGAGGATGCGAGAAACCGGAAGGTGTAGACCCTCTCCACACACTCAGGCACCGTTGATGTATAAGGGAGCTAAGTCGGTGCTGTGCCTCCTGAAGTCGACAATGAGCTTCTTTGGTTTTCTTGTGTTCAGACCAGGGGGTTTTTCTGAGCACCAGGCTGTCAACTCAGGACTTCCTCTCTGTAGGCTGCCTCGTCTCCCCTTGAGATGAGTCCGACCACTGTAGTGTCGTCAGCCAAACGTGATGATGCGGTTTGTTGTTGTGGACCGGACTACAGTCGTGGGTGTAGAGACAGTATAGGAGGGGGCTTAGCACACAGCCCTGTGGGGAGCCAGTACCTCTCAACATGCGACTGATGGAGGAGAGGTGGGAGGCCGGGTCTCACCGTCTGGGGCCTGGTTGTGAGGAAGTCCTTTATCCAGGCATGTGTGAGAGTGGGGAGGGCCGAGAGGTGACCAGTTTGTCGATGAGAATGTCCGGGATGATAGTATTGAAAGCTGAGCTAATCCACACAAAGAGCATCCGTTACGTAAGCTCTGCCCCAGCTCCAGGTTGCTCAGCACAGAGAGGAGAGCTTGGTGATGGCGTCTTCTGTGGCACCTGTTTGGGCGATAGGCACGAACTGGTGGGGGGTCGAAGTTGGAGGGAGATAGTCCTTGATGTGCTGGAGGACCAATCTCTCGAAGCACTTAGAGATTACCGGAGAGTGAGGGACCCAACAGGAATAAATCGTTTAGGCTGGTGATGGGGGACTTCTTTCGGCACATGGGATTGACGCTTGTGGCTGATTTTAGGCAGGGACGGGATAACGCCTGGTCCAGCGGAGAGATTGAAGATTCTGGTGAAGATGACGGTGAGCTGGTGGGCACACGCTTTGAGCACCTTACCAGGTACTCACTCCATCTGGCTCACTGCAGCCTTCTTGGGGTTCACTGCCAGGAGCATCCGTGCTCCTTACAGTGAATGGAGTCGTGCAGGAGGCCAGGTAAAGGGTGGGAGCAGGGCTGTAGCAGATGAGTGCTGCTGTTGTGATGTTATCAAAGCGGGAAAATAAGCAATTTAGCTTCTCTGCACAGCGCATCAGGTCAGGTCTTCTCGTTGTGGCACAGCCTCTGTAGTTTGTGACTCCCTTGTATGCCCCGCCATACTCCCGTTTCACAGCGTCTATTTGCTGGACAGGTGTGACTTCTATGCTCCTCTATTATGCTCCACCTTGGCTTTAGTAATTTCCCCTTTCCAGATACGTCGGCTCGAGCAGCCCTGTACAGAGCTCTGGTCACCTGACCTGAAGACATCATCGCGGGCTCTGAGAAGTGTGCGGACCTGGCTGGACAATCCAGGGATTCTGGTTTGGGAAAACCCGAATGTTTTTGTCCACAGTCGCGTTTCCGATGCAGAACTTGACATATTCCAGTGCCGTTTCTGTGAATGTTTCCAGATCCTGGTGTTCGAATATGTCCCAGTTGGTCTGCGTGAAGCAGTCCTGTAGTTTGGAGAGTGCTTTTCCCAGGCCAGGTTGTAACAGTCTTTATGGTGGGCCTGGCACTTCGTCTGAGGGGGGTGTAGGCTGGGGAGAGCAGGAGGGAGGAGATGATCTGACTGGCCGAGTTGGGGGAGGGGAATGGCTCTATACGTGGGCTTGATATTGGAATAGACACGATCCAGCGTGTTCTCCCCTCTAGTCGGACACTTGACATGTTGATAAAATTTTGGCAGTACAGTCTTCAAGTTGGCCTTATTAAAGTCCCCCTGCAATTATGTGAACACCTTCGGGGTGTGCCCGCTGCTGTTCGTTAATGGTGTTCATTCAGCAGGAGCGAGAGCGCCGTGTTTACATTGGCGTTCGGGTGGAATATACACAGATGTGACAGACAATCACTACTATTAGTTCTCTCGGTAGAATAAAAGGCCGGCATCTTACAGAAAAAAGGCCGGCATCTTACAGAAAAAAGGCCGTATTCGTCCCTACTATGTTCTGTTGTGCTGAAGCAAAGCAGGAATTTCATTGTCCTATCAGCGACACACGACAATAAACTCCCTTGAAGGATCACTTTGACTTCCTGACCTCGGGAACGCTGTCTTCAAACGGGACACCGCCCCCCCCCCCCCCCCCCCCCCCCCCCCCCCCCCCCCTCCCGCACACGAAATGGGACAACCACTCCTAAGCCCAGCCCAAAAAACAGTCAATAAAACTCCCACACGGATTCTCACACACACGCACACACACACACACCCACACACAGAGCTATTTAGTCTGGGGTTTTAAACAGCAACTTAGTCCACTTCAGACGGAACCCAGATCTGAAACTTGACTCCAGTTGACGGTTTGCTTCAGATTTTGTCTTTCATCATTTGTCAATCTCGTTGACAACAGAGGGAGCTTCAGGCAAAGTGTTAGATATCCAGCTGCATCGACATCCACCCAGGTAATTCCGTTCTTACGTTCTGTATACATTGAAACATATAAGATTATTAAGGGTTTGGACATTCCAGAGGCAGGAAACATGTTCCCGATGTTGGGGGAGTCCAGAACCAGGGGACACAGTTTAAGAATAAGGAGTAAGCCGTTTAGAACAGAGACGAGGAAACACACTTTTTGCGTCTATCGTTTGTAATAAACTTTGAAGAAGGGTCTCGACCCTTCTTATAGCTAGATCTAGAGTATTGTGAGTCTGTGGAATTCTCTGCCTCAGAGGGCGGTGGAGGCCGGTTCTCTAGAGGTTGGGGGAGTCCAGAACCAGGGGCCACAGTTTAAGAATAAGGGGTAAGCCATTTAGAACGGAGACGAGGAAACACTTTTTCTCACAGCGAGTTGTGAGTCTGTGGAATTCTCTGCCTCAGAGGGCGGTGGAGGCCGGTTCTCTGGATGCTTTCAAGAGAGAGCTAGATAGCGGAGTCAGGGGATATGGGGAGAAGGCAGGAACGGGGTACTGATTGGGAATGATCAGCCATGATCACATTGAATGGCGGCGCTGGCTCGAAGGGCCGAATGGCCTACTCCGGCACCTATTGTGTATTGTCTATTGTCTACACGTTCCAAAACGCCTCCCAGCGCCGGAGACTCGGGTTCGATCCTCACCACGGAGGTGCTGTGTATACGGAGTTTGTACCTTCTCCCTGTCTCCATGCTGTGTGTATCTTTCCATCGATCAAAGCTATATCCTGCACTCTGCTGTTTTTTCTCTCTACCCTACCTGTGGGTACTTGTTTAAGGGTCTCGACCCAAAACGTCACCTCTTCCTTCGCTCCATAGATGCTGCCTCACCCACTGAGTTTCTCCAGCATTTATGTCTACCTTGTGTCACACTCTTGTGTGGTATGGTGATTTGTAGATAGTTTATTCACCGTATCTCTGTACATTGAGTGATGCAGTGTGGAAACAGGCCCTTCGGCCCAACTCGCCCACACCGGCCAACAATGCCCCAGCTACACTAGTCCCACCTGCCCGCGCTTGGTCCATATCCCTCTACACCTGTCCCATCCATGGACCTGTCTAACTGTTTCTTAAACGTTGGGATAGTCCCAGCCTCAACTACCTCCTCTGGCAGCTCGTTCCATACACCCACCACCCTTTGTGTGAAAAAGGTTACCCCTCAGATTCCTATTAGATCTTTTCCCCTTCACCTTGAACCCATGTCCTCTGGTCCTCGATTCCCCTACTCTGGGCAAGAGATTCCGTGCATCTGCTCGATCTATTCCACTCATGTTTAGCTTTTAGCATCTGTTTGGCTTTTGACTGCTTCTTCAGTACTTTAAAGAGATTAAGCAGATTAGGGAGCTGGGACATTGAATGTTAATATCTATACTGTGAAAGTTGGCGTGCAGGTACAGCAGGCAGTAAAGAAAGCTAATGGAATGTTGGCCTTCATAACAAGAGGATTTCAGTACAGGAGTAAAGAGGTTCTTCTGCAGTTGTATAGGGCTCTGGTGAGACCACATCTGGAGTATTGCGTACAGTTTTGGTCTCCTAATTTGAGGAAGGACATCCTTGTGATTGAGGCAGTGCTGCGTAGATTCACGAGATTGATCCCTGGGATGGCGGGACTGTCATATGAGGAAAGATTGAAAAGACTAGGCTTGTAGTCACTGGAGTTTAGAAGGATGAGGGGGGATCTTATAGAAACATATAAAATTAAAAAAGGACTGGACAAGCTAGATGCAGGAAAAATGTTCCCAATGTTGGGCGAATCCAGAACCAGGGGCCACAGTCTTAGAATAAAGGGGAGGTCATTTAAGACTGAGGTGAGAAATAACTTTTTTACCCAGAGAGTTGTGAATTTATGGAATTCCCTGCCACAGAGGGCAATGGAGGCCAAATCACTGGATGGATTTAAGAGAGAGTTGGATAGAGCTCTAGGGGCTAGTGGAGTCAAGGGATATGGGGAGAAGGCAGGCACGGGTTATTGATAGGGGACGATCAGCCATGATCACAATGAATGGCGGTGCTGGCTCGAAGGGCCGAATGGCCCTACTCCTGCGCCTATTGTCTATTGTCTATTGTCTATTCAGAGCGTATGAGGTTGTCGTGTTTAATAGCCTGATGGCTGTAGGGAAGAACTAGGGCCCACGGTTTAAGAATGAGGAGTAAGCCATTTAGAACGGAGACGAGGAAACACTTTTTCACACAGAGAGTGGTGAGTCTGTGGAATTCTCTGCCTCAGAGGGTGGTGGAGGCCGGTTCTCTGGATGCTTTCAAGAGAGAGCTAGATAGGGCTCTTAAAATAGCGGAGTCAGGGGATATGGGGAGAAGGCAGGAACGGGGTACTGATTGGGGATGATCAGCCGTGATCACATTGAATGGCGGTGCTGGCTCAAAGGGCCGAATGGCCTACTCCTGCACCTATTGTCTATTGTCTATTGTCTATTGTCTAATAGACAATAGGTGCAGGAGTAGGCCATTCGGCCCTTCAAGCCAGCATCGCCATTGAATTAGTGTTGTCTATTGCCGCCACTCTGGTTTCTGGGTTGGCACACGCGATGGCTCCTCGACTCTCCAGAGGTTCCGCAAAGGTTCACTCTCTCATCTACGGGCGCACAATTCTTCACTGATTCACGACAAAGTTCCTAAACTAAATGTTTCCATAGTCGCTGCCAGAAACCTGTCAGAAAAGTTCAATTCAACTTTAGCTAGGCGACAGTAGCAGGGAGAAGCAATGCATTAGAATGTTAAAGGGGTAGCGCCATTGAGGCAACACCAAAACAGGCCATTCGGCCCACGTTGTCCCTGCTGTATCTGGGTTAACCTTGTGAAGGAGCGTTTGATGGCACTGGTCCTGTACTCGCTGGAGTCTAGAAGAATGAGGGGGGACCTCATTGAAACTTACAGAATAGCGAAAGGCCTGGATAGAGTGGATGTGGAGAGGATGTTTCCACTGGTGGGAGAGTCTAGGACCAGAGGGCACAGCCTCAGAATTAAATGGCGTTCTTTTAGGAAGGAGATGAGGAGGAATTTCTTTAGTCTGAGGGTGGTGAATCTGCGGATTCCTTTTCCACAGACGGCTGTGGAGGCCAAGCCAGTGGATATTTTTAAGGCAGAGATCGATAGATTCTTGATTAGTATGGGTGTCAGGGGCTATGGGGAGACGGCAGGAGAATGGGGTTAGGAGGGAGAGATAGATCAGCCATGATTGAATGGCGGAGTAGGCTTGATGGGCCGAATGGTCTAATTCTACTGTTATCACTAGTGACCTAGTGATCTAATGATCTAATGCCCTAAGGAGTCATAGCCATACAGTCGCGCAGCATAGAAACCGGCCCCTTGTCCCAACTTGTCCATGTTGAATCGAATGCCTTCTGGTGTTATGGTCATAGTCATAGAACGTGGAAACAGGCCCTTCGGCCCAACTTGTCCATGCTGAATCTAATGCGCTATAGTCAATGTCAAGTGATATGGAAACAGGCCCTTCGGCCCAACTCGCCCACACCAACCCATATGTCCCATCTACACTAGTTCCACCTACCTGTATTTGGTCCATATCCCTCTAAATCATTCCTATTCATGCACATGTCCGACTGACTTTTAGATGTTGCGATAGTACCTGCCTCAACTACCTCCGGCAGCTCGCTCCGTAGACCCAGAAAAATAAATCCCCTCCCTGGATCCTGTTAAATGCTCTTCTGCTGAAAATTTGTCGTTCATTCCAGGAGTGGAGATGTGGAGAAGCCAAGACAAATGCCCAGGATGCAACCTCAGAAAGCCACAGAGCGATACAGCTGTGGAAACAGGCCCTTCAGCCCATCCTGCCTATGCCCACCAACATGCCTCGTCTACACTAGTCCCACCTGTCTGCATTTGGTCCTTATCCCTCTAAACCTGTCGAAGAAAGCGAATGGTGTGTTAGCATTCATAGCAAAAGGATTTGAGTATAGGAGCAGGGAGGTTCTACTGCAGTTGTACAGGGCCTTGGAGTACACCTGGAGTATTGCGTACAGTTTTGGTCTCCTAATCTGAGGAAAGACATTCTTGCCATAGAGGGAGTACAGAGAAGGTTCACCAGACTGATTCCTGGGATGGCAGGACTTTCATATGACGAAAGACTGGATAGACCACAGGACATGGGTTTAAGGTGAGAGGGGGGAAAGATTGAATAGGAACCTGAGGGGCAACGTTTCCATGCAGAGTGTGGTGGGTGTATGGAACGAGCTGCCAGAGGAGGTAGTTGAGGCTGTTCTATGTACTGTTCTATGTAGGCTCAAGGAACTGCAGGTGCTGGTTAAAAAAAAAAGGACAAGTGTTCTGGAGTACCTCGGCGGGTCAGGCATTTTCTGGAGAACACGTATAGGCTACGTTTCAGGTCGGGACCCTTCCTCAGACAGATGAAGGGTCTGAAGATGAAGGGTTACAACCTACCCTTATCCTCCAGAGATGCTGCCTGACCCATTGAGTTACTCCAGCTGTTTGTGTCTATCTTCAGTTTAAACCAGCTAGTACTTGTGCTGTTTGTACTGTTCTATGTTCTACCTTCCTGCCTTCCACATTTCACGCTCTACGCTCTAAGCCGTACTCTCTACGCTGTGCACTTTATGCTCTATACTCCATGACCTGCTCTAGGCTCTATGTTCTATGTTCTATCATCTATGTTCCACCTCCCTTGGATAGAGTGGATGTGGAGAGGATGTTTCCACTGGTGGGAGAGTCTAGGACTAGAGGTTGTAGTCTCAGAATTAAAGGACGTTCCTTTAGGAAGATGAGGAGGGATTTCTTTAGTCAGAGGGTGGTGAATCTGTGGAATTCTTCGCCACAGACGGCTGTGGAGGCCAAGTCAGTGGATATTAATAAGGCGGAGATAGATAGATTCTTGATTAGTACGGGTGTCAGAGGTTACGGGGAGAAGGCAGGAGAATGGGGTTGAGAGGGAAAGATAGATCGGCCATGATTGAATGGCAGAGTAGACCCGATGGGCCGAATGGCCTAATTCTGCTCCTATCATAAATACATAGAAACATAGAAAATATGTGCAGGAGGAGGCCATTCGGCCCTTCGAGTCAGCACCGCCATTCATTCTGATCATGGTTGATCGTCCCCTATCAATAACCCGTGCCTGCCTTCTCCCCATATCCCTTGACTCCACTAGCCCCTAGAGCTGTATCTAACTCTCTCTTAAATCCATCCAGTGATTTGGCCTCCACTGCCCTCTGTGGCAGGGAATTCCACAAATTCACAACTCTCTGGGTGAAAACGTTTTTTTCTCACCTCAGTCTTAAATGGCCTCCCCTTTATTCTAAGACTGTGGCCCCTGGTTCTGGACTCGCCCAACATTGGGAACATTTTTCCTGCATCTAGCTTGTCCAGTCCTTTTATAATTTTATATGTTTCTGTAAGATCCTCCCTCATCCTTCTAAACTCTAGTGAATACAAGCCCAGTCTTTCCAATCTTTCCTCTAACATACTTATGACCAAATACTCACAGGGAAGAAGGCAGGAGAATGGGGTTAGTTCAGTTTAGTTGAGTTTATTGTCATGTACCGAGGTACAGTGAAAAGCTCTTGTTGCGTGCTATCCAGTCAGCGGAAAGACAATTCATGATTACAATCAATCCATTTAGTGTACAGATACATGGTCAGGGAATAACATTTAGTGCACGGGGTTTCCAACCTTTTTCGACCCATTTACCCCTGGCAACTTTACAACCGCATAACAATGTTATCTATCTATCTATCTATCTATCTATCTATCTATCTATCTATCTATCTATCTATCTATCTATCTATCTATCTATCTATCTATCTATCTATCCTATCTATCTTCTATATACTTTTAAAACTGTGTGTGTGTCGGCCGACCGCCGTCCAGCTGCCGGCTGGCTGTCACATTTTCGCCCTTTGATTCCCTGCTCCGCCAAAACCGGACCCTCAAACGCCGCCATTTTTTCCATTTTGCCAGACATGACGCTTGTACATTCACAAACGCACTCCTCATTACATTTAGACATTTTTATGTACACTTTTTAACATCAAGTCCTTCACCCCCCCCCCCCCCCCCCACACTCATTTTGTGGCCTCCTACTGGCCAGGCACCATAACTGCAGCTGCTGCAGCTCGCTCTCCTCCCAAAACGCCGCCATTTTTCTTTGACGATTTTCACTGCCGATTCGGCTCCTGATTTCATTCCCCCCCCCCCGTACTCGGGTACTGAAGCACATTCGAGGTCCAGACCCAACGGGTCTGCACTTGGTCTAGTTATTACTAAAACTCTCATCTTGACCACTTCCAGTCTGTGTTGTAATTAAATGTGCGCAGAAACGATCGCCAAAGTGCTACGATTTTTCGCCACCTTACTCACCTTTCTCCTCTGCTCCGAGCGCACCAAGTTTTGTTCCGATCGGTGAAATGTAAGAAAAGTTATTGGCCTGTTATTCGCCGGGACGGCGACGCCCCTTCCGGCACCCGCTGTCAATCATCGGCCGCGAGAATAAAGCTGAAGGAGCGGAGTGAGCAAAGTGTGAGCGGGGGCTGTGTACTGCGAGCGGGGGCTGTGTTCTGCGAGCGGGGGCTGTGTTCTGCGAGCGGGGGCTGTGTTCTGCGAGCAGGAGCCCACACCACCCCTCCCACATACACCCCCACCCCCCCAACACCCTCCCTCCCCTACACCCCTCCCCCCATTATTTCCCACAAACATGCAGGTACAGCAGGCAGTGAAGAATGGCCTTTGAGTATAGGAGCAAGGAGGTCCTTCTGCAATTGTACAGGGCCCGAGTGAGACCACACCTGGAGTATTGTGTGCAGTTTTGGTCTCCAAATTTGAGAAAGGACATTCTTGCTATTGAGGGAGTGCAGCGTAGGTTCACCAGGTTAATTCCCGGGATGGTGGGACTGTTATATGTTGATAGAATAGAGCGGCTGGGCTTATATTCACTAGTATTTAGAAGGATGAGAGGCTATCTTATAGAACCTCCAAAGTGATTGGACAGGCTAGATGCAGGAAAAATGTTGCCGTTGTTGGGGGGGGGTCACAGTTTAAGAATAAGGGGTAGACCATTTAGGACTGAGATGAGGAAAAAACTTTTTCGCCCAGAGAGTTGTGAATCTGTGGAATTCTCTGCCACAGAAGGCAGTGGAGGCCAATTCACTGGATGTTTTCAAGAGAAAGTTAGATTTAGCTCTTAGGGCTAACGGAATCAAGGGATATGGGAGTGAAAGCAGGAACGGGGTACAGATTCTGGATGATCAGCCATGATTCTAGTGAATGGCGGTGCTGGCTCGAAGGGCCGAGTGGCCTACTCCTGCACCTGTTTTCCATGTTTCTAGGTGTCCACCGTGACCACAGGCTGAACGGATTACACATGCTCTCCGTGAAGCATTGTTTGGGCATGCAAGAATTTACTTTTGGAAAAATAGCCTCCGTGACAGACTGAAAGTTATTGAACAAACTGGATCGTCGACAGCTGAGAACGGTTGCGACCGGCAGGCACCATGAGAACTATGTGCATTATCTAAACAGTGCACAGACTGCAC
Source organism: Okamejei kenojei (assembly GCA_035221665.1). Lineage (NCBI taxonomy): Eukaryota > Metazoa > Chordata > Chondrichthyes > Rajiformes > Rajidae > Okamejei > Okamejei kenojei. Next base: position 17,172,412 of record CM069136.1, on the reverse strand, counting down.
GGAGCAGCTTCCTGCGCCAACTCTCTCCTCTCTCCAATTCTCCAGGGCTTTAGTCCGACCACTTCAATTCCCACAAACTTGTTGCCGATCTCAAAATGATTTACTGACGATTACTTTTTATTTCACATATCAAAGAATGCCTATATTGCCATTTTACAAACAAAGCGATAAAAATTAAAATATTAACATTTTATCAACAATACATTCGGCCTCCCGCGGTGACCAGCGTTTGCGGAAGGCCTCGAGAGTCCCCGTGGACACCGTGCGATCCCTCTCCAGGGACACGCGGGCACGGATGTAACCCCGGAAAAGGGGCGGGCTGCTGACCGCTGTGCGGCCGGCGACTGCCCGCTGCCTGGACCCGTGAATGGCCATCTTGGCCAGGCCCAGGAGCAGACCGACAGGGAGACAGGATGTGGAGAGTGGTACAACAGGCGTCTCTCCGCATCATGGAATGGCACGCTGGGCATCTGGGAAAGGCGGCTCATGTTGCGTGGGGCCGGCTCTCGGGGAGGGACCCGGGCCATGGGTCCTGTGAACAATTCCGACGGAGCGGGGGTAAGCTCGTCCCGAAATCGCTCCGCGCACCAGTCATAGAATCCCAAGGGTAGACAAGGAAACAAGCCCTTCGGCCCATCTTGTCCGTACTGACCAAGTTGGCATGTAGGGGTAGTCTGTGCTTGGCCCATAACTGTCGCTGCCTCACAGCGCCAGAGACCCCGGTTCGATCCTGGTCCACGCCGACCAGCACATCCCACACCCACTAGGGACAATCTTTACATTCACCAAGCCAATTAACTTACAAGCCTGCACGTCTTTGGAGTGTGGGAGGAAACCGAAGATCTCGATGAAAACCCACGCAGGTCACGGGGAGAACGTTCAAACTCCGTACAGACAGCGCCCGTAGTCGGGATCGAACCCGGGTCTCCGGCGCTGCATTCGCTGTAAGGCGGCAACTCGACCGCTGCGCCACCGTGACCGCCCTAGGAACCTGAGGGGCAACTTTTTCACACGGAGGACAGTCCATATCTGCAATGAGCTGCCAGAAGAAGCTATAGAAGTGGGGACATTTACAACTTTTATAGTTGGAGAGTCATGCAGCACTGAAACAGGCCCTTTGGCCCAACTTGCCCATGCTAACCAAGATGCCCCATCTACATGAGTCCCCCGGCCCGTGTTTGGTCCATATGGAGCAGCAGTAGAGTTGCAGCGTTCTAGCACCATGCCCTGGTTCAATCCTGACTGCGGGTGCTGTCTGTACGGAGTTTGCACGTTCTCCCTGTGACCGTGTGGGTTTTCTCTGGTTGCTCCGGTTTCCTCCCACATTCCAAAAGCAGGTTTGGAGGTCAATTGGCTTCTGTAAAAGTTGAAAATTGTCGCTGGGCAAAAGACTGTGCATCTACCCAATCTATTCCTCTCATGATTTTGTACACCTCTATAAGATCACCCCTCGTCCTCCTGCGCTCCATGGAATAGAGACCCAGCCTGCTCAACCTCTCCCCGTAGCTCACACCCTCGAGTCCTGGCAACATCCTCGTAAATCTGAATTTCTGAACCCTTTGAAGCTTGACAATACCTTTCCCGTAACATGTTTAAGAAAGAACAGCAGATGCTGGAAAAATCGAAGGTAGACAAAAATTGCTGGAGAAACTCAGCGGGTGAGGCAGCATCTATGGAGCGAAGGAATAAGTGATGTTTCGGGTCGAGACCCTTCTTCAGACTAAAGAAGGGTCTCGACCCGAAAGGTCGCCTATTGCTTCGCTCCATAGATGCTGGCCCACCCGCCGAGTTTCTCCAGCATTTTTGTCTACTTTCCTGTAACGTGGTGCGCAGAACTGAACGCGATGTGGTTTGGCTCGGCCACCAAGCACGACACCCGGAGGCTGCAGCGAATCGTCCGATCAACAGAGAAGATTATTGGCTGCAACCTTCCCCCCATTGATGAACTGTACACTGCAAGGGCCAGGAAGCGAGCGGGCAGGATCATCTCTGACCCCTCTCACCCTGGCCACAAACTCTTTGAATCACTTCCCTCTGGAAGGCGACTCCGGACTGTCAAAGCTGCCACAGCCAGACATAAAAACAGCTTTTATCCACGAGTAGTTGCTCTACTCAACAGCCAAAAATCTGTAGCCTCCCTTTAATCTGGTATTTTGTTGGTTCACATGCCTGATCAATGGTGTTTTATCATTAATGTTTTATTATTATTAATGTTTAGTGTTTTCTGAGTCATTCGTAGCTGTCACTGTGGGCGTTGTTACTTGTGGGCGGAGCACCAAGGCAAATTCCTTGTATGTGAATACTTGGCCAAGTTACTTACTTACTTACTTATATTCTAAATGGTGACGGAGTTTCTGTTTTTCCAGGGCTGAGCGCGAGAGGGTTATACCGATCTGGGAAGTGCTGAGCTGAGCCGACGGGCGCTCCGGCGGTGGAGATGTGAGCCGTCTTCACCGGCACGTGCGCGCGAGCGGGAGATGGAGAATTCCTCGTCGGCCTCTCTGCCCGGGCCGGGGTCCGGCGGAGGCGGCTGCACCTTCCAGGAGAAGTTCAAGAACATTCTACTGCCCGTCACCTACACGGTGGTGCTGGTGCTGGGGATGGCGCTGAACCTGACCGTGATGGTCCACATCTGGTGCTCGGGGAGGCCGCTGACCAAGAACGCCGTCTACACGCTCAACCTGGCTGCGGCGGACGCCCTGTACGTCTGCTCGCTGCCCCTCCTCATCTACAACTACATCCGCATGGACTACTGGCCCTTCGGCGAGCTGGCGTGCAAGGCCGTGCGCTTCCTGTTCTACGCCAACCTCCACGGCAGTATCCTCTTCCTCACCTGCATCAGCTTCCAGCGTTACATCGGCATCTGCTACCCGCTCAGCCTGTGGCACAAGAAGCAGGGGCCCAGGTTTGCCTGGAGGGTGTGCGGCCTGGTGTGGGCCTTCGTGCTGGCGGAGTGCGCGCCCACCTGGGTGTTCGCCACCACCGGCGTGCAGCGGAACCGCACCGTCTGCTACGACCTGAGCAGCCCCGAGTCCTCCGCCCGCTACTTCCCCTACGGCATGGCGCTGACGGTGGTGGGCTTCATCCTGCCCTTCCTCGGCCTGCTGGCGTGCGACTGTGCCATAATGGTGGTCCTGGGCAAGACCGACCGGCGGCTGGGCCGGGCCAACCGGCAGACCAGGGTCCGGGCCCTCAGGATGGTCGCCATCGTGGCCGCCGTCTTCGTGGTCAGCTTCGTGCCCTTCCACCTGACCAAGACCATGTACCTGGTGGTCCGTGCCCGCCGCTCCGTCCCCTGCCAGACCCTACAACGCTTCGCCCAGGCGTACAAGTCCACCAGGCCATTGGCCAGCATGAACAGCGTACTGGACCCCATCCTGTTCTATCTCACCCACAAGAACTGGGCGCAAGGACTCAGATGGTCAACTCCAATCAGAAGACTAAGGTTGACCAGGAGGTCAACCTTGCCGTGATGGTTGACACTCGGACGGTGCACGGTGGACCTCTGGCCCAATCCTGCACGCACTCCATCCTCAACTTCCCAGACTATCTAAATGGTGTCGAGTTGAGAAAAGGGGAAATACAACGGGATATGGGGGTCCTTATTCATCGGTCAATGAAAGTAAGCATGCAGGTCCAGCAAGCAGTGAAGAAAGCGAATGGCATGTTGGAGGAGTTGAGTATCCAAGCAAAGAGGTCCTCCCGCAGTTGTACAGAGCCCTAGTGAGACCACACCTGAAGTATTGTGCGCAGTTTTGGTCCTCTAATTTGAGGAAGGACATTCTTGCTATTGAGGGAGTGCAGCGTAGGTTCACCAGGTTAATTCCTAGGATGGCGGGACTGTCATATGCTGAGAGAATGGAGCAGCTGGGCTTGTACACTCCGGAGTTTAGAAGGATGAGAGGGAATCTTATTGAAACATAAGATTATTAAGGGTTTGGACACGCTAGAGGCAGGAAACATGTTCCCAATGTTGGGGGAGTCCAGTTTACAAGAACCAGGGACTACAGCTTAAGCCATTTAGGACGGAGACGAGGAAACACTTTTTCACACAGAGAGTTGTGAGTCTGTGGAATTCTCTGCCTCAGAGGGCGGTGGAGGCCGGTTCTCTGGATACTTCCAAGAGAGAGCTAGATAGGGCTCTTAAAGATAGCGGAGTCAGGGGATATGGGGAGAAGGCAGGACCGGGGCACTGATTGGGGATGGTCAGCCATGAGCTCATTGAATGGCGGTGCTGGCTCGAAGGGCCGAATGGCCTACTCCTGCACCTGTTGTCTGTTGTCTATTGACTCCATCGACCACTGTGGTGGCCCCGATCATGAACGTTGACAGGGCGGACCACAGGAAGGAGGTAGAAACCTTAGCGACATGGTGTCAGGACAACAACCTCACTCTCAATGTCAGCTGGATGAAGGGGCTAGTTGTGGGCTTCGGGAAGAGTGGCAGAGGTCACATCCATGGTGCCAAAGTGGAAATGGTTGAGGGCCTTAAGTTCCCTGGCGTTAATATCACCGACAATCTGTTGTGGTCCAAACGTGTTGATGCAACGGGTGTCAGAGGTTACGGGGAGAAGGTAGGAGAACGGGATTAGGAGGCAGAGATAGTTCAGCGCTTTCTTTGATTGAATGATTGAATGGCGGAATAGACTTGATGGGCCGAATGGCCTAATTCTGCTCCTATTTCCTTACGACCGTACGACATCCAAGAAGACGAGCCGACACTTCCTTAGGCGACGGAGAGAATTCTCCAGGTGTATCATGTTAAGGTTGCCTGGTTTGTCGAACAGCTCGACCCAAGACCCTGAGAAATGACAAAGACTTGCAGACCCGTCCATCCCACCATTGACGCCGTCTACACTTCGCACTGCCTGGGATAAAGGTCAGCTCTGAAGAAGGGTCGCGACCCAAAACGTCACCCGTTCCTTCTCTCCAGAGGTGCTGCCTCTCTCCAGAAACGCAGTTACTCCAGCATTTTCGTGTCTATCTTCACTTTGAACCAGCATCTGCAGTTCCTTCCGACAACCTAATCGAAGAATCGTCCCACCCCGGTCATTCCTTCTTCTCCCCGCCACCGTCCGGCAGAAGGTTGGAAGCGCGCACCGCCAGACTCAGGAGCAGCTTCTTCCCCTCTGCAGATCAGGCTGCACTCTGATTCACCCCTACCCCATTGCGGACATTGCACTTTGTCTCTGGAACGGAGGCACTACAATGCTGAGAACTATACCTGCAGACCTTTCACTCTGCCTGTTTGATTGCATTTATGTATGGTACTATCCGATCTTTGCACAGCACGCAGGCTAATGCTTTTCACTGCACCTCGGAACAGGCGACAATAATAAACCTAAAGTTCCCTAATTTTTGGTCCTCTAATTTGAGGAAGGACATTCTTGCAATTGAGGGAGTGCAGCGCAGGTTTACACGGTTAATTCCCGGGATGGCGGGACTGTCACATGCTGAGAGAATGGAGCGGCTGGGCTTGTATTCGGGAGTTTAGGATGAGAGGGGATCTTATTGAAACATGTAAGATTATCAAGGGTCTGGACACGCTAGAGGCAGGAAACATGTTGGGGGAAGTCCAGAACCAGGGGCCACAGTTTAAGAATAAGGAGTAAGTCATTTCGGGTCTGAAGAAGGGTTTCGGCCCGAAACGTTGCCTATTTCCTTCGCTCCATACATGCTGCCGCACCCGCTGAGTTTCTCCAGCACTTTTGTCTACAAGTCATTTAGAACGTAGACGAGGAAACACTTTTTCACACAGAGAGTTGTGAGTCTGTGGAATTCTCTGCCTCAGAGGGCGGTGGAGGCCGGTTCTCTGGATGCTTTCAAGAGAGAGCTAGATAGGGCTCATAAAGATAGCGGAGTCAAGGGATATGGGGAGAAGGCAGGAACGGGGTACTGATTGGGGATGATCAGCCAATGATCACATTGAATGGCAGTGCTGGCTCGAAGGGCCGAATGGCCTATTCCTGCACCTATTGTCTATTGTCTATTGTCTAAACTTGGACCTAAACTTAAACCTGTACCCAGTTGGTGGCAGAGTGAGTGAGCATGGAGCAAGGGCCAAGGATCATGGTTATTCATCCAGCCAGCGAGAACTGCCACTGCACCAAAGTGGAGATGCGGAGGCCAGGAGAGTAGAGCAACTTTAGGTCCCCCATACCTGAGGAAGGATGTGCTGGCTCTGGAGAGGGTCCAGAGGAGGTTTACGAGAACGATCCCAGGAACTAGTGCATTAACGTATGATGAGCGTTTGACGGCGCTGGGCCTGTACTCGCTGGAGTTTAGAAGGATGAGGGGGAACCTCATTGAAACTTACCGAATAGTGAAAGGCCTGGATAGAGTGGATATTGGGAGGATGTTTCCACTGGTGGGAGAGTCTAGGACCAGAGGGCACAGCCTCAGAATTAAAGGACGTTCCTTTGGGAAGGAGATAGGGAGGAATTTCTTTAACCAGAGGGCGGTGAATCTGTGGAATTCTTTGCCACAGACGGCTGTGGAGGCCAAGTCAGTGGATATATTTAAGGCGGAGATAGATAGATTCTTGATCAGTGCGGGTGTCGGGGGTTATGGGGAGAAGGCAGGAGAATGGGGTTAGGAGGGAGAGATAGATCAGCCGTGATTGAATGGCAGAGTAGACTTGATGGGCCGAATGGCCTAATTCTGCCCTTACCACTAATGTGCTTACGACCAAAGGCGGTCACGGTGGCGCAGCGGTAGAGCTGCTGCCTAACTGCGAATGCAGCCGGTGACCCGGGTTCGATCCCGACTACGGGTGCTGTCTTTACGGAGTTTGTACGTTCTCCCCGTGACATGCACGGGGCCTCCCCGAGACCTTCGGTTTCCTCCCGCACTGCAAAGACGTGCAGGTTTGTAGGTTGATTGTCTTGGTAAAAGTAAACATTGTCCTTAGTGTTGGAGATAGCGTTAGTGTGTGGGGATCGCTGGTCGGCACGGACCCGGTGGGCCGAACGGCCTGTTTCCGCGCTGTATCTCTAAACTAAACTAAACTAAATTAAATACTCACAGGGTTAAATATTAAGGGTCAGAGAACCATAGAGTGCTAGGAGCATGGAAACAGGCCCTTCGGCCCACCAAGTCCATGGCGACCAACAATCGCCTGTGCACTAGTTCAATCGCATTAGGGACAATTTTACAGAGAACATTTAACCTACAAAAACCGCACGTCTTTCGAACGTGGAATGAAACCAGAGTACCTGGAGAAAACCCACACGGTCACAGGGGGAACGTGCAATAGACAATAGACAATAGGTGCAGGAGTAGGCCATTCGGCCCTTCAAGCTAGCACCGCCATTCAATGTGATCATGGCTGATCATCCCCAATCAGTACCCCGTTCCTCATCTCCGTTCTAAAAGTAACCCTTGCATCTCCCCTCTCTCCGTCCCTTCCCCACCCTAGTTGTCGCACTCGTTTTACTCTCTTCCTGTTGAGTATCATTGTCTGTGTAACTCGTTATCACCTAGCCTACAGCCAACAATGGACCATTGTGGGCTCCACCTTTCGTTACTTTTTTGCACATCTTTCATTCATTTGTTCTATATCTCTCTACATCACCGTCTATACGGGGTACTGATTGTGGATGATCAGCCAAGTCGAACAGAATGTATAAATTTGTGAGCAGTTTTGGACCCATTTATTTCGATTGGTAAACAAATGGAATTTCCTGCCTCTGAGGGCGGTGGATACTTTCAAGAGAGAGCTAGATAGGGCTGTTAAAGGTAGCGGAGTCAGGGGATATGGGGAGAAGGCAGGAAGGTACTGATTGTGGACGATCAGCCATGATCACATTGAATGGCGGTGCTGGCTCGAAGGGCCGAATGGCCTCCTCCTGCACCTATTGTCTGTTGTCTATTGTCGCACTAGAGATAATTTACAATTATACCAATTTTTTTGTTAAATATTTTTATTGGACGTAAGTACATATTAATAGAGTATACTTCTCACATACATTCGTAATTTTATTAATATTAACAATTATGTCTTATATATTTCTATACTTTTTTTTGCAGGTAAGAAAAGATAGAGAAAAATAAAGTAAGAGTAGGAATGAATGGAGTATTAAAAAAGTTATCCATCATTGGAGATATATCCATGATTTGTTATACGTATTTCTTCATCTATTCCATTATTCAGGCTTCAGTCAGGCTCTCGTACCGAGCCATTTTGACCCTGTAGGACAAGCCTTAATCTTTCCAGATGAAGTGTCTCCGACATTCCTGTAATCCACATTTTGATTGTGGGGGATGTAGGACCTTTCCATAATTTCAATAATAATTTTTCCCAATTATTAAACTGTAATCAATAAAAATTATTTGATTCATTGTTATTAATTGTTCTGTTTCTAATATTCGCGGTATTATTAACTTTGAGTCAGGGATCAGATTCATATTAACAACATTCGAAATTATCTTAAATATCTCTGTCCAAAATTTAGTAATTTTTACACAATTTGTAAATGAGTGCGTTGTTAGCTTCTAAGTGTTGACATTTATCACATATGGCAGATACATTTGAAAAAATACTATGTAGTTTGGATTTTGAATGGCCTACTCCTGCACCCGTTGTCTATTATCGCACTAGAGATAATTTACAATGACACCAATTAAAGCCAATTAATCTACAAACCTGTACATCTTTGGAGTACCGAAGAGTACTGTGGGAGGAAACAGAAGATCTCGGAGAAAACCCAGGCAGGTCAAGGGGAGAGTGTACAAACTCCCGTAGTCAGGATCGAACCCGGGTCTCTGGTGCTGTCAGGCAGCAACTCTCCCACTGCAGCACCGTGCCTCCCATGATAGGCCGAATGGCCTAATTCTGCTGCCATAACCTATAAACTTTGCTACCTTCTCACTGCCTAGGGAGTTAAGGGGAGGGCACCAGCAAATGGTGAATGAAATGATCCTGTAACTGAGGGTGCCAGGAAATAGGGGTCTGAGTGAACGGGCATTGAATGACTGGAGGGTCACAATAAACTAATGGACCAGTCCCACTTAGGCAATTTTTCAGCGGACTGCCGGTGACTGTCAAGTTGCCGGCAGTCGCCTGAAAAACCTGGAACTGGAACGGCGACTGTCAGAGTGGAACGCACACACACACACAAACACGTCGCAAAGGCGGGGGACAGGGCAAGCTGAGGGAGCACTGTCTAAAAAAATCCCACGGTGCAAAGCCAAGGTGATACAGACACACGCCGCGATGAACAGGAAGGTTGGCGCTATAACGAAGACGCCTAAAGCACAGTGTACGATAAGTCCTTTAAAAGAGGGGAGAAGGGGGGGTTAGGGAGTAGGAGTGGAGACAACTTTTAAGAAGTCAGAGATACACGGCGGACATTTAACATTACTTTTTTGCATATCTTTCATTCATTGTTCTTATCTCTCCACATCACCGTCTATATCTCTCGTTTCCCTGATCCCTGACCAGTCTGAAGAAGGGTCTCGACCCGAAACGTCGCCTATCTCCTTCGCTCCTTAGATGCTGCTGCACCCGCTGAGTTTCTCCAGCCTTTTGTGTAACCCCCCATTTAACATTACCGGTCGGTTATCCTTGGTCCTGAAAACTGCTGCTTTTGTTTTTTTTTCTCCAATGAGCCAAAGAAATTCACCGGTCAGCACCGGCTACAGCCTACGAGAACCTTTCAGTGACTGGTGTACCATGACACCCAGGTCTCGTTGCATCTCCCCTTTTCTTAATCGGCCACCATTCAGATAATAATGGACACAGGCTTAATGTGGGGGGGAGGGGGGGGTAGATCTCAGGGGCAACATTCCCGCTGAGGAAGCAGAAATTCCGACTATTTAAAAAAGTAATTTAGGCAACTACTGTATGTGGATCGGCAGTTTAAAGTGATGGGGAATTTGGGGGGGGGGAGGCACCAGCAAATCGGGAAATATAGAAACATAGACAATAAGTGCAGGAGTAGGCCATTCGGCCCTTCGAGCCAGAACCGCCATTCAATGTGATCATGGCTGATCATCCCCAATCAGTACCCCGTTCCTGCCTTCTCCCCATATCCCCTGACTCCGCTATATTTAAGAGCCCTATCTAGCTCTCTCTTGAAAGGATCCAGAGAACCGGCCTCCACCGGCCTCTGAGGCAGAGAATTCCACAGACTCACAACTCTCTGGGTGAAAAACTGTTTCTTCGTCTCTGTTCTAAATGGCTTACCCCTTATTCTTAAACTCTGGTTCTGGTTCTGGACTCCCCCAACATTGGGAACATTTTTCCTGCATCTAGCTTGTCCAGTCCCTTTTATAATTTTATACGTTTCTATAAGATCTCTCATCCTTCTTCCTCTTGCGTGTGGCGTGCACAGCCTAAAGTTGTAGGACAACTTGTTCTATTTGATCTTATTTGATTGTGCACGCGGGTTGACTGCATTCGTCGAAACAGGGCGGACCCCGTGAACGTTGCAATCTCCCAGCCCCTCATCCTTCTGAATTCCAGTGAATACAAGCCCAGTCTCTCCAATCTCTCCTCATATGACAGTCTCGCCATCCCGGGAATTAACCTGGTGAACCTACACTGCGCTGCCTCAACAGCAAGGACGTTCTTCCTCAAATTAGGAGAGCAAAACTGCACACATTACCCCAGGTGTGGTCTAACGTTAGGAATTAGGGGAGGGCACCACCAAATGGGTAATTAGGGGGGAGCACTGGTAAATGGGGGATTAGAGGATGGAGGGGAAGGGCACCACCAAATGGGTAATTAGGGGGGGGGGGCACTGGTAAATGGGGGGATTAGGGGGGGGGAGGGCACCACCAAATGGGTAATTAGGGGGGGGCACTGGTAATGGGGGATTAGGGGGGGGGAGGGCACCACCAAATGGGTAATTAGGGGGGGGGGCACTGGTAATGGGGGATTAGAGGGGGGGGGAGGGTGCCACCAAATGGGTAATTGGGAGGGGGGGGGCACTGGTAATGGGGGATTAGAGAGGGGGGGGGGGAGGGCGCCACCAAATGGGTAATTGGGGGGGAGGGCACAGGTAATGGGTAATTAGGGGGGGGCATTGGTAATGGGGGATTAGAGAGGGGGGGAGGCGCCACCAAATGGGTAATTAGGGGGGGGGGCACTGGTAATGGGGGATTAGAGAGGGGGGGAGGGCGCCACCAAAATGGGGTAATTAGGGGGGGAGGGCACTGGTAATGGGTAATTAGGGGGGGGGGGGGCACTGGTAATGAGGGATTAGAGAGGGGGGGGAGGGCCCCACCAAATGGGTAATTAGGGGGAGGGGAAACTGGTAAATGGGGGATTAGTGGGGAGGGGGAGGGCACCACCAAATGGGTAATTAGGGGGGGCACTGGTAAATGGGGGATTAGAGGGGGGGGAAGGGCACCACCAAATGGGTAATTGGGGGGGGCACTGGTAAATGGGGGATTAGAGGGGGGGGGCACCACCAAATGGGTAATTGGGAGGGGGGGCACTGGTAAATGGGGGAATTAGAGACAATTCCAGCATCTGCAATTTCTTGCATCTCCTGACAATGTGAGCTTGGTGCGCTCTCTGGTGGTGTCGGAAGGAACTGCAGATGCTAGTTTGCACCGCAGACAGACACAAAATGCTGGATTAACGCCAGGAGTCAGTCCCTGGTGATGTTAGGGGTCGAGACCGAGCTCAGACTGAAGGAGTTTGTTGTCACTCGGCAGGATAACCTGAACCTGAAATAATCGATGCAATTAATTTTGAAAAAAAAAGGGAGGGACCCCATTTTTTTTCAAAATTAATTGAATCAATTATTTTTAATAATATGTTAAGTAAGAAATAAATTAACACAAAACTCAGCACCATAATACAGGTCAAACAAAATATACTAAATAAACTACTATACAACTGTATCACCATCCTTATTGAGGATGACTTCCAACCCCCATGGTGCCCAGCGGTCCCAGAGATCCCCCAGAGCGCCCGTGGACTGCGCGTAGTCCCTTTTGGTCCGTACCCTTAGCTTTGATCGCCCCGACAGCGGATGGTACGACTGCCCCGTCCGCGGGAGAATAAGTGGTAAGAAGATTGGACTTTATTGCCTTCCATCGTAGTGAAGAATGTGGGGAATCCACTGTGGTGGATGTTTATGTTAAGTTTTATGTAGTTGTGTGTTGTTTCTATATCTTTTAGTACGGCCGTATGGCGATTCGAGATTCACTGCTCCTTAATTGGTACACGTGAATAAACTGACCATTGTACCTTTGACAGAAACATACAAACATAGAAACATAGACAATAGGTGCAGGAGGAGGCCATTCGGCCCTTCGTGCCAGCACCGCCATTCATTGTGATCACAGTGGCAGAGATAGGCTTTCATCACAGTGTCCAGTGTCCAGTGGTAGCTGGTGCTGCTCTCTATACAATTCTTCCATTTTTACTGCAAACCAAAGAATGTACCTTGTAACCAGCGAATACTCTTTTAGTCCTGGTGACTCAAATGAAAGTCCAGTCTTGTTAATATTTTAGGCGAATTATGATGGAAATTTCTCAAGTAAATGTTGACAATAGACAATAGATGCAGGAGTAGGCCATTCGGCCCTTCGAGCCAGCACCGCCATTCACTCTGATCATGGCTGATCATCCCCAATCAGTACCCCGTTCCTGCCTTCTCCCCATATCCCCTGACTCCGCTATCTTTAAGAGCCCTATCTAGCTCTCACGTGAAAGTATCCAGAGAACCGGCCTCCGCCGCCCTCTGAGGCAGAGAATTGATGGAGTGTTGAGAACTTCTGTGTGACAAAGTGTCTCAGATAATCTTCCGATATGATTCAAACATTTTTAAACTTCTCACAACAAATGTCCAGTAAAAGTAAGAATGCCTGTAAGATTGCATATGGGGAGAAGGCAGGAACGGGGTACTGATTGGGGACGATCAGCCATGATCACATTGAATGGCGGTGCTGGCTCGAAGGGCCGAATGGCCTACTCCTGCACCTGGTGTCTATTAACTGCACCATGACCTGTCGGGCGGCAGAGTTGCTGCCTTACTGCGAATGCAGCACCGAAGATCCGGGTTCGATCCCGACCACGGAGTTTGCACGTTCTCCCCGTGACCTGCGTGGGTTTTCTCCGAGATCTTCGGTTTCCTCCCACACTCCAAAACGTGCAGGTGCGTAGGTTAATCGGCTTGGTATAAATGTAAAAGTGGTCCCCAATGGGTGTCGGATAGTGTTAATGATGGGGGATCGCTGGTCGGCGCGGACCTGGTGGGCCAAAGGGCCTGTTTCCGCTCTGTATCTCTAAACTAAAGACCTCACAACTTCTATACTCAATTCCTTTGCCCCCTACCATTTACTGTACATGTCAATAGAGTCATGGAGCATGGAAACAGGCCATTCCGCCCAACAAACGCACGCCACTTTGTACTTTGATGATTTGGACGAGGGGATTGAAGACTTTCGGGCCATGTTTGCGGATGATCAAGAGTTTATTGTCGTGTGTCCCTCCGATAGGACAATGAAATCCTTGCTTTGCTTCAGCACAACAGAACATAGTAGGGGCGTGAATACAGAACAGATCAGTGTGTCCATATACCATTATATAAATATATACACACATCAATAAATAAACAGATAAGGTGCAAATAAACAAATAATACTAAGATTAAACGAGAACTTACCAGTTCGAAGATTTTTTTTGTAAGATATTTTTATTAGAAGTAATTACATATTAAGAAGAAATATAAAATTCAATTAAAACAAAGGAAAATATTAACGTCACATACATTCTTAATATTTTTAAAATTAACAGTCAATCTTATTTGTACTTCTATAATTTTTCTTTTTTATTTTATAGCAGTTGAGAAAAAGAAATGAAAAAAAGAGAGATAAACTGATTGAGGGGAATATTAAACAAGGTATTCTTCAATGGAGATATATTTATGAACTATTGTCTATAATTCTTCATCCATTCATGTATTCAGGCTTCCGTCATGGCTTCGAACTGGACCATCTTAACCCTTTAAATATTCAATAAATGGAGACCATATTCCTCTGAATTGGTCCAGCCTGTCCATCAGGGCAAGCCTTAATCGTTCCAAGTGCAATGTCTCCGACATTTCTGTAATCCACATTTTAGTTGTGGGGGAAGTAGGACCTTTCCAAAATCTTAGTATTAATTTTTTACCGATTATTAAACTATAACCGATAAAAATTCTTTGTTGTGTTGTTAATATCTGGTTTGTTTCCAGTATTCCCAATATAATTAGTTTTGAGTCTGGAGTTTAACTTTGCATTAACTACAGTTGAGATTATGTTAAAAATCTCTATCCAAAAATTACTGATTTTTATACATTTTGTAAATGAGTGCGTTAAATTAGCTTCTAATTGTTGACACTTATCGCATATTGCAGACACATTTGAGAAAATTCTATTTAATTTGGACTTTGAGAGATGTAATCTATGTATAACTTTAAATTGTATCAAGGAGTGTCTAGCATTTAATGAACAATGATGTATATATTGTAAACTTTCATTCCATACTTCTCTACTGATTACTTGACCTAGTTCATTTTCCCATGCTTGTCTATATTTATCCGTATTTGGTAAATCATTTTCCAATAAAATATTATAAATATATGATATTAATTTCTCAGTATTCGGATGTTTATTTAAACATTCATCTAAAATTTCTGTCTTTCTATTCCTAAAATCCAGTGTATTTGATTTAACATAGTCTCTAATTTGAAGATATCGAAAATATTCTTTAAAATGTAATCCATAATTTTGTTGTAATTCCTGAAATGAGAGAAATAAAATTTTCCCTATAAAGATCACCAATCTTATTTATTCCGTAGTTCTTCCATTTTAAGAAACCTTTGTCCATCAGTGAAGGTTTAAAAGAGATATTGTTTACTATTGGAAGAGCTAGTGGTATATTCTGTAATTTTAATGTTTTTTTTAATTGTTTCCAAATACGTATTCCACTTTCTATTAATGGATTTTCTTTATAAGATTTCTTATGTATTGGAGTATTAGCAAATAAAATCGAACCAATTTCAAACGGGGTACAGTCTTCTTTTTCCATCTTTAACCAATTTGGTTGTTTATCTAATTCACCCAGCCAAAAATTCATATTTTTTATATTAACTGCCCAATAATAAAACATAAAATTAGGCAGTGCAAAACCACCATTTATTTTTGATTTACATAGTTGCTTTTTTAATTATTCTATGATTCTTATAATCCCAAATAAAATTAGTAACCATGGAGTCCACTTTCTTAAAGAAATTTTTAGGAAGATATATCGGGATCATTTGAAACAAGTATAGTAGTTGTGGAAGAAAAATCATTTTTATCGCGTTAATCTTACCTAACATTGAAATAGGTAATGTTTTCCAATATTGAATATTCTTAAATAGTTTATTCAATAAGGGTAAAAAATTAGATTTAAATAATGAATTATATCTTTTTGTTACATAAATTCCAAGATATTTAATTTTTTCATTTGCAATCTTAAAAGGGTATTGTTGTAATATATGTAAATTATTTCCCATTATTGGCATAAGTTCACTTTTATTCCAATTAATTCTATATCCTGAAAACGATCCAATTGGGTTATCAAATCTAACAAGTTAGGAAGACTAATTTCTGGTTTTGTGATATAAAGTAATACATCATCTGCGTACAATGAGATTTTATTTTCAGTTTCTTTAGTTTCATACCCATATATTTCAGGGTTTGATCTCACAGATTTTGCTAGTGGTTCTATTGCAAGTGCAAACAGTAGTGGAGATAAAGGGCAACCTTGTCTACAACCTCGGAATAAGTTAAATTTAGTTGTTAACACTTGGTTAATTAATATTCTAGCTGTTGGTCTAGTATATAGTAATTTAACCCATGTTATAAACTTCTCTCCCAATTGAAAAGATTCCATAACCGAAAATAAATAAGACCATTCAATCTGATCAAAAGCTTTCTCTGCGTCCAACGAGATAATTGATAAATCCTTCGTAATATTTCTTTTAGAGTATATAATATTAAATAATCTTCTCAAATTATTTGAAGAGTATCGTTTTGGTATAAATCCCGTTTGATCTGAATGAATTAATTTATTAATCACTTTGTTTAATCTTTGTGCTAATATTTTTGTTAATATTTTTTGATCAGTATTTAAAAGAGATATAGCTCTATATGACCCTGGGTCATCGAGATTTTTATCTAATTTAGGTATAAGGGTTATAATAGATTCATTTAATGTGTCTGGTAATTTCTGTTGTGTGTAAATGTGTTCATATAGTGTCTTCAAACGTGGGGCTATCATGTCATAAAATCTTTTATAAAATTCTGCTCCAATACCATCTGGTCCTGGAGTTTTACCATTTTTTAATGATCTAATAGTTTCTTCAATTTCTTTAGTAGTTATTTCGACATTTAATAATTCCCTATCTTCTAAATTTAGTCCATTTAGATTACAATTTTTCAAAAATGTTCTACTCCTATACGATTTTCTTTTGTTTTAGCTGAGTATAAATTTTTATAATATTGCAAAAATCTTTCGTTTATATCTTTAGTTTGTGTTAGTAATTCTCCTTTATCTGATTTTAATCCTATATATTAATTTTTCTCCTTCCAGTTTTCTTAACTGACGAGCCAGTAGTTTATGTGGTTTATCACCGAATTCAAATTGAGTTTGTTTGGTATATTGGTATAATTTTACAACTTGATCTGAATGTATTTTATTTAGTTTATATTTCAATGCAAAAATTTTATTATGGTTGGTCGTAGATGGATTAATGGCATTCTCTGTATCTAATTGTTTAATCTCTCTTTCCAATGCCTGTTGTAGCTTCCTATTCTCTTTATTATAAAATACTTGAGAAGATATCATAATTCCCCGAATATAGGCCTTAAAAGTTTCCCATAAGAGGGATGATGATATTTCAGGTGTATCATTTGTTTCAAAGAAGATCTTGATCTGTTTTGTAATATATTCTTGAGTTATTTTGTCCTTTAAAAATTTGTGGGTTAAATCTCCAATTATCTTGTTTATCCATTTTATCCGTTAGTTTCATCTTAAAAGTTAATGGTGCGTGATCTGAGATTATAATATTATGATATTTTGAATTATACGTAAGTGGAATAAGTTTTAAATCTACCAAAAAATAATCTATTCTTGAATAACTTTTATGCACGGCTGAATAAAATGAGTATTCGCGTCCTGTTGGATTTTGCAATCTCCATACATCTTTAATATTACTGGTGTCTATATATGCATTTATTAACTCACTGGAATGTGATTTAAGTTTTCGTTGTTTTGATGATCTATCCAAATAAGGGTCAAGTGTGCAATTTAAATCTCCTCCAATTATTAGATTATGCTGTGATAATTCTGGGATTGTATTAAATAATGTTTTAAAAAATCGCGGGCTATCAAAATTTGGGCCATATATATTAACAAAAATCACCTTTTGTGTATATAATTCTCCTATTACAATAATATATCTACCATCAATATCTGTTATTATTGAAGTATGTTTAAATGCAGTACCTTTACGAATTAATATTGCTACACCTCTAGATTTGTGTGTAAAAGAAGAGTGATATACTTTATCAATCCATTTGGCTTTTAGTCTATATTCTGCCTCTTTTTTCAAGTGTGTCTCTTGGATAAACGCAACGTCTGTTTTGAGTGCTTTTAAATATTCTAATACCTTACCCCTCTTAATTGGTTCATTAATACCTTTAACATTCCAGCTACAAAACGTTATTCCTCCATTCCCCGTATTTATGTGTAAGTCTTGCATCATTTATCTAAAGAGATGTGTACCAGAGCAGATGGTACAGCTCGACACACCAGACCCAACACCTGAACCCTGAACAGACAAATTCCAAGACTCTTGATTTTCTCTCATATATATATCTCCTCTGTATTAATTGATGATTCCACTCAGATAAAAAGTAATAATAGTAATAATTAGAAATGAAAGTAAAAAAGGGATAGGTTGAAAGATTAGTAGAGTGCTCAAAGAAAGAAAAAACTACATCTAGTAAGTGTGTAGTTAGTGTTAGCCATACTAACATGGCTAGCAGTCTAAGGACTTCCGTGTTGAATGTTAAATACTAACCATCTCCATGATTCAGTAAATTAATATTATCCAAAAAAAAGAGATTATTGTTAAAACCGGGAATATTAAACTGTGATATATAAAAAGTTCATAATCAGGTACAATGGTATATATGCGTGGTACTTAATAGAAAATTATAATAATATAAACATATAGAAGCGAGAAAGAAAAAAAAAAAGTTAAAATAAGATGTATATTTTATATTTACTATTTACTTAATTCTAGGTTAGTCGGTTATAATTAATTATTAATTATCAATCAATGATCAACAATCAATAGTCAACAGTCAACAATCAATAGTCAATAGTCAACAATTATTAACTCTAATTATTAACAATACCAGTGTGTTAGATTTAATATATATTAGTGTATGTTAATATATGTTAATTATTAGGTTAGTAGTATTACTATTCTAAATATTAGTATTCATAGAACAGTCTTCAATCCACATCTTCTTGATTCTCCCATCCGTCTCCTTCTCCGTCTTCTTTGGATGAAATAAGTCCATAATTTATTATAATCTTCAGCCAATCTTGGAAATGCAGATTAGTGGTAAAAAAAATGTTTAAGTTCTTCCAGTTCCGATTTTTTTTTCCCCGATTTTTTGAACACATCTTCAAGGGACTGTGTCCTACCTGAGGCCGAGGCTTCAGTTGGGCCTTGTTCTTGTTCAGCCATTTTTTTTTGAAATCGGAGCCTGGATTTCTCCGGTGGTGGGCTGCGTGGTGTTGACATTACGGTCGCAGGGCTGATGACGTCACAGACGGCAGCCGGTGCTGAAGCAGCAGATGCAGAAACAGCAGAAGCAGCAGGTGAGTTTTTTCAGCGTTTTCTCCCCGGTTTTTTCCCGTTTCTTCACGGAGGTGGCTGGCGTTGCCTTCTACTCCTCCATAGCGCCACCGGAAGTCTACACCGGTTCGAAGTTTGATCGTTATTTTATGAGGAGTAACGATGAGGGATTACGTGAAGAAGGCCCGCCTGGCGCTGGAACGGCATACTTCAAAGCAGCGGCATGAAAAACACAGAACATAATGGCCGAAGTAAGATAGTAAGGCTCAACATAGATTTAGAATTACCAGATGATCATTTATTTTATGAGGGTCGGGAGTGGAGGGCACGTAATCCCTCATCGTTGCTCCTCATAAAATAACGATCAAACTTCGAACTGGTGTTCTCGTTTAATCTTACTATTTTACTTCGGAGTCACGTGAGTGACTATGTGAAGATTTTGTAGCTTCTGTGTTTTTTATGTCGTAGACATAACGACACTCTGGCTCACACAACACAGTAATGAGCAAATAACACATTTTTTCCCAAACATTGCTTCAGTTTATGTGATAAGTTTTTTCATTATAAAAGAATGAAAATAATGCCCTTTCTACTGAAAGGCAAATTTATCACCAAAATATCCATTGATAATATAATTTGATAATATAAACAAAGCAACAATTACAGAGAACCCAACACTCCGTGTCCAATCCTGACACCATGACTGGTTCCTTGTAACTTTAATATTTATTTTACATCCTCCTGCGGCCTTGAATCTTTGCTCGAGCGGCACATCCTGTGCCATTTCTGTGAATGTATCTACCTCCTTAATGGAGTGATTTTCCACATCTCAATGTCTAGTTCCACTGAGTCTTAAACATGTTTTAACCATCTAGAATGTAATTATCTAGAACCATCAGTTTTTACTGATACTTAATGTGGTTTTTGTGGGTAATAAGTAGTGCTGTCTCACCACCACAGAGACTCTTACCAACTTTAACATATTGAGTCAATGCTGACCCACACACAATTTTTGGCCGACAGGACATGCTTAAATCTTACCTTGGTTCCAGCTCTTCTTGGTCTGCTTTGTTTGGTAAATTCATAAACATATAAAATAATCTAATCTGTAGCCACATACAATTATATAACGTAACATTTGCAATGTTTGCACTCTTATGCTGATACTAAAGTCATGAGCATTATTACTTTCAATGTTAATTTTTTGAATCATTGATAGAATTGGAGTCCATTGCCTAAGGCAAGTCAGGACTATGCTGATCTCCCAACTTCTGTATTTCAACTTTGGACAGATTATATATATATACACATTCCTTTTACATATCGGGATATTATGGATGAGCCTGATAAATTCTTGGTCAGCAATTTTTCCTAAAGAGGACGATAAACACTATGAGCCCTATTATTGGCTCTATCACTTAGATGCTGAGAAAAAATGCAATCCACAAGGAACTCCCATATATCTAATACGATAAAATAACTTTTACTGTCTGCAAAAGACTTCCAATTTCTTATAAAAACAAAATATTGTTTTTTAATGCTATTTCTCCAAATTGCAGGTATAACATTCCTTTTGCACATAATTGTTATATTGTTATATTGTTAAAACATTCATAGACCTCTTTGACCGTCAAACTGTTATAATGGTCTGGTCAAACCTGCAGATAGCCAAATTCATATCTTCATGCTATGGATGAATTTGTACAACAATAAATTACTGCAACTATGAGTCATCATAACTGGTTCAACATCACTCAACATTAATGAGAACCATGAAGGTCCAGTTTGGGCCACCAAAGCGCCCCTGGCAGCGTCCTGCTACATTTTCATCTGACACTGCCCTATCAGACAGAATGAGGAACATAAAAGAACATCTTTCCTCATGTAATTTAGCGAAATGCATCCACCGCTCCTGTTCCCGGTTTTCCCACGAGAAACATTTGAGCAATCGGTGATTTAATCTGGATACAAACAGATTAATGGTAAGTAATCCATATTACTGACAATGTTTTACCCCTGATTTGTTGTCTGCGACAACATTGTCTCTTCCTTAGAGATAAACAGCTGGACTAAAACATTTTTAGAGTACGCCACATCTGGTTACCCAGATAATCACTTGATAATGATCTTACTTGACTCATGTGATTGATACATGCCACAGCCGTGGTAGTGTTCACCTGATTGGACATGCACACTTTCATAGTAGAACAATAGGCATTTAATCCATAAAAAGCTCCTGATACTCCAATAATTAATACAAATGTTTGGAGAAAAAAGTTTCTTCAGACAATCCATTTGCAATTCCCTGGTGTTATTGTCCGTAGTCCCCTAAACAAGGGATGTATCAAATATTAACTTGATAAGAATAGATATTATACTCATCTTAGCCCAAATAATCACAGAAGCTATCCATCATCCGAGAATACTTGCTTCAGTTTGCAACGGCTGCTAAGCTTATATGTTTAAAGCAGCTTGTGGAACCTTTTCTATCCACCACTTTAATTCTGATAAAGTATCCTTTGGTAATTGCATAGGCCTGTCAAAAAGGCCTGCATACTCTTATAATGCTTGTGTTTTCCCTTTTTTGGAGCTTTTTTACTCTGTTACCTAAGCACCTTCTTGGATGGAGGGACAAAGTTTGTCAACAAAGCAATGAGACATATTTGTAATATTGACATTTTGTTTCTCAGAAAAAAATTTCCCCCCCATATGGTGCTGAATTACTCCTAAACCCAGAATAGTAATTTAGGAATGTTTATGAATGCCTAAAACATAGTTTTTATTGGATGGGTCAGAACCCTTGCCCCTCAACAGGCTTGTAATTGCTGCACTAATTTGCAACTGACTCCTGATCAACCTTCCAATTTAAAATGTGATCAAGATAAACCATGACCATGTGTCCTCATTAGTGCAAGTGCTGATCTTCTATCAGTGCAATTGCTGTTCCAATAATTGTGGGAACAACGTAGAACTGAGTTTAATCCATTAGACAATGTCTTAACTTGCAACAGCTGACCAATCTAATTAATTTCAAGCACCTGTAAATATGATAATAAATTGGTACTAAATACCAATCCTTATAGTAATGATTAACAATTTGTTAATAACAACTGTTTTTCAGTGTTGAAGATGTCCATTTTGATAAAATGTTTTTACACTGTAAAAGTGTATTTAAAATGATGTCTCGTATGGCTTTACCACCACATCTTCCTTTTCCCTGGGGAAATTTATGATGCTAATTTACGTACCTCTTCTTTATTGGAGATATTTCGGGTGCAAACCTAAAATCAATTTTTAGGTTTTCCAATACAGGTGAACCAATTCCTTCTACAATTTTTTTGTAGATCCTTTACACATTAAAATAAATCAATCCGTTGTTATGCCGTATCATTGATCATAACACACCTGTAATCTCCCACAATTGGAGATTTCATCAACTTCTTCTATGACAAGTTTTTGCACCTCTGCAAATGTACATGAAACCTTCTCTCCCCAATCATATGGGTTCACATAAGGCTGTGTTGGATAAAATATTTATTTATCATACTCCTGCCTCTGTTTGATCCAAAATCTTTACATTGGATCCTAATTTAGCCAAAGTTTAATGACCAATAGTCTTTCCTTTGTAATCAATGTCTTTGATTTATCTTTAGGCAGGTTTACTCCATAAATAATCAGGAGTTTAACATAACTTGGTCTGTATTGACCTGCAAATCTAAAGTGCAAAAATAGTCCCAATAACAATTATATATACCATTGTATATAAATTATATACATTTATATAACAATTATATAATACCATTGAGCTCCACAAACTAATGGCAATTTGTCTTTTTATTTAAAAAATGTTTTGGTTATTGGACAATGTTTTACTTGTTTTACATAAGTAGTGATGCCACGCATCAGCTTGAAATTCTTTAAAATCGTATATCCTTATGTCTCCATATAATTGAGACATGGGTGCCGTAATCGGATTCACCGTTGGTACCTTAATAAAGCATAAATGTTTTATCAATAACTCTGCTGTTTCAACCATAACAGCATTATGAAGCTGGTGAGAGACCAATTAATGTTGGTTACCATGGTTTCCTTCCATGGCCTCACTCCTTCATTCAGGTATCGTACTTAGTACACCTGTATGTATATTTGTGCTGTGGTGGGTACTTATGACCAGCCACCACTATCAATGCACCTTCAGGGTCAATTTTTTCATTTTCTTTTACTGCCCTGGTACTCCTGAGATTTTTCTCAAGGAGACTACCTCCAAATCAATCTGAGGTAGATATTCCCACATTGGTAAACCCCACCATATATATTAGTATATGGAAACCCCTCAGGGTCTGTTTTTGGGAATATTCTGTGTCTTTTTTAAACCCTTTTGGTTGAATTTTTTTTTTTTTTTTTAATTTGGAGTCTTTCTCCATTAATTTATTCTACGCCATAAAGCTTTTTTGTCTGGAGGCCTTTTTTATTAGAACTTTTAAATCATGGCCTCTCGAACTTCTTAAAATTTCTCCCCACTGAAGTTTTTCTCAAAGCCAAAAGTTTGTGGAGCAACTAAAGTCTTCCTAACGGTAACTTTAACGGCCACCGGTATCGGAACCGGCTCCGCACTAATCTGCTGTCCCGATCGCTGAGTTTTCTCCCGGGACGCTTTTTAAACTCTGTTTTTTTCCCCGGAGTATTTTCTTTTCTTTTTAGCTTTTAAACTCCGTTTTTTTCCACCCGGAGTATTTTTTCTTTTTAACTCCTGGTGGCTTTATACACCAGCCACGGAGTTTGGATATGCCCTGTAAGTAATTCAACTGTACTTACCTGCGGGCCCGTACCTACTGCTGAGAGGAGCTGTGCTCTGCAGCTCTTGCTCTGCCGTCAGCGTCAACGTAATGCCAATCATGCGCCAGGCGGGGCTTCTTCACATAGTCACTCACGTGACTCCGAAGTAAAATGGTCTATTAATGTTCAGAGTTTTGTACGAGTTGAGTTTAATAGCCTGATGGCTGTGGGGAAGTAGCTATTTCTGAACCTGGTTGTTGCAGTCTTCAGGTTCCTGTACCTTCTACCTGAAGGCAGCGGGGAGATGAGTGTGTGGCCAGGATGGTGTGGGTCCTTAATGATGCTGCCAGCCATTTTGAGGCAGCGACTGCGATAGATCCCCTCGGTGGTAGGACGGTCAGAGCCGATGATGGACTGGGCAGTGTTTACTACTTATTGAAGTCTTTTCCGCTCCAGGGCGCTCAAGTTGCAGAACCAAGCCAGCATGCTCTCACACCATATCATATCAGCATACGAAGATAGGTGGAGGGGCAGGTAGTGTAGAGAAAGCAGGGAATCTGCAGAAGGACCTGGACAGGTTGGGAGAGTGGGCAGAGAAGTGGCGGATGGAATACAGTGCAGCAAAGTGCGGAGTCGTGCATTCTGCTGGTAGGAATAAAGGCGCAGACTATTTCCTAAATGGGGAGAGAATCCAGAAATCGGCGGTGCAGAGGGACTTGGGAGAGCTGGTGCAGGATTCCCAATAAGTTTATCTGCAAGTCGAATCGGTAGTAAGGAAAGCAAACTCAATGCTAGCATTTATTTTCGAGAGGGCTTGTATACAAAAACAGGGGTGTAATGCTGAGGCTCTATAAGGCGTTGGTCAGGCTGCATTTGGAATATTGTGAGCAATTCTGGGCACTGTATCTGAGGAAGGATGTGCCGGCTCTGGAGAGGGTCCAGAGGGGGTTTACAAGAAATTATCCCAGGAATGAGTGGGTTAACCTATGATGAGCGTGGATGGGCCGAATGGCCTAATTCTCCTCCTATCCCCTATGATCGACATGTTCCAACTGCTCGGAGATTGGTCCCTCTCCCACTAAACCGTTCCCATCCATGTCCTTGTCCAAATATTTATTTAAACGTTGGGATAGTCTCAGCCTCAACTACCTCTTCTGGCAGTTCGTTCCATGCACCCACCACCCTTTGTGTGAAAATGTTGCCCCCCAGGTTCTATTAAAATATGTTCCCCCCTCACCTTAAACCCATGTCCTCTGGTTCCTGATTGGGGGCAGTGCATGTAACCTACCTATTCCTCACGATCTTATACACCTCTATAAGATCACTCCACATCCTCCTGCGCTCCATGGAATAGAGACCCAGCCTACTCAACCTCTCCCTGTAGCTCACACCCTCTAGTCCTAGAAACATCCTCGTAAATCTTTGTTGTACCCTTTCGAGCTTGGCACCATTTTTCCCCATAATAGGGCGACTAAAACTGAACACTATACTCCAAATGTGGCCTCATCAATATTCAACCTGCACGATGTCACATGACCTCCCAACTTCCACACAATACTCTGACTAAACGACAATAGGTGCAGGAGGAGGCCATTCGGCCCTTCGAGCCAGCACCGCATTACAATGTGATCATGGCTGATCATCCACAATCAGTACCCCATTCCTGCCTTCTTCCCATATCCCCTGACTCCGCTATTTTTAAGAGCCCTATCTAGCTCTCTCTTGAAAGCATCCAGGGAACCGGCCTCCACCGCCCTCTGAGGCAGAGAATTCCACCAGAGAGCAGTCCTGACCTCCCATCTACCTCGTTGGAGACCCTCGGACTATTCTTGATCGGACTTCACCTTGCACTAAACGTTATTCCCTTTACCCTGTATCTGTACACTGCGGACGGCTCGATTGTAATCATGTATTGTCTTTCCGCTGACTGGTTAGCGCGCAACTAAAGCTTTTCACTGTACCTCGGTACACGTGACAATAAACTACACTGAAGTCAAGGGATATTTTTACGGCAAAGTTCAGTACCCCGTTCCTGCCTTCTCCCCATATTCCCCGACACCGCTATCTTTAAGGAAGGCCAATATTCAATATTCAAAGGTCAAAAGGTCAAAGAAAACCAATTATTCCCCCCCCACTGCTCTGGAGTTTAGAAGGATGAGAGGGAATCTTATTGAAACATAAAATTATTAAGGGTTTGGACACGCTAGAGGCAGGAAACATGCTCCCGATGTTGGGGGAGTCCAGAACCAGGGGCCACAGTTTAAGAATAAGGGATAAGCCATTTAGAACAGAGATGAGGAAACACTTTTTCTCACAGAGTTGTGAGTCTGTGGAATTCTCTGCCTCAGAGGGCGGTGGAGGCCGATTCTCTGGATGCTTTCAAGAGAGAGCTAGATAGGGCTCTTAAAGATAGCGGAGTCAGGGGATATGGGGAGAAGGCAGGAACGGAGTACTGATTGGGGATGATCACATTGAATGGCGGTGCTGACTCAAAGGGCCGAACGGCCTACTCCTGCACCTTTTGTCTAGTGCTGTTTGGCATTTTGCTGGTGTGAATGAGTGTGAATAACCAGGTGACACAAGCGTTGCTTTTTATTTTAAACAAAATGTTTTATTTGACTCCACAAGTCTGTACAAAAGTGTTCTCTGAAGTTGCACTATTATTGTGGAGGGGAGGGGGGGGGGGTAGTCAAGTGGTTTGTTAAAAGAAAATATCAGCAGATTGAATGGGTGAATGGCCCGTACTGGAAACATTAGAAATTCATTCATAAAAAATCAAATACATACATACAGTATGGCTTTTCCTTCAGCTGGATGTAAACAATTTCTGTTAAACGTGCATCAAGGTAAAGTGATGAGGAAAGAGACAAGGTGTGTTAATTGATCGAGAGACACAACATGGAAACAGGCCCTTCAGTCCCCACGGTCCACACCGACCATCGATCGCCCGCTCACACTAGTTCTATGTTATCCCACTTTCTCATCCACTCCCTACACACTAGGAGTAATTTACAGAGGTCTCCTAATTTGAGGAAGGACATCCTTGTGATTGAGGCAGTGCAGCGCAGGTTCACGAGATTGATCCCTGGGATGGCGGGACTGTCATATGAGGAAAGATTGAAAAGACTAGGCTTGTATTCACTGGAGTTTAGAAGGATGAGGGGGGGGGGGGATCTTATAGAAACATATAAAATTATAAAAGGACTGGTCAAGCTAGATGCAGGAAACATGTTCCCAATGTTGGGCGAGTCCAGAACCAGGGGCCACAGTCTTAGAATAAAGGGGAGGCCATTTAACACTGAGGTGAGAAAAAAACGTTTTCACCCAGAGAGTTGTGAATTTATGGAATTCCCTGCCACAGAGGGGAGGGGAGGGAGAGGGTGGGGGGGAGAGGTGGGGGGGAGAGGTGGGGGGGAGAGGTGGGGGGGAGAGGTGGGGGGGGAGAGGTGGGGGGATGTCGGATATTATCCAATATTGGAGCAAGGATGAGGAGACAGAAAATGCTGGAGTAACTCAGCGGGACAAGCAGCATCACTGGACAAACGGAGAAATGAATAGTTGACCATATGTTCCCCTTGGTAGACAAAAGTGCTGGAAAAACTCAGCCGGTGCGTCAGTATCTATAGAGTGAAGGAAATAGGCAACATTTCGGGCCGAAACCCTTCCTCTCCTCAAAACCACTTTGTTCTCCTCGCTCAAAGAGTCAAATTACCAAGAGCAAAATAAAAGAATTAAGGTGCAAAAAAAAAAGGATTAATTTCTTTGGCATTTTTCCTCTTGTTCAGAGAGTTTTCAGTCGAGAATATTGCATTGTTCTGCGCATTTTAAACACATCTTGACAAGTCCCTGTCATTAACAACCTGACAAACTGATTGAAGCAGACGGAATGTACACATTACATAGATTTTCATACAAAAACTAACAACTCGATTACCTATGCAAAAACACGATTGTTTTTTTTTTCCCTCATAAAAATCTTTGACTTGCAGAATTAAAAAATATTCCTACAGAAGAAAACATTTCCTTTGCAATTGAACAGAATACTGCTGGCTGGCTGGCTGGCGTTCTGTAGTAACACGAGGAACGTAGCTTGAAGTGAGAATTGCACTTAGTTTTTTTGGGGGGGGAGGGGGGGTGAGAGGGGGGGGGAGAAGGGGGAGGGGGAGAGAAGGGGAGGGGGGGAGAGAAGGGGGAGGGGAGGGGGGCAGAGAAAGGGGAGGGGAGGGGGGGGGGAGAGAGATAGAGGGAAGCGAGGTTTCTCAGCAAGTGGGACCTGAGGAGGCCATATTTCAGATAACCTCTAACGTGTGCGACTCAGAATAGCCAAATTTAGCCTTGTACTTATTAAACAAGTTGACAAGAGAATGCGTGTAGACTTCATGGTAGTGATCAACTTCCTGTGGACTTGGATTCTCGATTTTTGGCACAGATATCGGTTCTCCGACTGCAAGTATAAACAGAATGTCGGCGTTAAGGTTGTTGACTTCGTGAGCCACAGGAGCAGATTTAGGCCGCTCGGCCCGTCACCTCTACTCCGCCCTCCGTTGACGGCAGACCCATCTTTCTATCTCAACCCCAAGCTGGCGCGTTAGACTTTAGTTTTTCCCGCATACTGACGCACGGCAAAATTATTTTGTCACATGCTAACCGGTCAGCAGAAAGGCTTCAGGGATATAGCGCTGAAACAGGCCTTTCGGCCCATCTAATCCGCACAAACCGTATAGATGGTCCAATTCTGCACGGCCATCGTAGAGACTGTCCTCACCTTCTCCATCATGGTCTGGTTTGGCTCAGCCACCAAGCACGACACCCGGAGGCTGCAGCGAATCGTCCAATCAGCAGAGAAGATTACTGGCTGCAACCTTCCCTCCATTGACGAACTGTACACTGCAAGGGCCGGGAAGCGAGCGGGCAAGATCATCTCTGACCCCTCTCACCCTGGCCACAAACTCTTTGAATCACTTCCCTCTGGAAGGCGACTCCGGACTGTCAAAGCTGCCACAGCCAGACACAAAAACAGTTTTTATCCACGAGTAGTTGCTCTACTCACCAGCCAAAAATCTGTAGTCTCCTTTTACTCTGATAATTTATTTAATTCTCATGTTTAATCAATAATGTTTTATTACTAATGTTTAATGTGTCATTCCTAACCGTCACTGTATATCATGTTGTCACTTGCGGGCGGAGCACCAAGGCAAATTCCTTGTATGTGAATACTTGGCCAATAATCTTATTCATTCATTCATTCATTCATATCCTGCACACAATTGCAGAGTTTACAATTTTACAGAAGCCAATTAACCTATGAATTAATGTCTATGGATCAGATAAGAGGCAGAGGAGAGTAGTTTAACTTGGTAGCCACATTCGCAAACCGCTAGCCCAATCTATTTTTTGTTGTTGAAGTTTAGAGATACAGCGCGGAAACAGGCCCTTCGGCCAAATGAGTCCGCGCCGACCAGCTTCCCCCGCACACCAACACTAGCCTACACACACGGGACAATTTACACACACACACACACACACCAAGCCACTTAACCTGCAAACCCGCACGTCTTTGGAGTGTGGAAGGAAAGCGAAGATCTCGGAGAAAACCCACGCAGGTCACGGGGAGAACGTGCAAACTCCGTGCAGACAGCACCCGTAGTCGGGATCGAACCCGGGTCTCCGGCGCTGCCAATGCTGTCAGGCAGCAACTCGACAGGGCCCTAGTGAGACCGCGCCTGGAGTATTGCGTGCAGTTTTGGTCCCCTAATTTGAGGAAGGACATTCTTGCTATTGAGGGAGTGCAGCTTAGGTTCACCAGGTTAATTCCCGGGATGGCGGGACTGTCATATGCTGAGAGAATGGAGCGGCTGGGCTTGTATACACTGGAGTTTAGAATGATGAGAGGGGATCTTAATTGAAACATAAGAGATTATTAAAGGTTTAGACATGCTAGAGGCAGGAAATATGTTCCCGATGTTGGGGGAGTCCAGAACCAGGGGCCACAGTTTTAGAAAAAGGAGTAAGCCATTTAGAACGGTAACACTTTTTTTCACAGAGAGTGGTGAGTCTGTGGAATTCTCTGTCTCAGAGGGCGGTTCTCTGTGATGCTTTCAAGAGAGAGCTGGATAGGGCTCCTAAAGATAGCGGAGTCAGGGGATATGGGGAGAAGGCAGGAACGGGGTACTGATTGGGGATGATCAGCCGTGATCACATTGAATGGCGGTGCTGGCTCGAAGGGCCGAATGGCCTACTCCTGCAACTATTGCCTATTGTCTACCACTGCGCCACCATGCGGGGTCCCACACACTGTAGTTCGCTAGGGCAGCTTACACCCCAGTGGTATGAATATTGACTTCTGACTTCAAGTAACCTTTGCTTTCTCTCTCTATCTCCATCCCTCCCCCATCCCAGTTCTCCAACCAGTCTGACTGTCCCCCTGATTACATTATATCTCTGTGTGCTTTGTTCTCTCCTTATTCTAGCCAACAATGATCTAGATACAAAGAAACAGATAGGTGCCAGCACCGCCATTCATTGTGATCATGGCTGATCGTCCCCTATCAATAACCCGCGCCTGCCTTCTCCCCATATCCCTTGACTCCACCAGCCCCTAGAGCTCTATCCAACTCTCTCTTAAATCCATCCAGTGATTTGGCCTCCACTGCCCTCTGTGGCAGGGAATTCCACAAATTCACAACTCTCTGGGTAAAAAAGTTTTTTCTCAGCTCAGTCTTAAATGACCTCCCCTTTATTCTAAGACTGTGGCCCCTGGTTCTGGACTCACCCAACATTGGGAACATTTTTCCTGCATCTAGCTTGTCCAGTCATTTTATAATTTTATATGTTTCTATAAGATCCCCCCCTCATCCTTCTAAACTCCAGTGAATACAAGCCTAGTCTTTTCAATCTTTCCTCATATGACAGTCCCGCCATCCCAGGGATCAATCTCGTGAACCTACACTGAACTGCCTCAATCACAAGGATGTCCTTCCTCAAATTAGGCCAAAACTGTACACAATACTCCAGATGTGGTCTTACCAGAGCCCTATACAACTACAGAAGAACCTCTTCACTACTAAAGTACTAAAATACTCTTAAATTAGTACTGAATTAGCTTTCTTCACAGCCTGCTGCACCTGCACGCCAAATTTCAGTGACTGGTGTACAAGGACTCTCGCTGTACCTCCCCCTTACCTAACCTAACCCCATTGAGATAATAATCTGCCCCCTTGTTTTTGCCGCCAAAGTGGATGACCTCACATTTATCTACATTATACTGCATCTGCCACGCATCTGCCCACTCCCTCAACCTGTCCAGGTCACCCTGCAACCTCCTAACATCCTCTTCACAGTTCACACTGCCACCCAGCTTTGTGTCATCTGCAAACTTGCTAGTGTTGCTCCTAATTTCTTCTTCCAAATCATTTATATCTATGGCAAACAGTTGCGGCCCCAACACCGAGCCTTGCGGCACTCCACTCGCCACTGCCTGCCATTCTGAAAAGGACCCATTCACTCCTACTCTTTGCTTCCGGTCTGCCAACCAGTTTTCTATCCATGTCAACACCCTACCCCCAATACCATGTGCTCTAATTTTAGTCACCAGTCTCCCGTGCGGGACCTTATCAAAGGCTTTCTGAAAGTCTAGATACACTACATCCACTGGCTCCTCTTCATCCATTTTACTAGTCACATCCTCAAAAAATTCCAGATTAGTTGAGCATGACTTCCCTTTCATAAATCCATGTTGACTTGGACTAATCCTTTTACTGCTTTCCAAATGCCCCATTATTACCTCTTTAATAATTGACTCCAGCATCATTCCCACCACCGAAATCAGGCTAACTGGTCTGTAATTCCCCGTTTTCTCTCTCGCTCCTTTCTTGAAAAGTGGGATAACATTAGCTATCCTCCAATCCACAGGAACTGATCCTGAATCTATTGAACATTGGAAAATGATCACCAATGCGTCCACTATTTCTAGAGCCACCTCCCTGAGGACCCTGGGATGCAGACCATCAGGCCCAGGGGGTTTATCATCCTTCAGTCCCATTAGCCGACCCAATACTATTTCTCGCCTAATGAACATTCAGTTCCTCTACCCCCTTAGATCTTCTGTCCTCCAGTACATCTGGGAGATTGTTTGTGTTCTCGTTAGTGAGGATGGATCCAAAGTACCTGTTCAACTCTTCTGCCATTTCCTTGTTGCCCATAATTATTTCACCTGTGTCTGCCTTCAAGGGACATTTGACTTTGAGGGTAACCCGTTCCTGCCTTCTCCCCATATCCCCTGATTCCGTTAGCCCAAAGTGCTAATTCTAACTCTCTCTTGAAAACATCCAGAGAATTGGCCTCCACTGCCTTCTGTGGCAGAGAATTCCACAGATTCACAACAATCCCTGGGTGAAAATGTGTTTCCTCATCTCGGTCCTAAACGGCCGTCCCCTTATTCTTAAAATCTATTCTACATTTTCCTTGAGCTTCAATAGACAATAGGTGCAAGAGTAGGCCATTCGGCCCTTCGGGCGAGCACTGCCATTCAATGTGATCACAGTGAATGACGGTGCTGGCTCGACGGGCCGATTGGCCTACTCCTGCACCTATTGTCTATTGGGTGTGAAAGTCAAACGTACCCACAGCGTTGATGGGCTTTGCGTAAGGAACTAGGCCCCAGGAGTCACTGGAGAAGAGACCACGGCCTTTGATGAGGCAGGGAGCGAATCCGATCAGCTTCTGGAACTTTCTCTGCATGGCCCGCAGCCAGCTTCCCTCCTTGAAGATCACTTGTCGATAAACCTCGTTCTCCCCGAAAGCGTAAACGGGCACCAAATCAGCTCTGCGGAGAGGGAGATAAATGAGAGGCATTGCCATAGAGGGAGTACAGAGAAGGTTCACCAGACTGATTCCTGGGATGGCAGGACTTTCATATGAAGAAAGTCTGGACTCAGCTTATACTCGCTAGAATTTAGAAGATTGAGGGGGGATCTCATAGAAACCTACAAAATCCTTAAGGGGTTGGACAGGCTAGATGCAGGAAGATTGTTCCCGATGTTGGGGAGGTCCAGAACTAGGGGGCACAGTTTAAGGATAAGGGGGAAGTCTTTTAGGACCGAGATGAGAAAAACATTTTTCACACAGAGAGTGGTGAATCTCTGGAATTCTCTGCCACAGAAGGTAGTTGAGGCCAGTTCATTGGCTATATTTAAGAGGGAGTTAGATGTGGCCCTTGTGGCTAAAGGGATCAGGGATATGGAGAGAAGGCAGGTACAGGATACTGAGTTGGATGATCAGCCATGATCATATTGAATGGCGGTGCAGGCTCGAAGGGCCCAATGGCCTAAGCCTGCACCTATTTTCTATGTTTCTAAGTTTCTATGAG
Source organism: Okamejei kenojei (assembly GCA_035221665.1). Classification (NCBI taxonomy): domain Eukaryota; kingdom Metazoa; phylum Chordata; class Chondrichthyes; order Rajiformes; family Rajidae; genus Okamejei; species Okamejei kenojei. The sequence continues at coordinate 17,139,413 of CM069136.1, read as the reverse complement.
AGGCTTCAGAATGCTGCCAGGATTAGAGGGTGATAGCGTCTGAAGAAGCGACTCGACCTGAAACGTCGCCCATTCCTTCTCTCCAGAGATGCTGCCCGTCCCGCTGAGTTCCTCCAGCATTTTGTGTCTACCTTGGATTGTTTTCAGTTCAGTTTAGAGATACAGCGCAGAAACAGGCCCCACGGCCCACCGCGTCCATGCCGACCAGCGATCCTCGCACACTAACATTATCCTACACACACACGGGACAATTTACATTACACCAAACCGATTAACCTACAAACCTGTACGTCTCCTGCGCCAGAACCAGGGGCCACAGTTTAAGAATAAGGGGTAAGCCATTTAGAACGGTATACGAGGAAACACTTTTTCTCACAGAGAGTTGTGAGTCTGTGGAATTCTCTGCCTCAGAGAGGCCAATTCTCTGGATGCTTTCAAGAGAGAGCTAGATAGAGCTCTTAAAGATAGCGGAGTCAGGGGATGTGGGGAGAAGGCAGGAACGGGGTACTGATTGGGGATGATCAGCCATGATCACATTGAATGGCGGTGCTGGCTCGACGGGCCGAATGGCCTCCTCCTGCACTTATTGTCTATGATGCTGCTGGCCTTGCGGAGGCAGCGTGAGGTGTAGATGGAGTCAGTGGAAGGGAGATTGGTTTATGTGATGATCATTGCAGATTGGTGAGGTTTCGGGTCGGAACCCTTCTTCACACTGCTGCCGAAGATATATTTCTATTAGGTCTCCCCTCGATATTCAATGCACCAGGGCAGCACGGTGGCACAGTGGTAGAGTTGCTGCCTTAGGGCACTAGAGACCCGAATTCGATCCTGACCACGGCTGCTGTCTGTACGGAGTTTGCACGTTCTCCCCGTGACCTGCGAGGGTTTTCTCCGAGATCTTTGGTTTCCTCCCACATTCCAAAGACGTACAGGTTTGTAGGTTTATTGGCTTGGTACAAGTGTAAATTGTCGTGTGTGTGTGTGTGTGTGTGTGTGTGTGTGTGTGTGTGTGTGTGTGTGTGTGTGTGTGTGTGTGTGTGTGTGTGTGTGTGTGTGTGTGTGTGTGTGTGTGTGTGTGTGTGTGTGTGTGTGTGAGTGTGTGTGTGTGTGGGTGTGTGTGTAAGTGTGCGGGGATCACTGGTCGGTGCGGACTCGGTGGGCCAAAGGGCCTGTTCACTGACAGCAGGACAGGCAGCATCTCTGGAGAGGAGTGGGTGACGTTTCAGGTTGAGACCCTTCTTATTTATTTATTTTTTTATTTTTATAATCTTAGGAGATAGGTCCGTAGGTAAGAAAACAAAACTATTTGTCTAGTCCTGGGTTCGAGCTTCCGTCGAGCCTCAGCGCTGGCCCATTCTACCCCTTCAAATAATCTATGAACGGGGACCATATTCTAGTAAATAATTCAGGTTTGTCGATTAAAACAAATCTAATTTTTTCCAGATTTAAGGTCTCCGACATCTCCATAATCCACATTTTAGTTGTAGGGAATGCAGGGTTTTTCCAAAATTTTAATATTAGTTTTTTCCCAGTTATTATACTATAATCCAGGAAATTTCTTTGGTTTATTGTTAGTTTTAGGTATTGTTCAGATATGCCCAATATTATTAATTTAGGATCGGGATCCAGTGGGTCGAGACCCTTCTTCAGCCCGTAGAAACTACCCTCCATTGTTCCTTCCTGCACGACCTTCGGTCAGAGGGTGGCGAATCTGCAGAATACTTTGCCACAGAAGGCTGTGGAGGCCAAGTCAGGTAAGGCAGAGATAGATAGATTCTTGATTAGTACGGGTGTCAGAGGTTATGGGGATAAGGTAGGAGAATAATGGGATTGGGAGGGCGAGATAGATCAGCCATGATTGAATGGCAGAGTAGACTTGATGGGCCGAATGGCCTAATTCTACTATTCCTTATGACCTTTTGTCATAATCCGTACACCTGGACTAGACTTCACTCAAACACACAGGGGGGAGGGGGCTGGGGGGGGGGGGGGGGGGGGGGGAGATCAGACAGGCCGACACAGAGCTGCCAGCGCAAGTTCAGTTTAATGTCACGTGTACAGAGGTACAGTGAAAAACATGATTACAATCGAGCCATCCTCGTTATAAACATGGGGGAATAACATTTTGTGTCAGGGCAAGCCAGCACAGTCCGATCAAGGATAGTCAGAGTGTTTAAGAAAGAACTGCAGATGCTGGAAAAATCGAAGGTAGACAAAAATGCTGGAGAAACTCAGCGGGTGAGGCAGCATCTATGGAGCGAAGGAAATAGGTGACGTGTCGGGTCGAGACCCTTCTTCTGACTAATGAAGGAATAGGTGACGTTTTGGGTCGAGACCCTTCCGGGTCTCGACCCGAAACGTTACCGATTCCTTCGCTCCACAGATGCTGGAGAAACTCAGCGGGTGAGGCAGCATCTATGGAGCGAAGGTGACATTTCAGGTCAAGACCCTTCTTCAGACTGATGTGGCGGTGGGGGGGCGGGGGGGAAACGGGAAGAAGAAAGGAAGAGGCGAAGACAGTGGGCTGTGGGAGAGCTGGGAAGGGGAGGAGAAAGCAGGGACTACCTGAAATTGGAGAAGTCAATGTTCACACCGCTGGGGTGTAAACTCCCCAAGCGAAATGCGAGGTGCTGCTCCTCCTCCAATTTGCGGTGGGACTCACTCTGGCCATGGAGGAGGAAAGGTCGGATTTGGAATGGGAAGGGGAGTTGAAGTGCTGAGCCACCGGGAGATCAGGTTGAACGGAGTGTCCTTCTGCTGCTGGACATGGGGGGGGGGAGGGCAGGGTAGGGTTCTGTGGAGACGCCCCTCAAAATAAGGGAAAGGAATCCACAGCAGCGGGCCACATGAGTGGCAAGGACGTGGGGATAAAACATTATGTATTTATTTATTTATTTTAATTGAGATTTTTTTTCCACCAATGTAAAAGCACTTTGGTCAACGAGAGTTGTTTTTTAAATGTGCTATAGAAATAAAAGTGACTTGATTTGGGGAAACTGGATTGTATGTATGTATAGCCTCCCAGAATGTCGGATGGAATTTTGTATGGATCATGTAATGTGTATATTTATTTCTCAACTAAAGTCTATTTTGAATTTTTTTTTTTTTCTAAAGTGCGAACTGAGCGGAGGTGTTGGGCGAAGCGATCGGCAAGCCTGCGCTTGGTCTCCCCGATGTAGAGCAGCGGGCACCTAGAGCAGCGTGGTAAAGGATAGTCAGAGGGTGAGCAGGGCCCGGAGTTGGCAGTGGCCTTACCCATTCTGCAGCGCGATCTTCACGAACCCCTTGCGCTTACTGAGCGTCACCACGTTACTGTCCGGGCTGCACTCCAGCGACTCCGCCGCTCCGCCAATCACGATGATCACCGCGTTGCCGTTTCCGTTCTTGGACAGCAGGTAGTCAATGGCGTCCCTGGTCACTGGGAAGATGCCTAGGCAACAGGCGAGGGGAGACCGAGAGAGAACAAAAAAAAACTCAGCGTCTCTGGAGAGAAACATAGACATAGAAACATAGAAAATAGGTGCAGGAGTAGGCCATTCGGCCCTTCGAGCCTGCACCGCCATTCAATATGATCATGGCTGATCATCCAACTCAGTATCCTGTACCTGCCTTCTCTCCATACCCCCTGATCCCTTTAGCCACAAGGGCCACATCTCAACTACCCTCTGTGGCAGAGAATTCCACAGATTCACCACTCTCTGTGTGAAAAAAGTCTTTCTCATCTCGGTCTTAAAGGATTTCCCCCTTATCCTTAAGCTGTGACCCCTTGTCCTGGACTTCACCAACATCGGGAACAATCTTCCTGCATCTAGCCTGTCCAACCCCTTAAGAATTTTGTAAGTTTCTATAAGATCCCCAGGGAAGGCCCGAGAGCCTTCTTCAGACTGAGAGTCAGGAGGAGTCCAGAACCAGGGGCCACAGTTTAAGAATAAGTGGTAAGCCATTTAGAACGGAGACGAGGAAACACTTTTTCACACAGAGAGTTGCGAGTCTGTGGAATTCTCTGCCTCAGAGCGCGGTGGAGGCTGGTTCTCTGGATGCTTTCAAGAGAGAGCTAGATAGGGCTCTTAAAGAAAGCGGAGTCAGGGGATATGGGGAGAAGGCAGGAACTGGGTACTGATCAGCCATGATCACATTGAATGGCGGTGCTGGCTCGAAGGGCCGAATGTCCGACTCCTGCACCTATTGTCTATTTAGATGGTGATGCAGAGATATAGAACAAATGAATGAGAGGTATGCAAAAAAGTAAAGATTTTTGTAAATGTTTACGAAAAGTAAAAAGTAAAAGAAAACAGACCATTGTTAGCTGTGGGCTAGGTGAAAATGAGTTACAGACAATGAGACTCAACAAGACTCAGGAAGAGTCTGGGGTGGGAGATTGTAACCTTCACGTGGTCCGCCCTGTTTCGACGAATGCAATCAACCCGGCGTGCACAATCAAGTAAGATCAAATAGAGCAAGTTGTCCTGCAACTTTAGGCTGTGCACGCCACACGCAAGAAGAAGGAAGAGCCTTATACCCAGGGCAGAGTATCTCACTGAGGGGAGACATCATTAAGACTCACCGAATAGTGAAAGGCCTGGATCAGAGTGGATGTGGAAAGGATGTTTCCACTAGTTGGAGAGTCTAGAGTCTCGGACCAGAGGGCACACTCAGAACTAAAAGAACGTACCTTTAGAAAGGAGATGAGGAGGAATTTATTTAGCCAGAGGGTGGTGAATCTGTGGAATTAATTGCCACAGACGGCAGTGGAGGCCAGGACATTGGGTATTTTAAAGGGTAGATTGACAGATACTTGATTAGTACGAGTGTCGGGGGCCACGGGGAGAAGGATGAGCGGGCATCTTATAGAAACATATAAAAGTATAAAAGGACTGGACAATCTAGATGCAGGAAAAAAAATTCCCAATGTTGGGAGAGTCCAGAACCAGGGGCCACAGTCTTAGAATGAAGGGGAGGCCATTTAGGACTGAGGTGAGAAAAAACATTTTTACCCAGAGAGTTGTGAATTTGTGGAATTCCCTGCCACAGAGGGCAGTGGAGGCCAAATCACACGATGGATTTAAGAGAGAATTAGATAGAGCTCTCTGGGCTGGCTAGTGGAGTAAAGGGATACTTGATTAGTACGTGTCGGGGGTTACGGGGAGAAGGATGAGCAGGGATCTTATAGAAACATATAAAAGTATAAAAGGACTGGACAATCTAGATGCAGGAAAAAAAAAATCGGGGAGAAGGCAGGCGGATTGGGGGACGGGATCAGTCACGATCGCAGTGAATGGCGGTGCTGGCTCGAAGGGCCGAATGGTCTCCACCTGCACCTATTCTCTATGTTTTGATGTTTCTAAGGCAGGAGAATGGGGTGAGAGAGAAAGGTAGGGATAGAATGGAGTAGACTTGATGGGCCAAATTCTGCTCCTATCACTTATGACCATGAACGTATGACGAAGCAGAGTTTATGAAGACTTATGAAGACGCGGGTTTAAGGTGGGGGAGGGGGGTAGATTTAATAGGAACCCGAGGGACAATTTCTTCCACACAGAGGGCGCTGGGTATATGGAACGAGCTGCCAGAGAAGGCAGTTGAAACAGGTACTATCACAACATTTAAAAGACACTTTAGTTTAAAGACACAGCGTGGAATTCCGCACCGACCAGCGATCCCAATTACATTCGCACACACTAGGAACAAACAACAATTCTACCAAAGCCAATTCACCTACAAACCCGCACGTCGTTGGAGTGTGGGAGGAAACCGGAGCACCCTGGGAAAACCCACGCAGGTCAGGGGGAGAACGTGCAAAGCTCCGTATAGACAGCGCCCGTACTCGGGATCGAACCCGGGTCTCCGGCGCAGTGAGGTAGCGACTCTTACCGCTGCGCCACCGTGCTCATGGACTGGTTGAGAGGAGTAAGGACCAATTGCAGGCAGGTGGGACTTGCTTAGATGGGGCAATAGTCAATAGACAATAGGTGCAGGAGTAGGCCATTCGGCCCTTTGAGCCAGCACCGCCATTCAATGTGATCATGGTTGATCATCCCCAATCAGTACCCCGTTCCTGCCTTCTCCCCATATCCCCTGACTCCATTATCTTTAAGAGCCCTATCTCGCTCTTGAAAGTATCCAGAGAACCGGCCTCCACCGCCCTCTGAGGCAGAGAATTCCACAGACTCACAACTCTCTGTGAGAAAAAGTGTTTCCTCGTCTCCGTTCTAAATGGCTCACCCTATTCCTTACTCCTTATTCTTAAACTGTGGCCCCTGGTTCTGGACTCCCCCAACATCTGGAACACGTTTCCTGCCTCTAGCGTGTCCAAACCCTTAATAATCTTATGTTTCAATAAGATCCCCTCTCATCCTTCTAAATACCAGAGTGTCTTGGTCAGCATGGACCAATTTGGCCGACGGGCCCCGTTTCCGTGCTATACGACTCACGAGTTCAGTGTGGTCTATTGTCACGTGTACGGAGGTACAGTGAAAAGCTTCTGTTGCGTGCCAACCAGTCAGCGGAAAGTCAATACACGATTACAATCCAGCTATTTACAGTGTAGAGATACAGGATAAGGGAATAACGTTTAGTGCAAGGTCAAGCCAGCAAAGTCCGATCCAAGATAGTCTGCGGGTCACCAACGAGGTATCTTAGTTAAAGTAAGAAATGTTGCTGTCGGGAGTAGAGAGTTGCAGCGGTCACTGTGGCGCTTGGTTGAGTCAATAGGTTTAGTTGTTGCCATACAGCTACTATTCATCACACCAATTCTATGGAAGGCAAAAACGCTGGAGAAACTCAGCGGGTGAGGCAGCATCTATGGAGTGAAGGCCGAGACCCTTCTTCAGACTGATGTGGGGGGGGGGGGAGGAAGAAGAAAGGAAGAGGCGGAGACAGTGGGCTGTGGGGGAGCTGGGAAGGGGAGGGGAAGGAGGGAGAAAGCAGGGACTACCTGAAATTGGAGAAGTCAATGTTCATACCGCTGGGGTGTAAACTGCCCAAGCGAAATATGAGGTGCTGCTCCTCCAATTTGCGGTGGGACTCACTCTGGCCATGGAGGATGACCAGGACAGAAAGGTCGGATTGGGAATGGGAGGGGGAGTTGAAGTGCTGAGCCACCGGGAGATCAGGTTGGTTATTGCCAACGGACAGCTCTGTGTCGGCCCCCAATATCTCACTTTTGCATCCACTCTCAACACGCTAGGGGGCAATTTTACTGAGGCTCACTCAACCTACAGCAGATATGTAGGAAGGAACTGCAGATGCTGGTTCACATTGAAGGTAGACTCGACAATGCTGGAGTAACTCAATGGGACAGGCAGCATCGACAGCAAATCCACGCCGTTACAGAGGAGAACGTGCAAACTCCACACGGACAGCACCCGAGGTCGGGATCCAACCCGGGTGTCTGGCGCCATGGGGCAGGGGCTCTGCCCGCCTCAACACAGGGGAGGGGGGAGAAATTAAATATTCCCCCTCCCCCCTCACCTGAAACCTACATCCTCTGGTTCTTGATTCCTCTACTCTGGGCAAGAGTCCGATGCGTCTTGGGTGGCTCAGCGGTGGAGTTGCTGTCTTACAGCGCTCGCAGCACCGGAGACCCAGGTTCCATCCCGGCTACGGGTGCCGTCTGTACGGAGTTTGCACGTTCTCCCCGTGACCTGCGGGGGTTTTCTCTGAGGTCTTCGCTTTCCTCCCACACTCCAAAGACGTACAGGTTTGTAGGTTAATATACTGTGTGTGCGTGTGCGTGTGCGTGTTCGAGAGCGTTTACGCTAGTGTGTGCGTGCTAGTGTGTGCGTGCAAGAGTGTGTGCGTGAGATAGTGTGAGAGTGTGTGCAGGGATCGCTGGTTGGTGCGGACACGGTGGGCCGAAGGGCCTGTTTCTCTAAACTAAACTTGGTGCGTCTACCAACAGGAAGATGACTGAGCTTTATAGCCTTCCCTCACAGTGGGAGATGTTGACTCCGCTGTGTGGGGATGTTCATGTTAAACTCTATTGTGTTCTTTTTATTCGTGCCGCTGTATGGGAACTCAAATCTCACTGCGCCAATTGGTGCAGGTGACATTAAATGTAACTTGAACTCGAACTACCCGATCGGTTCCATAACATATGGAATCTATTCCTATTTACGATACATGAATGCAAACCAAGTCAAACTCAGTAATAAATAGAGCAAAGGGGAAGATACAAAGTGCAGAATGTAGTTCAGTATTTTTTCTCAGGGATGTGATAAGAAGTGTGATAGCTGGACATATCGTGGCGTCGGGTGCAAAGTACCAACCATGTTTAATGCAGACTATCTCTGGTGCAGCGAGGGATGTCTCCGATTAGATTAGATTAGCGATGTACCCGTGCCAGAAGCAAAGTTGTCGCTGACTCTGACAGAACAGCGACTAGAAGATAAAAGCACAGACGTAATGCTGAGGCGGCACGGTGGCAGACGCTTCGCAGGCCAGAGACCCGGGTCCCATCCCGACTACGGGTGCTGTCTGTACGGAGTTTGTGCGGGGTGGGAGATTGCAACCTTCATGTGGTTGCAGTCAACCTGCCGTGCACAATCAAATAAGATCAAATAGAACAAGTTGTCCTATAACTTTAGGCTGTAACTTTAAGCCATACGCAGGGAGAAGAAGTTTGTACGTTCCCCCTGTGACTTGCGTGGGTTTCCTCCCACACTCCAAAGACATGCAGGTCTGTAGGTTGTGCAGGAAGGTTCGCTTAAACCGAAGATAGACATAAAAAGCTGGAGTAACTCAGCGGGACAGGCAGAAGGGGAAGGAATGGGTGACGTTTCAGTTCGAGACCCTTTTTCAGACCCGAAACATCAGCCACTCCTTCTCTCCACAGATGCTGCCTGTCCCGCTGAGTTGCTCCAGCTATCTCAGGTTTGTAGGCTAACTGGCTTGGTGTAAATGTAAACTCTTCCTTAGTCTGTGTAGGATAGTGTTAGTGTGCAGGGAGCATTGGTCGGAGCAGACTCGGTTAGCCGAATCTCGAAACTAAATACTGGTATCTAGAGAGCTCTATCTAGCTCTCTCTTGAAAGCATCAAGAGAACCGGCCTCCACTGCCCTCTGAGAATTCCACAGACTCACCACTCTGAGTGAAAAAATGTTTCCTCGTCTCCGTTCTAAACGGCTTACCCCTTATTCTTAAACTGTGGCCCCTCGTTCCGGATGCCCCCAACATCAGGAACACGTGTCCTACCTCTAGCGTGTCCAAACCCTCACTAATCTTATATGTTTCAATAAGATCCCCTCTCATCCTTCTAAATTCCGGAGTATACAAGCCCTGCCGCTCCATTCTCTCAGCGTATGACAGTCCCGCCATCCCGGGAATTAACCTTGTAAACCTACGCTGCACTCCCTCAATAGCAAGAAAGTCCTTCCTCAAATTAGGGGATCACAACTGCACACAATACTCCAGGTGCGGTCTCACTAGGGCTCTGTACAACTGCAGAAGGACCTCTTTGCTCCTATACCCAACTTTTATGAGACTTTTGGATAGGCACATGGATATGGAGGCATATAGGTCATGTGAAGGTAGATAAGAGAGTGGTGAGCAAAGACATTGTGTATTGACTCCATGAGCCAATCTGATGATATTGATAATGTTCACATTCATAATTAATGGAGTAGAATTTGGCCATTCGGCCCAGTAAGCCTACACTATTCAATCATGTCTGTCTTTCCCTCTCAACCCCATTCTCTTGCCTTCTCCTCATAGCACGGACACCCGTACTAACCCAGAATTTATTCAACTTTGCCAAAAAAATATCCCTTGACTTCAGTGTAGTTTATTGTCACGTGCACCGAGGTGCAGTGAAAAGCGTTTGTTGCGCGTTAACCAGTCAGCGGAAAGACAACACGTGATTACAATCGAGCCGCCCGCAGTGTACAGATACAGGGTAAAGGGATAACGTTTAGTGCAAGGTGAAGTCCGATCAAGAATAGTCCGAGGGTCTCCAATGAGGTAGATGGGAGGTCAGGACTGCTCTCTGGTGGAATTCTCTGCCTCAGAGGGCGGTGGAGGCAGGTTCCCTGGATGCTTTCAAGCGAGAGCTAGATAGGGCTCTTAAAAATAGCAGAGTCAGGGGATATGGGGAGAAGGCAGGAACGGGGTACTGATTGTGGATGATCAGCCGTGATCACATTGAATGGCGGTGCTGGCTCGAAGGGTTGAATGGCCTACTCCTGCACCTATTGTCTATTGGTTGTGGTAGGATGGTTCAGTTGCCTGATAACAGCTGGGAAGAAACTATCCCTGAATCTGGAGGTGTGTGTGCCTTCGTTTTCACACTTCTGTACCTCTTGCCCGATGGGAGAGGGGGAAGAGGGAGTGAGACCGGTCCTTGATTATGCTGCTGGCCTTGCCCAACGTGGAGTATATCGGAGCGACGGAAGGGGTAGGGTTGGGTTGGTGTTGAAGGAACTCCAGATTGTGAGAGTGAGAGTGAGAGTGAGAGTGAGAGAGTGAGAGAGTGAGAGTGAGAGTGTGAGAGTGTGAGAGAGTGAGAGAGAGTGTGAGAGAGTGAGAGAGTGAGAGTGAGAGAGAGAGAGTGAGAGAGTGAGAGAGTGAGAGAGAGAGAGTGAGAGAGAGTGAGAGAGAGAGAGAGAGTGAGAGTGAGAGTGAGAGTGAGAGTGAGAGTGAGAGTGAGAGTGAGAGTGAGAGAGAGAGTGAGAGTGAGAGTGAGAGTGAGAGAGAGAGAGAGTGTGGAAGGTCAATGCCGTCGGCCACTCACCACCGCTCATCAGGTAATCCCGCAGGATCGGCAGCCGGAAGTTTCCTGCCAGCGTGGCCAGGGAAGGCCGGATCCCGGGAAACTTCTTGGAGAATCCCGTCGCCTCGGTCCCGAAGTTGCAAAAGGCCCCAAAGCAGAAGATGCCGTGAGGATGGTAGCCGAATATATAGTTCCGTGTGGGGGCTAGACTGTGTGTCTTTATCAGCTGGAACGGAAGAGAGTCAAACAAAAAAACATCATCAAGCATCAAATACTCTTCTTCACACACAGAGGGTCGCGAGTCTGTGGAATTCTCTGCCTCAGAGGGCGGTGGAGGCCGGTTCTCTGGATGCTTTCAAGAGAGAGCTAGATAGGGCTCTTCAAGTTAGCGGAGTCAGGGGATATGGGGAGAAGGCAGGAATGGGGTACTGATTGGGGATGATCAGCCATGATCACATTGAATGGCGGTGCTGGCTCGAAGGGCCGAATGGCCTACTCCTGCACCTATTGTCAGGTCGGCGCGGACTCAGTGGGCCGAAGGGCCTCTTTCCATGCTATATCTGTGTCTCTAAGCAAAACTGAACCATCCTATCACCAACTATCCCATCTGCCTCTTTGGAGACCCTCGCACTATCTTTAATCGGTCTTTGCCGGACTTTATCTTGCACCGGCAAAATTGTAAATTGGTGCTTGTAGGATCGTGTTCGCATACTGGGCGATCGGCGTGAAGGGCCTGTTTCCGCGCTGCTTCTCTACGCTAAAACTCTGTGAATCTACAGCCCACAGAACTCGGTCCCTCACCCTCGGCCACCCCACCCCATTACCAATGCCAATTACCATTTGGTCAAGGGGCAGAAGGGACCCGTCAGTCCCAGCCGATAAACTGGCCAGAGTGTTTACACAGACACTACAGTAACTATTTGCTGTTAGATTGTCTGAAAATTGAATCTGTCGATTTAGTGGAACTCAAGGCCAAGTTTGCAATGTCGGAGAGAAAGTCAGGCTAGAATAAACAGCTCCAATTGCAACAAGCAGGTGCAGAGTTTAACTTGCAATTGCAAAAGCTACTGATAATTTTCGACACTGTTGGCAGAGATGCACTCGGGGAAAGCTACAGATTGATGAATCTTCCATTTTTTTCAGCACGGAGTTGCCTCACAAGAGAACGCATGTGGCTCATGTATGTTTAAGAAAGAACTGCAGATGCAGGAAAATCGAAGGTGGACAAAAATGCTGGAGAAACTCAGCGGGTGAGGCAGCATCTATGGTGCGAAGGAATGGGTGACGTTTTGGGTCAATAGACAATAGGTGCAGGAGTAGGCCGTTCGGCCCTTCGAGCCAGCACCGCCATTCAATGTGATCATGGCTGATCATCCCCAATCATTACCCCGTTCCTGCCTTCTCCCCATATCCCCTGACTCCGCTATCTTTAAGAGCCCTATCTAAGTCTCCCTTGAAAGCATCCAGAGAACCAGCCTCTACCGCCCTCTGAGGCAGAGAATTCCACAGACTCACAACTCTGTGAGAAAAAGTGTTTCCTCGTCTCCGTTCTAAATGGCTTACACCTTATTCCTAAACTGTGGCCCCTGGTTCTGGACTCCCCCAACATCGGGAACATATTTCCTGCCTCTAGCGTGTGCAAAACCTTAATATTCGTATATGTTTCAATGAGATTCCCTCTCATCCTTCTAAACTCCAGAGTGTACAAGCCCAGCCGCTCCATTCTCTCAGCGTATGACAGTCCCGCCATCCCAGGAATTAACCTTGTGAACCTACGCTGCACTCCCTCAATGGCAAGAATGTCCTTCCTCAAATTAAGGGACCAAAACTGCACACAATACTCCAGGTGTGGTCTCACTAGGGCCCTGTACAACTGCAGGAGGACCTCTTTGCTCTGCCATTCGATCACATTAGGCCACATTTGGAGTATTGTGTGTAGTGTTGGTCACCATACAACAGGAAGGATAAGGGGGCTTTGAAGAGGTACAGAAGAGATTCACCATTCACATTGAATGGCGGTGCTGGCTCCTGCACCTATTGTCTATTGCGATAGTCTCTGCCTCAATTACCTCCTCCAGCAGCTCGTTCCATACACCCACTACCATCTGTTGCTTTTAAAGTTTGCCATTTTGGTTCCTATTGAATCTTTTGCGCCCTCATCTTAAGCCTATTGTCTATCGAGATACACCAGCATTTTATGTCTAACTGAAAATGATTTCTAAATTTAGAACATATATGGGTGGATGGAACAAGCTGGGCAAGTTGGGCTAAAGGGCCTGTATGTACTGTCCACAATCCAAGCTCAGATCCATACCAAGTGCATGGTAACTGGGGTCAGACACATAAAAGCTGGAGTAACTCAGCGGGACAAGGCAGCATCTCTGGAGAGAAGGAATGGGAGACGTTTCGGGTCGAGACCCTTCTTCAGACCGACCAAGGTAACTGGGACTCTGGCCATCTACGTGTAAAGGCAGATGTTTGATTTAGATTTGAGTTGTGCTCCATCAGCTATTTCCACTCTAATTACCGAGTAAACATTGTAAAAAAAGCCCAGATAAGAGACACATGGGAGGCACTGCAGATTCGACAGCCCTGCCTCACGTAGACAGCAGCAAGGGCGGTCATACCAGAACCATTGACACCGGGGCGGGATATTCCACAGAGGTCACTCGACAGTAATTAAGGCAAAGTCCATCAGCTGCTATCAATGATCGCTCATTACCTGCTGGCCCGGTATTTGCTGCTTGGCATCTCAGTTTAGTTTCTCAGTTCAGTTTAGAGATACAGTGCGGAAACAGGCCCTTCGGCCCACCGAGTCCGCGCCGACCAGCGATCCCCGCACACTAACGCTATTCGACACACGCTGGGGACAATCTTACACACTTACACCGACAATTAGCCTACAAACCCGCACGTCTTTAGAGTGCGGGAGGAAACCGAAGATCTCGGAGAAAACCCATGCAGGTCAATAGACAATAGACAACAGGTGCAGGAGGAGGCCATTCGGCCCTTCTAGCCAGCACCGCCATTCAATGTGATCATAGCTGATCATCCCCAATCAGTACCGCGTTCCTGCCTACTCCCCATATCCCCCGACTCTGCTATTTTTAAGAGCCATATCTAGCTCTCTCTTGAAAGTAGCCAGAGAACCAGCCTCCACTGCCCTCTGAAGCAGAGAATTCCACAGACTCATCACTCTCTGTGAGAAAAAGTATTTCCTCATCTCTGTTCTAAATGGCTTACTCCTTATTCTTAAACTGTGGCCCATGGTTCCGGACTCACCCAACATCGGGAACATGTTTCCTGCCTCTAGTGTGTCCAAACCCTTAATAATCTTTTATGTTTCAATGAGATCCCCTCTCATCCTTCTAAACTCCAGCCGCTCCATTCTCTCAGCATATGACAGTCCCACCATCCCGGGAATTAACCTGGTGAACCTACGCTGCACTCCCTCAATAGCAAGAAAGTCCTTCCTCAAATTAGGGGACCAAAACTGCACACAATACTCCAGGTGTGGTCTGACTAGGGATCTGTACTACGCTCACGGGGAGAATGTACAAACTCCGCACGGACAGCGCCCGTGGTCGGGATCGAACCCAGGTCTCCGGCGCAGTGAGGCAGCGACTCTGCCGCTGCACCAGCGTGCTGCTCTGCGTCAGCAGCCTTATCAGGTTAACGTCTCGACTGATAAAGACATCGTTTACAAGGGTGACAAGCTTCAAGCAGCAGATAACCTGATCACTGCCACGTTCCCCGACCTCTGCACCCAATGTTGGAATTGGCTTTTATACGCATTCTTTATATGTGGGGCGACACTATGGCACAACGGGTAGAGCTGCTGCCTCACAGCGCCAGACACCCGGGTACAATCCCCACTACGGGTGCTGTCTGTACGCAGTTTGTACGTTCTCTCCCTGACCTGCGTGGGTTTTCTCCGGGTGCTCCGGTTTCCTCCCACACTCCAAAAGACGAACAGATTTGTAGGTTAATTGGCTTCGGTAAAATAGTAAATTGTCCCTGGTGTGGGTAGGATAGTGACGGCTGGTGTGGAGTTGGTGGGCCGAAGGGCCTGTTTCTGTGCTGTATTTCTAAACTGCGGTTGCCAACTGTCCCGTATTAGCTGGGACACCACGTATTTTGGGCTAAATTTTCTTTTGTCTACAACCCAATTTGCCTGCGTTTGACCCCGTATAGAGAGTCTTTTAAATGCACGCTCCTTTGCCCAGAGTCGGGGAAATTGCGAATCAGGGGACATAGAATCGCCGCCTCGCCTTAAGCCTACCGCAGCGCCAGCGATCCCGGCCCGATCGGAAACAAAAGCATTTCACTGGACCTCGGCACATGTGACAGCAACGAGACCGAACCGAATTATCAGAGCCCAGCAAGAACCACGCAAGTCTCGAGTAAGGCAAGCGGCCACCATTTTAAAAAGGCACGGGCGGTCCTAGTTTTTAAAAATCTACTCACTCTGATGGGGAAGTATTCTCGGAAATATCGCCACAGGGCCCAGTTCCGCACCCACGCTGACCGCCTGCCTCCTGGAAAGTAAAAGCACCAGTTTCCACGCTATCGTGAAAAGATTCCCACAAGCAACATCAAATTCACAAGTGCAGGAAGGAACTGCAGACTCTGGTTTAAGCCAAAGATAGGCATAAAAAGCCGGAGGGACTCGGCGAGTCAGGCAGCAGGAGAGAAGGAATGGGCGAGACGTTTCAGGTCTGAAGAAGGGTCGCGACCCGAAACGTCACCCATTCCTTCTCTCCAGAGATGCTGCCTGTCCCGCTGAGTTAGTTTAAGGATAAGGGGGAAATCTTTTAGGACCAAGATGAGGAAAACATTTTTCACACAGAGAGTGGTGAATCGGTGGAATTCTCTGCCACAGAAGGTGGTTGAGGCCAGTTCATTGGCTATATTTAAGAGGGAGTTAGATGTGGCCCTCGTGGCTAAAGGGATCAGGGGGTATGGAGAGAAGGCAGGTACGGGATACTGAGTTGGATGATCAGCCATGATCATATTGAATGGTGGTGCAGGCTCGAAGGGCCGAATGGCCTACTCCTGCACCTATTGTCTATGTTTCTATGTTACTCCAGCTTTTTGCATCTATTATGAATTTCATAAGTGTTTGGAGCAGAATTGGGCTCTTTGCACCCGACCAGATGTCTATTAAAGACTGAAGAAGGGTCTCGACCCGAAACTTCACCTATTCCTTCGCTCCATAGATGCTGCCTGTCCCGCTGAGTTTCTCCAGAGTTTTTGTCTGCCTTAAATGTCTATTAAATATTGTTATTGCAACTTTCCCCTCTGACAGCTGGTCCCACATACACACAACCTTTAGCCAGAGGGCGGTGAATCTGTGGAATTCATTGCCACAGATGTCTGTGGAGGCCAAGTCGGTGCATATTTTTGTAAGGCAGAGAGCGACCCGACATGAACGTTGTGGTGGAACTGCTGTTTATGTCAGGGTCACTTGCACCAGAAGACTGAAAATTTCTAGGAGCAGAATTAGGCCATTCGGCCCATCAAGTCTCCTCCACCATTCAACATGGCTGATCTATCTCTCCCCTTTCTCCTGCCTTAGATAGAGTCATAGATTAATACAGCGTGGAAACAGGCCCTTCGGCCCAACTCGCCCACACTGGCCAACAATGTCCCAGCTACCTTAGTCCCACTTGCCTGCGCTTGGTCCATAACCCTCCAAACCTGGCCGATCCTGTTTCTTGAAACAGTGGGATAGTCCCAGCCTCAACTACCTCTTCTGGCAGCTTGTTCCATGAACCCACCACCCTCTGTGTGAAAATGTTACTGCTCAGATTCCTATTAAATCTTTTCCCCTTCACCTTGAACCCGTGTCCGCTGGTCCTCGAATCTCCTACTCTGGGTAAAAGACTGTGCATATCTACCCGAACTATTCCTCTCACGATTTCTCCCCATGACCCCTGACATCCGTATTAATCGAGAATCTATCCATCTCTGCCTTGCAAAAAAATCCACTGGCTTGGCCTCCACAGCTGCCTGTGGCAATGAGTTCCACAGATGCACCACCCTCTGATCTTAAAGGATCGTTCTTTAGTTCTGAGGATCCGGCCGCAGGGGGGCAAATCCGACCCATCGATCAGCCGCGGAGGTCCCTAGGTGCTATATTTTCGGGTGGGGAGAGAAAACCATCGGGGGGGGGGGGGGGAAAGACATAATTTTGTCCGGATTAAAGGAGGCATCGGAAGGCCAGGTGCCAGCGAATCGGTGGGCAATTTGCAATTTTCTTTTACCGAAGCCAATTAAAGGGGCTGTCCCACTGTACGAGCTAAGTCAAGAGCTCTCCTAATTCAAGAGCTCTCCCATTGCCTCAATGGCGCTACCGTTTTAACATTCTAATGCGTTGCTTCTCCCCGCTACTGTCGCCTAGCTAATGTTTCAATTCAACTTTTCTGACAGGTTTCTGGCAGCGACTGTGGAAACATTAAAGGGGCCCGTCCCACGGTACGAGTTCATTCAAGAGCTCTCCCGAGTTTTAAACAAAAATCAAGCTCGTGGTAAGCACGTAGAATGTACGTAGCGGGTACGTCGGAGCTCGGGGACGACTCGTAACGGCTCGTAACGCTAACGGCAGGTACTCGGGAAACGCGGTGAGCACGGGAAGATTTTTCAACATGTTGAAAAATGTCCACGAGAGCCCCCCCCCCCCCCCCCAACCCCCCCCCCCCCCCCCCCCCCCCCCCGAGTACCTACGAGCGGCCGTTACCGTAATTCTCCGAGTTCGAATCGGGGAAAGTCGGGAGAGCTCTTGAATTAGCTCGTTCAGTGGGGCAGGCCCTTAACCCATAAATCTGCCCGCCTTCGGAGCGTGATATGGAGGAACCTGGAGAAAACGCGCACGGTGGCAAGGAGAACGTGCAAACTCCGTACAGACAGCACCCGTGGTCGGGATCGAACTCGGGTGCCTGGGGCTGCGAGGCAGCAACTCTACCCACCCCACAATCACGTACCTTGGTTGGGCGTATCCCAGTCTAGGATCAGCCAGGACAAATATAGAGCTGCAATTGGCCAGCAATTGGTGAAGAAGGTATAAGACAGGATGATGCTGCAGGCGATACCTGCAAGAAATAAAATCAAATCACAAATCAAGGACGAGGGCTATCAAGGACGAGGCCAATATAAAACCAAGCCGTTTCCATTTTGAGTTCAGTTTAGGGACACAGCATGGAAACAGACCCTTCGGCCCACCGAGTCCGCACCAACAAACAATCACCGGTTCTACGCTCGATGTTGTCCCACATTCGCATCCACTCCCGACACACAAGGGGCAATTTCACCCAGACACTTCGGCCCACAGAGTCCATGCCGACCATCGCTTCAAAGATTTAGAGGTACAGCGCAGAAACAGGCCCTTCGGCCCTCCTGCTCCGCGCCGACCAGCGACCCCCGCACATTAGCACTATCCTACACCCACTGGGGACCATTTTCACATTTATACCAAGCCAAAGTAACCTGCGCGTCTTTGGAGTGTGGGAGGAAACCGAAGATCTCGGAGAAAGCCCACGCAGGTCACGGGGAGAGCGTGCAAACTCCGTACAGACAAGCACCCTCAGTCGGGATCGAACCCGGGTCTCCGGCGCTGCATTCATTGTTAGCCTGCAACTCTACTGCTGCGCCCCCATGATCCGATAGAAGCATAAAAAATTATGAAGGCACAGACAGTGTAGTCTTTCTCCTCGGGTTAAAATGTGAAATACCAGGAGACACAAGTTGAAGGCGATGAAGAGCGGCCATGACGGTGGGGTTGTTGCCTCAAAGCGCTTGCAGCGCCAGAAACCCAGGTTCGATCCCGTCCCCGTGACCTTTCTCCAGGATGAATGAATTATGTTTATTGGCCAAGTATTCACATACAAGGAATTTGCCTTGGTGCTCCGCCCGCAAGTGACAACATGACATACAGTGACAGTTAGGAATGACACATAAAACATTAAACATTAATAATAAAACATCATCGATTAGACATGTGAATTAAATTAAATACCAGAGCAAAAGGAGGCTACAGATTTTTGGTTATTGAGTAGAGCTACTACTCATGGGGAAAAAAAAATTGTTTTCTTTGAGGATCTGAGATCCTCGGTTTCCTCCCACTCTCCAAAGACATACAGGTTTGTAGGTTCATTGGCTGGGTGCAAGTGTAAATTGTCCCTTGTGTGTGTCGGATGGTGTTAGTGTGCGGGGATCGCTGGTCGGTGCGGACTCTGCGGGCCGAAGGGCCTGTTTCCACGCTGTATCTCTAAACTAAGCTAAACAGGAAAGTTGAAAAGATGATCGGCAAGGTTCCTTCGCAAACAGACAGTGCTAAAAGCCCAGGTACAAGTAAATTAACTCCATCGACACCTTGCGCTGCCTCGGCAAGGCCAGCAGCATAATCAAGGACCGGTCTCACCCAGGTCACTCCATCTTCTCCCCTCTCCCACCGGAAAAGGGTACAGAAATGTGAAAACGCACACCTCCAGATTCAGGGACAGTTTCTTCCCAGCTGATATCAGACAGCTGAACCATCCTACCACAACTAGAGAGCGGTCCTGAACTACCATCTACCTCGGACTACCTTTGATTGGACTTTACTGGACTTTATCTTGCACTAAATGTAATTCAAGTTATTCTCTTTAACCTGTATGTGTACATTCTAGACTGCTTGTCTTTCCGCTGACTGGTTAGCAGGCAACAAAAGCTTTTCACTGTGAGGAGTTGATCGGGTAGAGTCCCTTACCCAGAGCAGGTGAATCGAGGACCAGAGGACATAGGCTTAAGGTGAAGGGGAAAAGATTTAATAGGAATCTGAGGGGTGACTTTCTCCACACAGAGGGTGGTGGGTGTATGGAACAAGCTGCCAGAGGAGGTAGGTGAGGCTGGGATTATCCCAACGTTTAAGAAACAGTTGGACAGGTGCATGGATAGGACAGGTTTGGAGGAATATGGGCCAAACGCAGGCAGGTGGGACCAGTGTAGCTGGCCGGCGTGGGCACGTTGGTGCTGTATCACTCTATGACTCTCAAGAAATTCCTCCTCATCGGGGCAGTAAGGTAGTGTGGCAGTAGAACTATTGTCTTACAGTGCCCGAGACCCAAATTCGATCCTGACTATGGCTGCTGTCTGCACAGTTTGCACATTCTCCCCGTGACCTGCGTGGGTTTTAGACAATAGACAATAGACACAGGAGTAGGCCATTCGGCCCTTCGAGCCAGCACCGCCATTCACTGTGATTATGGCTGATCATCCCCAATCAGTACCCCGTTCCTGCCTTCTCCCCATATCCCCTGACTCCGCTATCTTTAAGAGCCCTATCTAGCTCTCTCTTGAAAGCATCCAGAGAACCTGCCTCCACCGCCCTCTAAGGCAGAGAATTCCACAGACTCACAACTCTCTGTGTGAAGAAGTATTTCCTCTTCTCCGTTCTAAATGGCTTACTCCTTATTCTTAAACTGTGGGGCCCTGGTTCTGGACCCCCCCCCAACATCAGGAACATGTTTCCTGCCTCTAGCGTGTCCAAACCCTTAATAATCTTATATGTTTCAATGAGATCCCCTCTCATCCTTCTAAACTCCAGAGTGTACAAGCCCAGCCGCTCCATTCTCTCAGCATATGACAGTCCCGCCATCCCGGGAATTCACCTTGTAAACCTACGCTGCACTCCCTCAATAGCAAGAATGCCCTTCCTCAAATTAGGGGACCAAAACTGCACACAATACTCCAGGTGTGGTCTCACTAGAACTCTGTACAATTGCAGAAGGACCTCTTTGCTCCTATACTCAACTCCTGTTGTTATGAAGGCCAACATGCCATTCGCTTTCTTCACTGCCTGCTGTACCTGCATGCTTACTTTCAGTGACTGATGTACAAGGATCCCCAGATCCAGTTGTACTTCCCATTTTCCCAACTTGACGCCATTTACATAGTAATCTGCCTTCCTATTTTTGCTACCAAAGTGGATAACCTCGCATTTATCCGCATTAAACTGCATCTGCCCACTCCCCCAACTTGCCCAAGTCACCCTGCATTCTCATAGCATCCTCCTCACAGTTCACACTGCCACCCAGCTTTGTGTCATCTGCAAATTTGCTCAATTTTCTCCGAGATCTTCGGTTTCCTCCCACGCTCCAAAGACGTACCGGTTTGAATGTTAATTGGCTTGGTGTAAAAGTTTTTTAAAGTCCGTGTCCGTCTGTCGTGCGGGGTTTGCTGGTCGGTGCGGAGCCGGTGGGTCAAAGAGCCTGTTTCTTCGCTGTATCTCTAAACTAAAACTAAATCTCCTTTGTAAAGGGACCAATTTGCCTCTTCCTTTCCATTTACCTGCTCAAATGTATTTTAAATGTTCTTATGGTACCTGCCTCAGCTACCTCCTCTGGTAGTTCGTTCCACATACCCATACCCTTGATATATCATGATCTTACATCAACCTTTAGTCAGAGGGTGGTGAATCAATGGAATTCATCGCCATAGACGGCTGTGGAGGCCAATTCCGTGGATATTTTTAAGGCGGAGATTGACAGATTCTTGCTTAGTACGGGTGTTAGGAGTTACGGGGAGAAGGCAGGAGAACGACAATAGACAATAGGTGCAGGAGGAGGCCATTCGGCCCTTCGAGCCAGCATCGGCATTCAATGTGATCATCGCTGATCATCCCCAGTCAGTACCCCGTTCCTACCTTCTCCCCATATCCCCTGACTCCGCTATCTTTAAGAGCCATGTCTAGCTCTCTCTTGAAAGTATCCAGAGAACTGGCCTCCACCGCCCTCCGAGGCAGAGAATCCCACACTCACAAATCTGTGTGAAAAAGTGTTTCCTCGTCTCCGTTTTAAATGGCTTACCCCTTATTCTTAAACTGTGGGCCCCTGGTTCTGGACTCCCCCAACATTGGGAACATGTTTCCTGCCTCTCGCGTGTCCAAACCCTTAATAATCTTATATGTTTCAATAAGATCCTCTCTCACCCTTCTAAACTCCAGAGTATACAAGGGTTAGGAGGGAGAGATAGATCAGCCATGATTGAATGGCGGTATAGACATAATGGCCGTATGGTCTAATTATGTGAAAATTATGAGATTTTTCCCCTCTCCCCTTGAACATATGTCCTCTGGTTCTTGATTTCCCTCGCACATCCTACACACACTAGGGACAATTTTACATTGATACCAATCCAATTAACCTAAAACCTGTGCGGCGTTGGAGTGTGGGAGGAAACCGAAGATCTCGGAGAAAACCCACAAGGTCACGGGGAGAACGTGCAAACTCCGTACTGACAGCACGCTTAGTCGGGAGCGAACCCAGGTCTCTAGCGTTGTAGGGCAGCAGCTCTACCACCCATACTTTCTATCCCCACTCCCCCAACATCTTTCTTCCAGTCTGAGGAAGGGTTCCGACCCAAAACGTAACCTATTATTTTCCTCCAGAGATGCTGCCTGACCCCCCCCAAGTTACTCCAGCTTTTTGCATCTATAATCGGCACGGAGATGTGGAAACACTTTTTCACACAGATTGGTGAGTCTGTGGAATTCTCTGCCTCAGAGGGCGGTGGAGGCAGGTTCTCTGGATGCTTTCAAAAGGGAACTAGATAGGGCTCTTAAAGATAGCGGAGTCAGGGGATATGGGGAGAAGGCAGGAACGGGGCACTGATTGGGGATGATCAGCCAGGATCACATTGAACGGTGGTGCTGGCTGGAAGGGCAGAATGGCCTACTGCTGCACCTATGGTCTATTGGGTCAAGGGTTATGGGGAGAAGATCTCGGAGAAAACCCACGCGGTCAGGGGGAGAACGTACAAACTCCGTAGTCAGGATCGAACCCGGGTCTCTGGCGTTGTCGGGCAAATGGAAAATGGGATTAGGAGGCAGAGATCAGCCGTGATCGAATGGCGGGGTGGACTCGATGGGCCGAATGGCCTTAATTCTACTCCTATAAGTTGTTTTAACTTGCGAATACACATGTTAAATAGACAAGTGACCTACCCAACATTAGAAAGGAGACAACCCATTGTAGAACAGAGAGCATTTGCAAGTGCCGTTCTATTTTGGATCGGGCTATCCAAGGAAGAGACGATAGATTGCTCAATGCTGAGAGGATACTTTCTCCAGTACCTGGGGGGAAAAAAAAACATTCAAATAAGTGTTAAGCTCATCAGATAAACACAAAATAGATAGTGCGATATACAATAGGTGCAGGAGTAGGTAATTTGGCCCTTCGAGCCAGCACCGCCATTCAATGGGATCATGGCTGATCATCCCCAATCAGTAGCCCGTTCCTGCCTTCTCCCCATATCCCCTGACTGTGTTTAAAAAGGAACTGCAGATGCTGGAAAATCGAAGGTGGACAAAAATGCTGGAGAAACTCAGCGGGTGAGGCAGCATCTATGAAGCGAAGGAAATAGGCAATGTTTCAGTCTGAAGAAGGGTTTCGGCCCGAAACGTTGCCTATTTCCTTCGCTCCATAAATGCTGCTGCATCCGCTGAGTTTCTCCAGCACCTTTGTCTCCTCTGACTCCGCTATCTTTAAGAGCCCTATCTAGCTCTCTCTTGAAAGTTTCCAGAGAACTTGCCTCCACCGCCCTCTGAGGCAGAGAATTCCACACACTCACAACTAAGTGTGAAAAAGTGTTTCCTCGTCTCTGTGCTAAATGGCTTACCCCTTTATTCTTAAACTGTGGACCCTGGTTCTGGACTCTAGTTGTCTACGACCGCTCTCTGGTTGTCAAAAGGATGGTTCAATTGCCTGATAACAGCTGGGAAGAAACTGTCCCTGAATCTGGAGGTGTGCGTTTTCACACTTCTGAACCTCTTACTCGAAAGGACAAGATTGTGTCGGAAGGAACTGCAGATGCCGGTTTACACCGAAGATAGACACAAAATGCTGGAGTAACTCAGCGGGACAGGCAGCGTCTCTGGAGAAATGGAACAGGTAACATCTCGGGTCGAGACCCTTCTTCAGAGTCCATAAACGAGAGTCTCCATTTTACAGTCCCAGACCCGAAACGTCACCCATTCCTTCTCTCCAGAGATGCTGCCTGTCCCGCTGAGTTACTCCAGCATTTTGATTCTATCTACAAAATAGATAGTTCCGGATCGAACGGGTGTCAAGGGTTATGGGGCGAAGGCAGGGAAATGGGATTTGGAGGGAGGGATCAGCCATGAAGGGTCTCACCACAAAACGTTACCCATTCCATCTTTCCAGAGATGCTGCCT
This sequence comes from Okamejei kenojei, assembly GCA_035221665.1. Taxonomy (NCBI): domain Eukaryota; kingdom Metazoa; phylum Chordata; class Chondrichthyes; order Rajiformes; family Rajidae; genus Okamejei; species Okamejei kenojei. The sequence continues at coordinate 17,115,498 of CM069136.1, read as the reverse complement.
GTCCTGCGGAGTTACTCCGGCTTTTTGTGTTTATCTTCGATGAGCCATGATCGAATAGCGAAGGAATAAGTGATGTTTCGGGTCGAGACCCTGATGTGGGGGTGGGGGGGGGGGGGGGGCGGGAAGAAGAAAGGAATCCATGGAGACGGTGGGCTGTGGGAGAGCTGGGAAGGGGTGGGGAAGGAGGGAGAAAGCAGGGACTACCTGAAATTGGAGAAGTCAGTGTTCATACCGCTGGGGTGTAAACTGCCCAAGCGGAATACGAGGTGCTGCTCCTCCAATTTGCGGTGGGCCTCACTCTGGCCATGGAGGAGGCCCAGGATAAAGAATCATGTTTTACATGTAGCTCCATATTTAATGATTCTTCTCTGTGGAGCGGTAGAATTATTAACTTGCACTGGAAGGGGGGCGGGTTCACCGACACTGATTTCAACAAGTTGCCAGGTTTTTATTTCAAGGGAATCTCAACCGTTGCCAAGGGAACGGCGGCTGCAGGTTGGATTGGAAAGCACAGCACAGAACCAGGCCCTCGCACTGAAAGGCCCGGATAGAGTGGATGCGGAGAGGATGTTTCCACCAGTGGGAGAGTCTAGGACCAGCAGCCTCGGAATTAGAGAACGATCCATTAGCGAGGAGATGAGGAGGAATTTCTTTAGCCAGAGGGTGGTGAATCTGCGGAATTCTTTGCCACAGACGGCTGTGGAGGCCAAGTCAATGGATATTTTTTAAGGCAGAGATAGACAGATTCTTGATTAGTGCGGGTGTCAGGGGTTACGGGGAGAAGGCAGGAGAATGGGGTTAGGAGGGAGAGATAGATCAGCCATGATTAAATGGCGGAGTAGACTTGATGGGCCGAATGGCCTAATTCTGTTCCTATCAATGATCTTAGGAACTGCTGCCTTACTGCGGTGGAGACCCGGGTTGCATCCTGACTAGAGGTGCTGGCTGCACACTGCACAGGACAAGAGTCCATTCAGCCCATCTTGTTCTTGCTAGAACAGCGGGGTGGAGAAGAAAAGCTTTAATTGGCACCCTCCTATATCTTCGTCAATCCAATTTGTGCTGCTAGGCACCACAGCTGGTAGAGCTGCTGCCTCGCCACTCCGGAGACCCCGGGGCTCACCCTAGCTGCTGCTGATGACTGAGTGGAGTTTGCACGTTCCCGCATTGACCTCTTAGATCCCAGATTGGAGGGTACAAAATCATGAGAGGAATAGGTCGGGTAGATGCACAGAGTCTCTTGCCCAGAGTAGGGGAAGGTTTAAGGCGAGGGGAAAAGATTTAATCGGAAGCCGAGGGGCAACGTTTTCCAAACAAAGGGTGGTGGGTGTATGGAACAAGCTGCCAGAGGAGGCAGTTGAGGCAGGGACTCGAGCAACGTTTGAGAACCATTTACACAGGTACATGGATAGGACAAGATTGGAGGGATATGGACCAAATGCAAGCAGGTGGGACTAGTGTAGACAATAGACAATAGGTGCAGGAGGAGGCCATTCAGCCCTTTGAGCCAGCCCACATTCACTGTGATCATGGCAGATCATCCACAATCAGTCTCCCGTTCCTGCCTTCTCCCCACACACCCTGACTCCGCTATCTTTCAGAGCCCTATCTACCTCTCTCTTAAATCCATCCAGTGATTTGGCCTCCACTGCCCTCCGTGTCAGGGAATTCCATAAATTCACAACTCTCTGGGTAAAAAAGTTTTTTCTCACCTCAGTCTTAAATGACCTCCCCTTTATTCTAAGACTGTGGCCCCTGGTTCTGGACTCACCCAACATTGGGAACATTTTTCCTGCATCTAGCTTGTCCAGTCCTTTAATATTTTTATATGTTTCTATAAGATCCCCCCCTCATCCTTCTAAACTCCAGTGAATACAAGCCTAGTCTTTTCAATCTTTCCTCATATGACAGTCCCGCCATCCCATGGATCAATCTCGTGAACCTACACTGCAATCTCAATCACAAGGATGTCCTTCCTCAAATTAGGAGGTAAAAACTGTACACAATACTCCAGATGTGGTCTCACCAGAGCCCTATACAACTGCAGAAGAACCTCTTTACTCCTGTACTGAAATCCTCTTGTTATGAAGGCCAACATTCCATTAGCTTTCTTCACAGCCTGCTGTACCTGCACGCCAACTTTCAGTGACCGGTGTACAAGGACGCCCAGGTCTCGCTGTACCTCCCCCTTACCTAACCTAACCCCATTGAAAAAATAATCTGCCCCCTTGTTTTTGCTCCAAAGTGGATAACCTCACATTTATCTATATTATACTGCATCTGCCACGCATCTGCCCACTCACTCAACCTGTCCAGGTGACCCTGCAACCTCCTAACATCCTCGTCACAGTTCACACTGCCACCCAGCTTTGTGTCATCTGCAAACTTGCTAGTGTTGCTCCTAATTCCCTTCCAAACCATTTATATATATGGCAAACAGTTGCGGCCCCAACACTGAGCCTTGCGACACTCCACTCACCACTGCCTGCCATTCTGAAAAGCACCCATTCACTTCTACTCTTTGCTTCCGGTCTGCCAACCAATTTTCTATCCATGTCAACACCCTATGCCCCCAATACCATGCGCTCTAATTTTAGTCACCAGTCTACCGTGCGGGACCTTATCAAAGGCTTTCTGAAAGTCTAGATACACTACATCCACTGGCACCCCATCATCCATTTTACTTGTCACATCCTCAAAAAAGTCCAGATGATTATTAGTCAAGCATGATTTTCCTCTGAAATCCTCTTGTTATGAATGTTGGTCAGTGTGGACAAGTTGGGCCGAAGGGTGGGTCAATTGGCTGCTTCAGTGGAGGTGGGTGGGTGGAGGGTGTGGTATAGGGCACGAATGAAAATACAAATTAGGTGCCAGGTGGTCAGTGTGACCTCAGGGGCCCGAGGGACCCCATAGTCAGACTTCACGAAGCAGCACGGTGGCGCAGCGGTAGAGTTGCTGCCTCACAGCGCCAGAGACCCGGGTTCCATCCAGGCTACGGGTTTGCACGTTCTCCCCGTGACCTGCGTGGGTTTTCTCCGAGATCTTCGGTTTCCTCCCACGCTCCAAAAACGTGCAGGTTTGTACGTTAATTGGCTTGGTGTAAATGTAAAAATTGTCCCAAGTGGGTGTGGGATAGTGTTAGTGTGCGGGGATCGCTGGTCGGCGCGGACCCCGTGGGCCGAAGGGCCTGTTTCCTCATTGTATCTCAGTTTCCTCTCACACGCCAAAAACGTACAGGTTTCTAGATTCATAATTGGCTTGGATTTGTATATACTCGGTAAAAGTATAAATTGACTCTAGCGTGTGTAGGGTTGCGTGAGTGTGTGGGGACCGCTGGTCGGTGCGGACGCGGTGGGCCGGAGGGCCTGTTTCCTGAACGTCATTGTGAGAGTCAGGAAAGCAGCAATGCCTCTTCCTACTGAGGAGACTGAGGAAATGTCACATCTCCAAACACTTGCAAAGCTATCCTACCAACAACCAGAGAGTCTCGACCCAAAACGTCACCTATTTCCTTCGCTCCATAGATGCTGCCTCACCCGCTGAGTTTCTCCAGCATTTTTGTCTATCTTCGATTATTCCAGCATCTGCAGGTGAGAGTGTGTGTGTGTGTGTGTGTGTGTGTGTGTGTGTGTGTGTGTGTGTGTGTGTGTGCGTGAGAGTGTGTGTGTGAGTGTGAGAGAGAGTGTGTGTGTGAGTGTGTGTGTGTGAGAGAGAGAGAGTGTGTGCGAGTGCGTGTGCGAGCGTGTGTGTGTGTGTGTGTGTGTGTGCGAGTGTGTGTGTGTGTGTGTGCGTGAGTGTGTGTGTGTGCGCGAGTGTGTGTGTGTGTGTGTGTGTGTGTGTGTGTGTGTGTGTGTGTGTGTGTGCGCGCGCAAGTGTGTGTGTGCGCGCAAGTGTGTGTGTGCGCGCGAGTGTGTGTGTGTGTGTGTGTGTGTGTGTGCGCGCGAGTGTGTGTGTGTGCGCGCGCGAGTGAGTGTGTGTGCGCGCGAGTGAGTGTGTGTGTGCGCGCGAGTTTTGTGCGCGCGAGTGTGTGTGTGTGTGTGCGTGCGAGTGTGTGTGTGTGTGTGTGTGTGTGTGTGTGTGTGTGTGTGTGTGTGTGTGTGTGTGTGTGTGTGTGTGTGTGTGTGTGTGTGTGTGTGTGTGCTGTGTGTGTGTGTGTGTGTGTGTGTGTGTGTGTGTGTGTGTGTATGAAGGAACTGCAGATGCTGGTTTTAATCAGAGATAGACACAAAATGCTGGAGTAACTCAGCGGGACAGGCAGCGTCTCTGGAGAGAAGGAATGGGTGACGTTTCGGGTCGAGACCCTTCTTCAGACTGAGAGCCGGTCTAGCATCCACCTCATTGAAGACAGTCGGACTATCTTTGAATGGACTTGACCTTGCGTTAAATGTTATTCATTTTATTCCCTTGATCCTGTACGTGTACACTGTGGGATGGCTCGATTGTCATCTCCACAGATGCTGCCTCACCCATCTGAGTTTCTCCAGCATTTTTTGTCTACCGTCGATTTTTCCAGCATTCTTTCTTAAACGCGACAAAAGCTTTTCACTTTACCTCGGTACACGTGACAATAAGCTAAACTACATTTCTACAGATGCACCTGAGAAAGCACACTGCTGGGTCACGTCACTGCACGATTATGGAACAGCCCTGCCCGAGGCCGCAAGAAATGGCAGAGTTGTGGACGCAGCCCAGTCCGTCACACTGACCACACTCCCCACCATCGACTCAGTCTACACTTCACGCTGCCTCGGGAAAGCAGCCGACATCAACAAAGACTTGCCCCTGTCCCACCCCGGTCATTCCCTCTTCTCCCCGCTCCCGTCCGACAGAAGGTACAGAAGCTTGAGAGCGCGCACCGCCAGACTCAGGGACAGCTTCTTCCCCTCTGTTATCGGGCTTCTGAACGGCCCTTCCATAAGCTGGGGTACTGCCCGATTCACCTCTACCCCATTGCGGACATTGGACTTTTGTCTCTGGAACTTTTAATTTAGTTTAGAGATACAGAGCGGAAACAGGCCCTTCGGCCCACAGAGTCCGCACCGACCAGCGATCCCCGCATTCCTAGGACAATTTACATTTATATTTTACACCCAGCCAATTAAACTACAAACCTGTACGCCTTAGGAAACCGAAGATCTCGGAGAAAACCCACGCAGGGCACGGTGAGAACGTACAAACTCCGTACAGACAGCACCCGTGGTCAGGATCGAACCTGGGCCCCTGGCGCTGTGAGGCAGCAACTCTACCGGTACACCACTGCTACGCTACAAGGCTGAGAACTATATTCTGTGCTGGAGGAACAGCACCGCATATTTCGCTTGGGTAGTTTACACCCCAGCGGTATGAAGATTGACTTCTCCAATTTCAGGTAGTCCCTGCTTTCTCCTTCCTTCCCCTCCCCTTCCCAGCTCTCCCTCAGCCCACTGTCTCCGCCTCTTCCTTTCTTCTTCCCACCCCCCCCACCGCAACATTCTGAAGAAGGGTCTCGACCCGAAACGTTGCCCATTTCCTTTGCTCCATAGATGCTGCCTCACCCGCTGAGTTTCTCCAGCATTTGTGTCCACCTTCGATTTGTCCAGCATCTGCAGTTCATTCTTAAACATTCCACACTCTGTATCTCTCTCTCTCTCTCTCTCTCTCCACTCTACCCGCTGTGCTCAAGTTTGGCTTGTTTGTAATTATTATCTGATTTGTAATATTATCAGATTAGATTGAATAGCATGCAGACAAAAGCTGCTCACTTTATCTTGGTGCACACGACGATAGTAAACATCTATCTCGTTCCCACCCAGCACGCGGTCCAAAGAGTGTTGCATTCTCTGAACCCCTCCAGATCTCTTGCTCCTCACCTTAAACATGCAGCCAATGGCGACAGACAGCGCGAGTTACAGACAGAGTCATTCAGCGTGGAAACAGGCCCTTCGGCCCAACCTGCCCACACCGGCCAACATTGCCCCATCTACACTAGTCCCACCTGCCTGCGCTTGGTCCATATCCCTCCAAACCTGTCCTATCCATGTACCTGTCCAACTGCTTGTTAAACAGCCACTTAGAACGGAGACGAGGAAACACTTTTTCGCACAGAGAGTTGCGAGTCTGTGGAATTCTCTGCCTCAGAGGGCGGTGGAGGCCGGTTCTCTGGATAGCGGAGTCATGGGATGTGGGGAGAAGGCAGGAACGGGGTACTGATTGGGGATGATCGGCCATGATCACATTGAATGGCGGTGCTGGCTCGAAGGGCCGAATGGCCTGCTCCTGCACCTATTGTCTATTGACCCGAAACCTCACCCATTCCTTCTCTCCAGAGGTGTTGCCTGACCTGCTGAGCTACTCCTGCTTTTTGTGTCTATCCGGTTTAATGCAGCACCTGCAGTTCCTTCGTACGCATTACTTTAAAATGTTAGCTATTATTGAAGGAAAATCCAAAGTGTTGGAGTAAAACAGTGGGTCGAGCAGCATCTGTGTAGGGAATGAGCAGGTGACGTTTCGTGTCGAGATCTGTCTACAGGGTTATTGTAGTAGTGGGGGGGGGGGGGGGGATGGGTCAAGGACTGGCCAGTGACATTATTTACCGTCCTAACCTGCAAGGTCGTTTACCCAATCTGCCCTGTTCATCAGAGACACACACGAATAGGCCATTCAGCCCTTCGGGCCAGCACTACCATTGAATACGATCATGGCTGATGATCCAGAAATCAGTCCTAAATGACCTCCCCCGACCCTTATTCTTTCCCTTTCTCCCCATTTTTCCTATCTTGCCTGTCCCTCGATTTCCTGTGGTTGGCCCGAAGAGCTAAATCTCTCTCTCTCTTGAAAACATCCAGTGAGTCGGCCTTCTCCCCTATCCCCACCCCCGCCCTATCGAGAAAGCAGAGAATTCCCTGACAGATTCACAACTCTCTGTGAGGAAACAGTGTTTCCTCGTCTCCGTTCTAAATGGCTCACTCCTTATTCTTAAACTGTGGCCCCTGGTTCTGGACTCCCCCAACACCAATTAACCTACAAACCTGGATGTCTTTGGAATGTGACAGGGAACCGGAGCACCCGGATAAAACCCACGCGGTATCTGTGACGATAATAAGACTAAACCTACACACCAAGGGATAATTTAGAGATTTAATAAAAATCTCCCCATATCCCCTGAGTCCGCTATCTTTGTAATGTAGAATAGAATGTTGTTAGCCAGGAGAAGGTGACACGGAAGCAGATAGAAAAACAGTTTTTATCCACGAGTCGTTGCTCTACTCAACAGCAAAAATCTGTCGCCTCCCTTTGATCTGGCATTTGTTGGTTCACGTGCTTGATCAATGGTGTTTTATCATTAATGTTTTATTATTATTAATGTTTAGTGTTTTCTGAGTCATTCGTAACTGTCACTGTATGTCATGTTGTTACTTGTGGGTGGAGCACCAAGGCAAATTCCTTGTATGTGAATACTTGGCCAATAAACTTACTTACCCTTCAGAGCCCTATCTAGCTCTCTCTTGAAAGTATCCAGAGAACCGGCCTCCACCGCCCTTCGAGGCAGAGAATTCCACAGACTCACAACTCTCTGTGTGAAAAAGTGTTTCCTCGTCTCCGTTCTAAATGGCTTACCCCTTATTCCTAAACTGTGGCCCCTGGTTCTGGACTCCCCCAAAAACATCGGGAACATGTTTCCTGCCTCTAGCGTGTCCAAAACCTTAACAATCTTATATGTTTCAATGAGATATCCTCTCATCCTTCTTAAACCAGAGAATACAAGCCCAGCCGCTCCATTCTCTCAGCATGACAGTCCCGCCATCCCGGGAATTAACCTTGTAAACCTATGTTGCACTCCCTCAATAGCAAGAATGTCCTTCCTCAAATTAGGGGACCAAATTAGAGTATTGCACACAATACTCCAGGTGTGGTCTCACTAGGCCTCTGTACAACTGCAGAAGGATCTCTTTGCTCCAATATTCGAGGTAAAAATGTTATATTTCCTTGACTGCCCCCGATGCCTCTTGCACCTATTTTCTATGTTTCTATGAACCGGCCTCCACCGCCCTCTGAGGCAGAGAATTCCACAGACTCACAACTCTCTGTGAGAAAAAGTGTTTCCTCGTCTCCGTTCTGAATGGCTTAGCCCTTATGCTCAAGGATTATGCTAGCAGTGAACACGTTTCCTGCACGTTCCTCGGTTTCCGGAACATTCAATCCTGATCTCGGGTGCGGTCTGCGTGGAGTTTGCATGTTCTCCCGCTGACTGCATGGGCGCTCACCCACGTCCACCCACATCCCACAGACGTGCGGGTTTGTAGGTTAATTGGCCCTCTGTGAAATTGCCCCTAATGTGTAGTCAGTGGGTCAAGATAGAAGTAACGTTGACAGGTAATCGATGGTCAACATGGGTCAACGGGCCCATTTCCAAGTTGTGTCTCTAAATTATAGAACCAAGCCAAACTCAAGTACCACAGCTAGAGTAAAGGAGAACTCACTCTGAAATTATGCACGCAGGTACAGCAGGCAGTGAAGAAAGCAAGTGGCATGTTGGCCTTCATAGCGAGAGGATTTGAGTTTAGGAGCTAGGAGGTCCTACTGCAGTTGTACAGGGCTTCACCTGGAGTATTGTATGCAGTTTTGGTCCCCTAATTTGAGGAAGAACATTCTTGCTATTGAGAGAGTGCAGCGTAGGTTCGCCAGGTTAATTTCGGGGATGGCGGGACTGACATACGATGCAAGAATGGATCGACTGGGCTTGTATTCACTGGAATTTAGACGGATGAGATGGGATCTTACAGAAACATAAAACGAACAGGCTAGATGTAGGAAAAAATGTTCCTAATGTTGGAAGAGTCCAGAACCAGTGGTCACACAGTTTAAGAATAAGGGACAGGTCATTTAGGACTGAGGTGAGGAAAAACCTTTTCACCCAGAGAGTTGTGAATCTGTGAATTCTCTGCCACAGAAGGCTGTGGAGGCTAATTCACTGGATGTTTTCAAGAGAGATAGAGCTCTTAGGGCTAACGGAATCCAGGGATATGGGGAGAAAGCAAGAACGGGGTACTGATTTTAGATGATCAGGCATTATCATATTGAATGGCTCAAAGGGGCCGATTCTGCAGCCATTTTCTATGTCTCTATGTTTCACAGTTATTATGCCCAGGTTTAGCTTATCGCTGTTACATGTATCGAGGTACAGTGCAAAGCTTTGTTCTGCATGCTATCCAAGCAGATCAGGTAATACCATACATAAACACATCAAACTCAAGTGGAATAGGTGGAGCAAAGGGGAAGATACAGAGTGCAGAATGAGGAAAGATTGAAAAGACTAGGCTTGTATTCACTGGAGTTTAGAAGGATGAGGGGGGGGGGGATCTTATAGAAACATATACAATTATAAAAGGACTGAACAAGCTCGATGCAGGAAAAATGTTCCCAATGTTGGGCGAGTCCAGAACCAGGGGCCACAGTTTATTCATTCATTGAGGACTGAGGTGAGAAAAAACTTTTTCACCCAGAGAGTTGTGAATTTGTGGAATTCCCTGCCACAGAGGGCAGTGGAGGCCAAATCACTGGATGGATTTAAGAGAGAGTTAGATAGAGCTCGAGGGGCTGGTGGAGTCAAGGGATATGTGGAGAAGGCAGGCACGGGTTATTGATTGGGGACGATCAGCCATGATCACAATGAATGGCGGTGCTGGCTCGTAGGGCCAAATGGCCTCCTCCTGCACCTATTTTCTATGCTTCTAATATGGTGTACAGTAGAGAGCATACCGACCGGTTGCATCGTGGCCTGGTTCGGCAACCTGAACGTCCAGGAGCAGAAAAGACTACAAAAAAGTTGTGACCACTGCCCGTCACCGGCCCTGACCTCCCCACCATCGAGGGGATCTATCGCAGTCGCTGCCTCAAAAAGGCAGCCAGCATCATCAAAGGACCCACACCACCCTGGCCACACACTCATCTCACCACTGCCATCGGGAAGAAGGTACAGGAGCCTGAAATCTGCAACGTCCAGGTTCAGGAACAGCTTCTTCCCCACAGCCATCAGGCTATTAAACAGGACAACATACAAGCTCTGAACTGCAACAGGCTGTTATTATTATTGCACTATATTTCTTATTTATTGAGTATGCGTGCATGTGTATACACACACACACACACACGGAACTTTTTTTTTTCTCCCGTTATGTACTATGTTCACATATTCTATTGAGCTGCAGCAAGCAAGAATTTCATTGTCCTCTCTGGGACATCTGACAATAAAACTCTCTTGACTCTAGTTCTCAGCATAGCAGCGCATCAGTTCCAGAGACAAAGTAAAACGCAGTAAAACACAGATACATCATAGAGTGCAATTCCAAACTACTATTTACATCATTGGAGACCATCGGTCTACCTTTGATCGGACTTTACCTTGCACTAAACTTGTCACGTATCCGCACACTGCGGACGGCCCGATTGTAATCACGTCTTGTCTTTCCGCTGACTGGTTAGCGCGCCACAAAAGCTTTTCACTGTACCTCGGTACACGTGGCAATAACCTAAACTGAACTGAAACATTGATCGCCAAAGCCAGACGCAATCTTTGTGGTAGAGTCTCTTGCACCAATAAAATAAAAATAACTTCATAAGCTGTAGGAGTAGAATTAGGCCATTCAGCCCATCAAGTCTGTGGAGGCCGGTTCTCTGGATGCTTTCAAGAGAGAGCTAGATAGGGCTCTTAAAAATAGCGGAGTCAGGGGATACGGGGAGAAGGCAGGAACGGGGTACTGATTGTGGACGATCAGATTGAATGGCGGTGCTGGCTCAAAGGGCCAAATGGCCTCCTCCTGCACCTATTGCCTGTTGTCTACTCCACCATTCAATCATGGCTGATCAATATTCAGCTTCTAAGACATAGAAAATAGGTGCAGGAGTAGGGCATTCGGCCCTTCGAGCCAGCACCGCCATTCAATATGATCATGGCTGATCATCCCCAATCAGTACCCCGTTCCTGCCTTCTCCCCATATCCCCTGATTCCGTTAGCCCCAAGAGCCTGTCCAATCCCATAAGAATTTTATATGTTTCTAAAAGATTCCCTCGTATCCTTCTAAATTCCAATTCTTCCAGCCTTCTAAAGGGCGTTGAACCTGGCGTGATGTAGGAGCTACTTTTCCCCTCTCAAGCGCATTCTCCTGCCTTCTCCTCATCACCCCTGGCACCCTTTACCAGCCAAACACCACACGCACAGTCCATTAAAAACGGTTATTACCGATTCCCCCGAACTGTTAATACAGATTTGTCTGAAGAAGGGTCTCGACCCGAAATTTCTTGCTTTCTAGGTCCTCCAAATTATTCCAAATGGAATTTAGACCTATTCTTTCGCTCCAAAGATGCTGCCCGACTCGCTGAGTTTCTCCAGCATTTTTGTCCACAAACGGATTTTTTTTTGGTCTACACACAGTATTTTTGTCCACATAAGGATTTTTCAGTATTAATACTGATAATAATACGCTCCAAAGATGCTGCCCGACTGGCTGAGTTTCTCCAGCAATTTTTGTCTGCAAACAGATTTTTTTTTAGTCCAATACAGATTTTTCAGTATTAATACTGATACTAATGATTATATAGAAACGTGGGAGGGGGGGGGGGGGGGCAGCTTGCATTAAGTGCTTCAAGACTGCGCTAGAGGTCTACTAGGGGAGTGGGTGTTGGATGGGGTGGCAAGAGGGTTTGAGTCTAACATCCATTGTAAACAAAATGACCACCTTACCTCTCAGCACTCCAGAATGGGCTGCAATGATGGTCCTCATGTCCTCCTTTCTTTGCTATCTTTGGGGGATTTCTCTCTCTTCTCTGGAGCTACACACACACACACACACACAAATAAGAATTTAAAAAAAAAAAAAATAAAAAAATCAGAGACAGGTCGGGCGCCCACTCGTTTGAATGTTGCAAATCGCATGCATATATATATATATATATATATATATATGTGTGTGTGTGTGTGTGTATTTGCAGCACTTAAAAGAGCAGAGGCTCCGCACAGACGAGCGTGGACGGGACGAGCGCAGCCGGAGACACAGCCCGGACCTTTAATAGTCCGGGGATGCCATTCACATTGGAGAGGGGAGGTTATTTCTAACCCCAGTTAAAAGCAGACACACACAAAAGAGCTGGAGTGTGACTCTCTCCAGCTTTGCATTGTGTTTTTTGAAGGTGCAGTGTCGGATTTCCCCCCCCCCCCCCCCCCCCCCCCCCCCCCCCCCCCCCCCCCCCCCCCCAATCCTCTGCGACCGAGCTGGAGTCGCAAACAGCAGGTTGCAAAAGTGACAACAACAAAAACTTTTTGTTTTGTTTTCACAACTCCTAATTTTTTCTCCCCTGGGGCTCGAATGGCATGGCCCTCACGCCCCGCCCTCTGCCTCTGCCTCTGCCCACTGGGAGGAGAGGCCACGTGGTGTGTGGGTGGCTGTGTCCAAGGTACATTGAACCATCTTCTCAAGTGCCCTGGACCTCACGCAACAAGGGAGGGGAGGGGAGGGGAGGGTCATAGAGACAAGGGTCGTGGTTCCCTGATCGGACTCTGCAGCCTTGCCCTTGCACTGAACGTTATTCCCTTCTCAAGAGTCAAGTGAAGAGTGTTTTATTGTCATGTGTCCCAGACAGAAACAATGACATTCTCACTTGCTGCAGCACTACCTTCGGGTAGAAGGTACAGGAGCCCGAGGACTGCAACGTCCAGGTTCGGGAATAGCTGCTTCCCCACAGCCATCAGGCTATTAAACCCTGAAGAAGGGTCTCGACCCGAAACGTCGCCTATCTCCTTCGCTCCTTAGATGCTGCTGCACCCGCTGAGTTTCTCCAGCCTTTTGTGTAACCCTCGATTCTCCAGCATCTGCAGTTTCTTCGTTAACACAGGCTATTAAACCCGGCTCGGACAAAACTCTGAACATTAATACCCCTCTATCTGTTTTTTGCACTTTATCAATTTAATTTATTCATTCATGTGTGTATTTACGTATCTAATGGTATATGGACACACTGATCTGTTCTGTAGTCAATGCCTACTATGTTCTGCTGTGCTGAGCAAAGAACGAATTTCATTGTCCTGTCAGGGACACTTGACAATACGTTAACCAAGCAACTGCAGATGCTGGAGAATCGAGGGTTACACAAAAAGCTGGAGAAACTCAGCGGGTGCAGCAGCATCATTCCCTTCGCTCCTTAGATGCTGCTGCACCCGCTGAGTTTCTCCAGCTTTTTGTGTAACACTTGACAATACACTCTTTTGACTTTGACAACAGAAATGTGGAACCCTAGTAGGATATGAAAAACGAGAGAGAAAATAAAAGGTTCAGTGTGTGTATATGGAGTTTAGAAGGATGAGGGTGGATCTTATAGAAACATATAAAATTATAAAAGTCTGAGATTATAAAAATTATAGTCTGAAGAAGGGTCTCGAGCCGAAACGTTGCCTATTTCCTTCGCACCGTAGATGCTGTTGCACCCGCTGAGTTTCTCCAGCATTTTTGTCTACCTAAAATTATAAAAGGACTGGACAAGCTAGGTGCAGGGAAAATGTTCCCAATGTTGGGCGAGTCCAGAACCAGGGGCCACAGTCTTAGAATAAAGGGGAGGTCATTTAAGACTGAGGTGAGAAAAAAAGTTTTCACCCAGCGAGTTGTGAATTTGTGGAATTCCCTGCCACAGAGGGCAGTGGAGGCCAAGTCACTGGATGGATTTAAGAGAGAGTTAGATAGAGCTCTAGGGGCTGGTGGAGTCAAGGGATATGGGGAGAAGGCAGGCACGGGTTATTAATCGGGGACATTCAGCCATGATCACAATGAATGGCGGTGCAGGCTCGAAGGGCTGAATGGCCTCCTCCTGCACCTATTTTCTATGTTTCTATGTAAGAGTCAAGTCAAGAGTGTTTTATTGTCATGTGTCCCAGATAGAAACAATGAAATCCTTACTTGCTGCAGCACAACAGAATATGGAATCATAGTATGGTATGAAAAACGAGAGAGAAAAAAAAAGTTCAGTGTGTGTGTGTATATATATTATATATATACGCACAGGTACACAATAGACAATAGACAATAGCTGCCTTTTTGAGGCAGCAACACCGATAGATGAATATATATATTGTCACGGTGGCACAGCGGCAGAGTTGCTGCCTTACTGCAAAATGTAACGCCAGAGACCCCGACTACGTGTGCTTGTCTGCACGGAGTTTGCACGTTCTCCCCGTGACCTGCGTGGGTTTTCTCCGAGAACTTTGGTTTCCTCCCACACTCCAAAGACGTGCAGGTTTGTAGGTTAATTGGCTTGATAAAAATGTAAAATTGTCCAAGTTGGCGATATGCAGAGTACTGCCCTGCCAACTCCAAAATTCAGAAGGTTCAGAAGGTATACACATAAACTGTATGTATGTATACACATATACATGTATATATGCATTCATCTTGTGTATGTGTACATATCATGTATTGTGTTGTATATAATTTATCATCCTTTTATAAGTGATATACTGCTTTTATATGTATTTTATGGTATTTTATATGCAATGTTTTTATGTATTGTCGCAATGTCTGAAGAAACGTTGCCTATTTCCTTCGCTCCATAGATGCTGCCTGACCCGCTGAGATTCTCCAGCATTTTTTGTCTACCTTATGTCATGTCGTCTCTTGTCTGGATCTTAAGTCTGAAATAAAGTTTAATAATACACACATGCTCCAAAAACTACCAATGATAGCGCAATAATGATAATAATAGTCTGTTGTAGTTCAGAGCTCATTTGAGGTTGTCGTGGTTTAATAGCCTGATGGCTGTGGGGAAGAAGCTGCTCCTGAACCTGGACGTTACAGTTCTCAGGCTCCTGTACCTTCTTCCCGATGGCAGGGGTGAGATGAGTGTGTGGCCAGGATGGTGAGGGCCTCTGATGATGTTGGCTGCCTTTGATGATGTTGGCAGCGACTGCGATAGATCCCTCGATGGTGGGGAGGTCAGAGCCGGTGATGGACTGGGCAGTGGTCACAACTTTCTGTATTCTTTTCCGCTCCCGGACGTTCAAGTTGCCGAACCAGGCCACGATGCAACCGGTCAGCGTGCTCTCTGCCGTGCACCTGTAGAAGCTCAAGAGAATCCTCTTTGACAGACCGACTCTCCGTAACCTTCTCAGGAAGTAGAGTTGCTGATGTGCTTTCCTTATAATTGCATCCGTGATACAGTGTGGAAACAGGCCCAACTTGCCCATACCGGCCAACAATGTCCCAGCTACACGTCCCACCTGCCTGCGCTTGGTCCATGTCCCTCCAAACCTGTACCTGTCTAACTGTTTCTTAAATGATGGGATTGTCCCAGCCTCAACTACCTCCTCTGGCAGCTCGTTCCATACACCCACCACCCTTTGTGTGAAAAAGTGACCCCTCGGATTCCTATTAAATCTTTACCCCTTCACCTTGAACCTGTGTCCTCTGGTCCTCGGTCATCCAATCCTCTCCAATGTCATGGTTAAGAATAAGGGGCAGGGGTATGAAAGATGGAGAAGAGCACATTTCCAAACCACCTTACCTCTCCGCACTCCAGAAAGGGCTGCAACTCTGGTCCGCATTTCCTCCTGGCTATCATATATGACATATACCCAATGACATATGATGAAAGAATGGGTCGACTGGGCTGGTATTCGCTGGAACTTAGAAGGATGAGAGGGGATCTTATGGAAGTATATACCATTCTTAGAGGATTGGACAGGGTAGATGCAAAGAAAAAAGAGCCCAGAACCAGCAGTTCAAAATTTAAGAATAAGGGGTAAGCCATTTAGGAGTGAGATTAGGAAAAACGTTTTCACCCAGAGAGTGGGGTGGAAGATTGCAACCTTCAGGTGGTCCGCCCTGTTTCGACGAATGCAATCAACGCGTCGTGCACAGACGGAAGATCAAATAGAGCAAGTTGTCCAACAGCTTTAGGCTGTGCACGCCACACGCAAGAAGAAGACCAAGAGAGTTGTGAAGTCTGTGGAATTGTCTGCCGCAGAAGACAGTGGAGGCCGATTCACTGGATATTATCAAGAGAGAGTTAGATAGAGCTCTTATGGCTAATAGAATCAAGGGATAAGGGGAAAAAGCAGGAACGGGGCACTGATTGTGGATGATCAACCATGATCATATTGAATGGCGGTGCTGCCTCGAAGGGCCGAATGGCCTCCTCCTGCACCTATTTTCTATAGTTCTATCTCTGTGCAAATGCAGAAGACTGGTCTGGCCAGTCAGACTGTCCCACTGATTACATTTTATCTCCGGATGCTTCGTTTTATCACCTTCCCCGAGCTAACGATGGTCGATTCTACATTTTCCTTGACCCGCTTCCCCATTGATGCCTCGCTTTCACACCTTGCACTTCCTTATCTCTGTGTCTCCCTCTCCCCTGACTCTCAGTATGAAGAAGGGTCTCGACCCGAAACGCCGCCCATTCCTTCCCTCCAGAGATGCTGCCTGCCCCGCTGAGTTACTCCAGCATGTTGTGCCTGTCTTTGCTGTAAACCGGCATCTGCAGCTCCTTCCCACACACTCTGTGCAAGTGCATGGTGTTTCCATTTTGCATCTCGCAGCCTTTATAATAACAAAGAAGCTGCCAACAACGGAGCATTGTGGGCTCCACCTTTCCCGAGACATCGATGCAGGCTCTGCTTTGTTCTGTACCTTCCCATACCTCCAGTGTTACCCCCCCCCTTCCCCCCCTCCCCGACTCTTAGTCTGAAGAAGGATCTCGACCCCAAAAACGTCACCTGTTCCTTCTCTCCAGAGACTTGGTCCGGAAAAGACCAAATCTCCGTCCACGAACGCAAGAATTGCGGACGCAGCCCAGACCATCGCACAAACCAGCCTCCCTTCCATCGACTCCATCTACGCCTCACGCTGCCTCGGCAAGGCCAGCAGCATCATCACGGACCAGTCTCACCCCACCCCCCCCCCCACCCCGGTCACTCCCTCTTCTCCCCTCTCCCATCAGGCAAAAGGTACAGAAGTGTGAAAACAAACGCACACACACCTCCCGATTCAGGGACAGTTTCTTCCCGGCTGTTATCAGGCAACTGGACCATCCTATCACAACCAAGTCAAGAGTCAAGAGAATTTAATTGTCATGTGTCCCAGATAGGACAATGACATTCTTGCTTGCAGCAGCACAACAGAATATGTAAACATAATACAGAACAGGAGATAAAAGCTCAGTGTATCTATATACCATAGACCATATATATACACGATAAATAAACAGATAAAATGCAATAGGCTGTTAATGTTCAGAGCTTGTTTGATGTGGTGTTTATTAGCCTGATGGCTGTGGGGAAGAATCTGGATGTTGCAGATTTCAGGCTCCTGTACCTTCTTCCCGATGGCAACGGAGAGATGAGTGTGCGGCCAGGATGGTGTGGGTCTCTGATGATGTTGGCTGCCTTTTTGAGCGAGAGCAGTGCTGAATTACCATCTACCTCTTTGGAGACCCTCGGACTACCTTTGATCAGATTCTACTGGACATATCTTCAACCAAACTTTATTCACGTTATTCCCTTCATCGTGTATCGTATACACTGCGGACGGCTCGATTGTAATCGTGTATTGTCTTTCCACTGGCTGGTTAGCACGCAACAACAAGCTTTCCCCTGTGCCGTGATACAGGTGAAAATAAAATAAACGGAATAAAATCAAACTCAAACTTAAGCATGCAGGTACAGCAGGCAGTGAAGAAAGCCAATGGCATGTTGGCCTTTATAACAAGAGGAATCGAATATAGGAGCAAAGAGGTCCTTCTGCAGTTGTACAGGGCCCTAGTGAGACCACACCTGGGGTACTGTGTGCAGTTTTGGTCCCCTAATTTGAGGAAGGACATTCTTGCTATTGAGGGAGTGCAGCGTAGGTTTACAAGGTTAATTCCCGGGATGGCGGAACTGTCAGACGCTGAGAGAATGGAGCGGCTGGGCTTGTACACTCTGGAGTTTAGAAGGATGAGAGGGTATCTCATTGAAACATGTAAGATTGTGAAGGGCTCGGACACACAAACGGCAGGAAACATGTTCCCGATGTTGGGGGAGTCCAGAACCAGGGGCCACAGTTTAAGAATAAGGAGTAAGCCATTTTGAACGGAGACGAGGAAACACTTTTTCTCACAGAGAGTGGTGAGTCTGTGGAATTCTCTGCCTCAGAGGGCGGTGGAGGCCGGTTCTCTGGATGCTTTCAAGAGAGAGCTAGATAGGGCTCTTAAAGATAGCGGAGTCAGGGGATGTGGGGAGAAGGCAGGAACGGGGTACTGATTGGGGATGATCAGCCACGATCACGTTGAATGGCGGTGCTGGCTCGAAGGGCCAAATGGCCTCCTCCTGCACCTATTGTCTATAAACTCACCCGCTGATGGGCTGAATGGCCTGCTTTGCTGCGTGGAGCAGAGCTTTGCCTCTTACCTCTCTGCCCCGCCGCGCCCCTCTCCATTCTGCGAGGGTTTCCTCGGCGAGGATGCTGCTGCAGAACTGTCGCTGCGCGGCAAAGCATGCCGTGACTCTGAGCCCAACCCGCAAATATTAATTTCCATCCTTTTTCCCCTCCAGACCCAGCTGTGGGCAGAACGCTGCTTCTCACATGCCGGGCTTGTTACAGTTCTTAATGCGGGCCGTAATGAGGGCGGTCACGGTGGCGCAGCGGCAGAGTTGCTGCCTTGCAGCCAACGCAGACCCGGGTTCAATCCCGACCACGGGCGCTTGTCTGCCTGTGCAGAGTTTGCACGTTCTTCCCCCGTGACCTGCGTGGGGTTTTCTCCGGGATCTTCGGTTTCCTCCCACACTCCAAAGACGCGCAGGTTTGCAGGTTAAATGGCTTGGTATAAATGTAAACATTGTCTCTAGTGTGTGTGAAATAGTGTTAAGGTGAGGGGATCGCTAGTCGGCGCGGACTCGGTGGGCCGAAGGGCCTGTTTCCTCTCTGCATCTCTAAACTACACTAAACAATCACTGCAGCACATAAAGTTGGACAAAAATGCCTTCATGTGCTCCATGGAATAGAGACCCAGCCTACTCAACCTCTCCCTGTAGCTCACACCCTCTAGTCCTGGCAACATCCTCGTAAATCTTCTCTGAACCCTTTCCAGCTTGACAACATCTTTCCCACAACACGGTGCCCAGAACTGAACACAATATTCTAAATGCGGTCTCACCAACGTCTTATACAACTGCGACATGACCTCCCGACTTCTATACTCAATACTCTGACTGATGAAGGCCAAAGTGCCAAAAGCCTTTTTGACCACCTTATCTACCTGCGACTCCACCTTCAAGGAACCAGCACCTGTGCTCCTAGACCCCTCTGCTCTACAACACTACCCAGAGGCCGACCATTCACTGTGTAGGTCCTGCCCTTGTTCGACATCCCAAAATGCAACACCTCACACTTCTCTGTATTAAATTCCATCAACCATTCCTCCGCCCACCTGGCCAATCGATCCAGATCCTGCTGCAATCGTTCACAACCATCTTCACTATCTGCAAAACCACTCGCTTTTGTATCATCAGCAGACTTGCTAATCTTGCCCTGTGTGTTCTCATCCAAATCATTGATGTAGATGACAAACAGTAACGGGCCCAGCACCGAACCCTGAGGCAACTGAACCATCCTACCGCAACCAGAGAGCAGTGCTGAACTACTATCTACCTCTTTGAAGAGCCTCGGGCTATCCTAGATCGGACTTTACTGGCTATACATTATGTTAATCCCGTATCACTGTAAATGGCTCGATTGTATTGTCCCTCTGCACATAACTGAAACTGAACTGAGATGTTCATTAATTCTAGGAGCAGAATTAGGCCGTTCGGCCCATCAAATCTACTCCGCCATTCAATCACCGCCGAACTATCTCTCCCACCTAATCCCATTCTCCTGCCTTCTCCCCATAGCATCTGACACCTGTACTGTAGACAATAGACAATAGACAATAGACAATAGGTGCAGGAGTAGGCCATTCAGCCCTTCGAGCCAGCACCACCATTCAATGTGATCATGGCTGATCATCCCCAATCAGTACCCCGTTCCTGCCTTCTCCCCATATCCCCTGACTCCGCTATCTTGAAGAGCTCTATCCAATTCTCTCTTGAAAACATCCAGGGAATGGTCCTCCACCGCCTTCTGAGGCAGAGAATTCCACAGACTCACCTGCACGTCTTTGGAGTGTGGGAGGAAACCGAAGATCTCGGAGAAAACCCGCGCAGGTCACGGGGAGAACGTGCAAACTCCGTACAGGCAGACAGCGCCCGTGGTCGGGATCGAACCCGGGTCTCCGGCGCTGCGCTTGCTGTAAGGCAGCAACTCTACCGCTGCGCCACCGTGACTGGCCAACAGTATTTAGGTCAGTTAGCTGGTTAAACGAATAGTGAAAGATGTGGATAGAGCGGATGTGGAGAGGATGTTTCCACTGGTGGGAGAGTCTAGGACCAGAGGTCACAGCCGCAGAATTAAAGGGCGTTCCTTTAGGAAGAAGAGGAGGAATTTTTTGTGTCAGAGGATTGTGAATCTATGGAATTCTTTGCCACAGAAGGACGTGAGGCCAAGTCAGTGGATATTTGTAAGGCAGGGATAGATAGATTCTTGATTAGTACGGGTGTCAGGGGTTATGGGGAGAAGGCAGGAGAATGGGGTTAGGACAATAGACAATAGACAATAGACAACAGGTGCAGGAGTTGGCCATTCGGCCCTTCGAACCAGCACCGCCATTCAATGAGATCACGGCTGATCATCGTCAATCAGTACCCCGTTCCTGCCTTCTCCCCATATCCCCTGACTCCGCTATTTTTAAGAGCCCTATCTAGCTCTCTCTTGAAAGCATCCAGAGAACCGGCCTCCACCGCCCTCTGAGGCAGAGAACTCCCCAGGAGGGAGAGATAGATCAGCCATGATTGAATGGCGGAGGAGACTAGATGGGCCAAATGGCCTAATTCTGCTCCTCTCACTTATGACCTTAACCAGAGTTTGCTCCATATCACTGGGCTTAGACGTTAGGACTTTACCAAAGGAAAAAGTGTTGCCAATGTGCTAAAAGAATTCCGTACACGAGGCAGCATCCCTGGAGAACCTGGGTAGGAGACGTAGGAAGGAGCTGCAGATGCTGGTTTACCTCGAAGATAGACACAAGATGCCGGAGTTACTCAGCGGGACAGGCAGCATCTCCCAATACGGAGAGGCGACCTGACCCGCTGAGTTACTCCAGCATCTACCCTACGGATAGGCAACGTTATGCCTAAGGACATCACGGACCTGAAAAGTCAGCTGTCCACGTTCTCCACAGTTGCTGCCTGACACATGGAGTCACTCCAGCACTTTGTATCTTTTTATTTTGTAAACCAGCATCTGCAGTTCCCCCGTGTCTCTGTTTTCCAGCCGGCGTGGTGGTCCGTTACCGAGAAGCCAGTCAGTCCTGATGCTGGGTCTCGACCCAAAACGTTGTCCACCCTTTCACCTCCACAGACGCTGCCCGACCCGCTGAGTTCCTCCAGCATCGAGATCATTCCACCCGTGAATCACCATCTGCAGTGGCTACCCTTTCATGGAGAGAACTGATGGTGTCACGTTTGGTGGCTACCTTCTTCTGTGGAGGGTCAGTTTCTGTGAGGTCCACACTGTTTCTTCTCAGTATGTGTACAGATCATTGAGAAAGTGATCCGGACAACATTTGCCCTTTTGGTGAATATTAGCGTGAGAGTTCCAACTGATTTGAATGGTTGAGGGGTGTGTGTGTGCGTGTGTGCGTGTGTGTGCGTGCTTGTGTGTTTGTGTGTGTTTGTGTGTGTGTGTGTGTGTGTGTGTGTGTGTGTGTGTGTTTGTGTGTGTGTGTGTGTGTGTGTGTGTGTGTGTGTGTGTGTGTGTGTGTGTGTGTGTGTGTGTGTGTGTGTGTTTGTGTGTGTGTGTGTGTGTGTGTGTGTGTGTATGTGTGTGTGTTGTGCGCGTGTTTGTGCGCGTGTTTGTGCGTGTGTGTATATGTGTGAGAACAAGAGAGAGAGATAGAGAGAGGGGGAGAGAGAGAGAGAGGGAAAGAGAACAAGAGAGCAGGAGAGTGAGAGAGAAAGAGAGAGACAGGCAGACAGAGAGAGAAGAGAGAGAGAGAGAGAAAAGAGAGAGAAAGAGAGAAGAGAGAGAGAGAGAGATTTTTGTGTTTACTGTTGGTCACCCTGTTATAGCAAGGATGTCGTTACGTTAGGAGTGCAGAGATTGACGAGGATATTGCCAGCACTCGCGGGGCTGAACTACAGGGAGATGTCGGGCAGGCTAGGACTTTATTCCTTGGAGCGCAGGAGGCTGAGGGGTGATCTTGTGGAGATCTAAAATGATGAGAGGAATAGATCGGGTGAATTGACATTTACCCAGCGTGGGGGAATCAAGCACCAGAGGGTAGAGGTTTAAGGTGAGAGGGGAAAGATTTAATAAGAAGCTGGGGGGTAACTTTCTCATACAGAGGGTAGTGGGTATATGGAGCGAACTGCTGGAGGAGGTAGTTGAGGCAGATTTAACTCGGTTTAGTTCAGTTTAGTGATACAGTGCGATAACAGGCCCTTCAGCCCTCCGAGTCCGCACCGACCCACGATCACAATTTACACACATACGCCACGTCAATTAACCTGCACACGATATACCGTCTTTGGAGTGTGGGAGGAAACCGAAGATCTCACAGGAAACCCACACAGGTCACGGGGAGAACGTACAAACTCCACACAGACAGCACACGTGGTCAGGATCACACCCGGGTCTCTGGCGCTGAAAGCGCTGTAAGGCAGCAACGCTACCGCTGCGCCAACGTGGCTACAAGTGCCGCTGGTGTAGATGGGAAAAGCTGGTGGGCCTGGACCAGTTGGAGCGACGGGGCTGTTTGCGTGCTGTGTGACTCAATGGAAGAGCGAAAGAGAGAGGGGGCAGGGGAGGGAGAAGTGTGAGAGAGGGAGAGAGGGAGAGAGAAGTGGAGAGAGTGGAGAGAGAGAGGAGAGAGAAGGGGGGAGAGGGGAGAGAGAGGGGGAGAGAGAGGGTGGAGAGAGAAGGGGAGAGAGGGGTAGGGAGAGAGGGGAGAGAGAGAGGAGGAGAGAGAGGGGAGAGAGAGAGGGAGAAGAGTGGGAGAGAGAGGAGAGAGAGGAGAGAGAGAAGGGGAAAGAGAGGGTAGGGAGAGAGGGGGAGAGAGAGAGGAGAGAGAGGGGGAGAGAGAGGGGAGAGAGAGAGGGGAGAGAGAGGGGGAGAGAGAGGGGAGAGAGAGGGGAGAGGGGAAAGGGAGAGGGGGGGAGAGAAGGGGGAGAGAGGCGGGGAGAGGGAGGAGAGAGAAGGGAAAGAGGGGGAGGGAGAGAGGTGAGAGAGTGAGGGTGGGGAAAGAGAGAGGGAGAGAGAAGGGGAGAGAGGGGTAGGGGAGAGAGGTGAGAGAGCGAGGGGTGGGGAGGGAGGGGAGAGAGAGAGGTGGGGAGAGAGGGGGAGAGAGAGAGGGAGGAGAGAGGGGAGAGAGAGGGGGAGAGAGAGAGAAGGGAGGGATGGGGGAGAGAGGGGGAGGGAGAGGGGGGGGGAGGAGCAAGAGAGAGTGGGAGAAAGTAAGAAGATGAAGCAGAGAGGGTAACAGAGGTAAACAGTGCAGGAAGGAACTGCAGAGGCTGGTTTAAACCGAAGATAGACACAAAAAGCTGGAGTTACTCAGCGGGACAGGCGGGATCTCTGGGGAGAAGGAATGGGTGACTGATCGAGAGCAGTCTGAGGAAGAGTTTCGACCGGGAACGTCACACATTCCCTCTCACCACAGATTCCTGTCTGACCCTCCAAGTTATTCCAGCTTTTTGTGTCTATCTTCAGAGAGATAAATAGTGCAGGTTCGGTAAACGAGGTTAGAGCGAGAGAGTATAGGAGCAAAGAGGTCCTTCTGCAGTTGTACAGGGCCCTAGTGAGACCACACCTGGAGTATTGTGTACAGTTTTGGTCCCCTAATTTGAGGAAGGACATTCTTGCCATTGAGGGAGTGCAGCGTAGGTTCACCAGGTTAATTCCCGGGGTGGCGGGACTATCATATGCTGAGAGAATGGAGCAGCTGGGCTTGTACACTCTGGAGTTTAGAAGGATGAGAGGGGATCTTATTGAAACATAAGATTATTAAGGGTTTGGACACGCTAGAGGCAGGAAACATGTTCCCGATGTTGGGGGAGTCCAGAACCAGTTTAAGAATAAGGGGTAAGCCATTTAGAACGGAGACGAGGAAACACATTTTCACACAGAGAGTTGTGAGTCTGTGGAATTCTCTGCCTCAGAGAGCGGTGGAGGCAGGTTCTCTGGATACTTTCAAGAGAGAGCTAGATAGTGAAGCCAGGGGATATGGCGAGAAGGCAGGAACGGGATACTGATTGGGGATGATCAGCCATGATCACAGAGAAAGGCGGTGCTGGCTCAAAGGGCTGAATGGCCTACTCCTGCACCTATTGTCTATT
This sequence comes from Okamejei kenojei, assembly GCA_035221665.1. NCBI lineage: Eukaryota > Metazoa > Chordata > Chondrichthyes > Rajiformes > Rajidae > Okamejei > Okamejei kenojei. The sequence continues at coordinate 17,091,070 of CM069136.1, read as the reverse complement.
GTCTATTGAGAGAGAGAGGGAGTGAGAGGAAGAGTGAGTGAGTGAGAGATATGGAGAATGGCGATAAGAGAGAGGCGATGTATTTGAACAGGGCTCAGGTATAGCTTAGGTGTCTGTCTTCAGGAACCTTGTATTTTGTTTTATGTTCCTCAAAGAGTTTCGAGAGTTCTTCGATGTACTTCTGATGTAATCCGTTGATTTCCACCAGTGTTGGATTCTCACTTCTCTCCACATCAATCGGTTTGCCAACTGCAAGGAAAAAAACAGGTAGATTTTATGGTCATAGAATCTTAAGAGTCACAGAGTGATACAGCGTGGAAACAGGCCCTTCAGCCCAACTAGCCCACGCCGACCAACATGCCCCAGCTACACCAGTCCCATCTGCCCGCGTTTGGCCCACTATCCCTCTAAATCTGTCCTATCCATGTACCTGTCCAACTGTTGCTTAAACATTGGGATAGTCCCAGCCTCAACGACCTCCTCTGGCAGCTCGTTCCACACACCCACCACCCTCTGTGTGGAAAAGTTGTCCTTCAGGTTCCTATTAAATCTTTTCCCCCTCTCACTCTAAACCTATGTCCTCTGGTTCGTGATTCCCCAACTCTGGGTAAATGAAGAAGGGTCTCGACCCGAAACGTCACCTATTCCTTTGCTCCATAGATGCTGCCTCGCCCGCTGAGTTTCTCCAGCATTTTTGTCTACTCTGGGTAAAAGACTGTTCATCTTTTCCTCTCATGAATTTATACTCTTGTTTAACATCGCCCCTCATCCTCCAGCGCATATCAACATATGACAGTCCCGCCATCCCGGGAATTAACCTCATAAACCTAAGCTGCACTCCCTCAATAGCAAGAATGTCCTTCCTCAAATTTGGAGACCAAATCTGCGCACAATACTCCAGGTGTGGTCTCACCAGGGCCCTGTACAACTGCAGGAGGACCTCTTTGCTCCTGTACTCAATCTTACAAACTTCAAGGACAATTTACAAGTAAACCAAAGCCAATTAAGTGACAAACCTGTACATCTTTGGAGTGTGGGAGGAAACTAGTGGGAGAGTCTAGGACCAGAGGGCACAGCCTCAGAATAACAGGATGTTCCTTTAGGAAGGGGATGGGGAGGAATTTCTTTAGCCAGAGGGTGGTGAATCTGTGGAATTCATTGCCGCAGACGGCTGTGGAGGCCAAGACAACTGATATGTTTTAGATGAAGATCGGCAGATTCTTTATTAGTACGGGTGTCAGGGGAGAAGGCAGGAGAATGGGGTTGAGCGGGAAAGATAGATCAGCCATGATTGAACTATGGAGTAGACTTGTTGGGCTGAATGGCCTAATTCTGCTCCTAATGAACTTATCCACTCCATGGAATAAAGTCCCAGCCTGCTCAACCTCCCACTACAGCTCAGGCCCTCGTGACCTGGCAACGCCCTGGTAAACCTCCTCTGCACCCTTTCCAGCTTAAATCTCCGAGGAAAACTTCCAGTGGAGTCGGTGCTACTTACCGACGGTGTGAATGGATTTCCGGTACGGGATGAGTCCAAAGCTGTACTGGAAGACTCCTCGGGCGTGGAACAGAGGGAGCGATATCCCCATCATCGCCTGGAGTCGCTCCTGGAGTCTCCTCAGGAACGATCCCTTGGGATTGTTCACCTGATCGAACACCTCATTCTCCCCGAAGGAAAACACAGGGACGAGAGGGACGCTGGAGGACAAAACTTCACACATTTAGTTTGGTTTGGTTGAGATACAGGGCAGAACCAGGCCCTCCGGCCCACCAAGTCCCCACCGGTCAGCGATCCCCGCGCAACGTTTTCACCCAGAGAGTTGTGAATCTGTGGGAATTCTCTGCCACAGAAGGCAGTGGAGGCCAATTCTCTGGATGTTTGCAAGAGGGAGTTAGATTTAGCTCTTTGGGCTAACGGAATCAAGGGATATGGGGAAAAAGCAGGAACGGGGATACTGAATTTAGATGATCAGCCATGATCACATTGAATGGCGGTGCTGGCTTGAAGGGCCGCATGGCCGACTCCTGCACCTATTTTTCTATGGTTCCATGTTTCTATTGACACGATCCTACAAAAACTAGGGACAATGTTACATTTACACCAAGCCAATTAATCCACAAACCTGTGCCTCAGAGGGCGGTGGAGGCCGGTTCTCTGGATACTTTCAAGAGAGAGCTAGATAGGGCTCTTAAAGATAGCGGAGTCAGGGGGATATGGGAAGAAGGCAGGAACTGGGGTACTGATTGGGGATGATCAGCCATGATCACATTGAATGGCGGTGCTGGCTCGAAGGGCCGGATGGCCTACTCCTGCACCTATTGTCTATTGTCTACACAAGAGGGAGTGACTGGGGTGAGACTGGTCCTTGATGATGCTGCTGGCCTTGCCGAGGCAGTGTGAAATGTAGATGGAGTCAATGGAAGGGAGGTTGGTTTGTGTGACGGTCTGGGCTGCGTCCACAATTCTCGGACGGAGACCCGAAGCTTAGCAGGGCTGTCGTTTTCTTTTTGGAGATGCAGCGCGGAAAAAGGCCCTTTGGCCCAGCGAGCCCGCACCGACCAGCGATCGCCGCGCATCAACATCATCCTACGCCCTCTAGGGACAATTTACACTTATACCAAAGCCGATTAACCTACAAACCTGTACGCCATTGGAATGTGGGAGGAAACCGAAGATCCCGGGGAAAGTCCACGCGGGGCACGGCGGGAACGTACGTACAGACAGCACCCGTAGCCGGGATCGTACACGGGCCCCTGGCGCTGTGAGGCGGCAACTCTACCGCTGCGCCACCCTGCCGCCCAATTTGAATGAATGAATAATACTTTATTGTCGCAGCGGGACTTCTGACGGGCACCCGAAAAAGGGACCTCATCACCCTGACCCTGGCCTCACTCCGCTGGCTTCCAGTGCGGTTCAGAATTACCTTGCAGCTCCTCCTTTATGTATACAAAGCCCCCACCTACATCCAAAGTCTGCTCACCCACCACACCACCTCCAGGTACCTCAGGTCGGCCGACTTGGGGCTACTGAGCATCCCGCGGTCTAGGCATAAGCTCAGGGGCGACCGACCGAGCTTTTGCGGTTGCAGCTCCTAGACTGTGGAACAGCATCCCTCTTCCCATCAGAACCGCCCCCTCCATCGACTCCTTTAAGTCGAGACTTAAAACTTATTTCTACTCACAAGCATTTCTCAAGGTCCTCTGAGGGAGCGCTGTATGCATGTATTTATGTATGTATTGTTAGATCTATGTACCACTGTATGTAGCACATTAGTACCTGCACTGATGTGAAGCATTTTGGTCAACGAGAGTTGTTTTTAAATGTGCTATAGAAATAAAATTGACTTGACTTGACATGTGACAAGTCACAGTGATATTCTTTGTTTTCACCCGCCCTTCTTCTGCAGAGATGCTGCCTGACCAGCTGAGTTACTCCAGCAATAGACAATAGACAACGGACAACAGGTGCAGGAGTGGGCCATTCAGCCCTTCGAGCCAGCACCGCCATTCAATGTGATCGTGGCTGATCATCCCCAATCAGTACCCCGTTCCTGCCTTCTCCCCATATCCCCTGACTCCGCTATCTTTAAGAGCCCTATCTAGCTCTCTGTTGAAAGCATCCAGAGAACCTGCCTCCCCCACCCTCTGAGGCAGAGAATTCCACAGACTCACAACTCTCTGTGAGAAAAAGTGTTCTAAATGGCTTACCCCTTATTCCTAAACGGTGGCCCCTGGTTCTGGACTGCCCCAACATCGGGAACATGTTTCCTGCCTCTAGCGTGTCCAAGCCCTTAACAATCTTAGATATACCTTAGCACTTAGCAACCTTAGCACTTAGATCTGTGTCTATCTTCGATGGATATGGGCAGGTGGGACGAGTGTAGATGGGGCATATTGGTCGGTGAGGGCAGGTTGGGCTGAAGATAGACACAAAAAGCTGGGGTAACTCAGCGGGACAGGCAGCATCTCTGGAGAGAAGGAATGGGTGGCGTTTCGGGTCAAGCCCCTTCTTCAGACTGAAGGGCCTGTTTCCACGCTGTATGACGCCACAAATTCATACAGCTTACCCGAACTGCAGAGCAAGTTTGCAGAAGCCTTTCCTGTTCTTCAGCTGCAGTGTAAATGCCCCTGGTCGGGCATCTAATGCCTCAGGAGCCCCTCCAATGGCAATGACCGCCACATTGCCACCGCCTTCCTGCTTCAATACATACTTGGCACTCTCCTTATCAGATGACACCAAACCTGGAACGGACAAAAACAACGGGCGGGCTTTGTGATCCAAAAACGTTTTCACCCAGAGAGTTGTGAATTTGTGGAATTCCCTGCCACAGAGGGCAGTGGTGGCTGAGTCACTGGATGGATTTAAGAGAGAGTTAGATAGAGCTCTAGGGGCTAGTGGAGTCAAGGGATATGGGGAGAAGGCAGGCACGGGTTATTGATAGGGGACGATCAGACATGATCACAATGAATGGCGGTGCTGGTTCGAAGGGCCGAATGGCCTCCTCCTGCACCTATTATCCATGTTCCTATGCACTATTATGGCCAGGCCCTATGATAGATGAACTGAGGCCCAGGCCAATTTCAATTTTAGAGGGCCCCAAACTAAGAATATCTAGTGTAAAGTCTCACAATGTGAGGCTCCTTTGAAGCAGACAGGCCTGAGGCCCATGCCAAATGGCCCTCATGCCCCCCCCACTCCCCCCCCACTCCGCCCCCCACTCCCACCACCCACTCCCCCCTCCCCCCCTACCCCCCACTCTCACCTCACACCCTCCCCCCTCTACCCCCTCCCTTCCCCCCTCCCACCTCTCCCCCCCCTCTGCTCCCCCCTCACCCCCCCTCCCACCCCTCCCCAATCTCCCCCCCCTCGACATCCCTCCCTCCCCCTCCCCCTCCCCCTCTCCCCCTCGCCCCCTCGCCCCCCTCGACCCCTCTCCTCCCCCACCCCTCCCCCCCCCCCTCCCCTCCCAACATGACATACATTGACAGTTAGAAATGACACATAAAACATTAAAACATTAATAATATAACATTATCGATTAAACATGTGAATTTTATAAAATATTAGAGCATAATACTTAGGTATTATCGATTGGTATTATTGATAATTTGTGCTATTAATTATTGTGTATTCGTTTATCTGTTAATCCATTTGATAATGAAGCACTTTAAACTCTCGACCCTCCTTCCTCCCATTTGCTGTGTTCTCCTTTGCTCCTTAGCTTAATGTGACCCTCCACTCACTCTGACCCCCATTTCCTGGCACCCTCGGTTACAGGGATCATTTCATTCACCATTTACTGGAGCCCCCCCCCAACTCCCTTGGCAGTGAGAAGGCAGCAGATTCATAGGTTATAGGAGCAGAATGAGGCCATTCGGCCTCTCAAGGGAGGCACGTTGGCTCAGCGGGTAGAGTTGCCGCCTCACAGCGCCAGAGACCCGGCTTCGATCCTGACTACGGGCGCTGTCTGTACGGAGTTTGCACGTTCTCCCCATGACACGCATGGGTTTTTTCCGGCTGCTCCGGTTTCCTCCCACACTCCAAAGACGTACAGATTTGTAGGCTAATTGGCTCGGTGTGTGTGTAAATTGTCCCTTGTGTGTGAGTGTAAATTGTCCCTAGGATAGTGTTAGTGTGCGGGGATCGCCGGTCGGTGCAGACTCGATGGGCCGAAGGGCCTGTTTTCCCGCTCTGTATCTCTAAACTAAACTGAACTAAACCAACAACTGACAGTGCGGAGTGACTGCAGGCTACCTGAGCGGACAGCGGACAAGGGACAATAGGCAATAGGGGCAGGAGTCGGCCATTTGGCCCTTCGAGCCAGCACCGCCATTCAATGTCATCATAGCTGATCATCCCCAATCAGTACCCCGTTCCTGCCTTCTCCCCATATCCCCTGAGTCCGCTATCTTTAAGAGCCCTATCTAGCTCTCTCTTGAAAGCATCCAGAGAACCGGCCTCCACCGCCCTCTGAGGCAGAGAATTCCACACTCACAACTCCCTGTGAGAAAAAGTGTTTCCTTGTCTCCGTTCTAAAAGGCTTACTCCTTATTCTTGAACTGTGGCCCCTGGTTCTGGACTCCCCCAACACCTGGAACATGTTTCCTGCCTCTAGCGTGTCCAAGCCCTTAACAATCTTATTTGTTTCAATGAGATATCCTCTCATCCTTCTAAACTCCAGAGTGTTCGAGCCCAGCCGCTCCATTCTCTCAGCGTATGACAGTCCCGCCATCCCGGGAATTAACCTTGTAAACCTACGCTGCGCTCCCTCAATAGCAAGAATGTCCTTCCTAAAATTAGGGGACCAAAACTGCACACTGTACTCCAGGTGTGGTCTCACTAGGGCTCTGTACAGCTGCAGAAGGACCTCTTTGCTCCTATATTCGACTCCTCTTGTTATAAAGGCCAACATGCCATTGGCTTTCTTCACTGCCGGCTGTACCTGCATGCTTACTGTCATAAGCAAGTCTGACATTGACTTACCAGCACTCATGATGTAGTCTCTGAAGAACGGAATCCTGAACCACAGAGGAAGCATCAGCATGTGGGGCTTCAGCCCAGGGAACATGGTATGAAAGCCCGTCACCTCCGTGCAGAAGTTGCCAAAGGCCCCCGCCACCAGCACTCCGTGCGGGTGGAAGCCAAAGATGTAGTTCTTCTTTGGATCCAGGTCTGCTGTCTTGACAAGCTGCAAGAGGGCGATTCAAGAGTCAAGAGTCTGCAGTCTGCAATCTGCAGTTCAGGTGCCGGGGTCACAGAGTTGCGGGCCTGTCCCACTTACGCGACTTTTTCACCCGTCATAGGTCGTTGCAGGTCGGTGAAAGATTTCAACACGTCGAAAATCCGGAAAGACGCTACGACTCTTTGGGCGACTGAGGAGACGACTCAGGGCCATACAGGCGACACCCTGGCGTTCATGTGGCGGGGTGAATAGCGCCGGTATGGTCGTGAGTGGTCGCCCAAAGAGTCGTACCGTGTTCTGGTCGCCGCTGTTGAAATTTTTCGCCGACCGGCGACGACCTATGACGGGTGCCGGCAGTCGCCGGGAAAAGTCGCGCAAGTGGGACAGGCCCGTAAATGGTCACAGTCGTAGAATCAAAGAGTCGTTGTCATAGAGACCAACGTCATAGAGTCTAGGGCCACGCGTCACGGTGGCGCAGCGGTAGAGTCGCTGCCTCACAGCGAATGCAGCTCCGGAGACCCGGGTTCCATCCCAACTACGGGCGCTGTCTGTACGGAGTTTGTACGCTCTAACCGTGACCTGCGTGGGTCTTCTCCGAGATCTTCGGTTTCCTCCCACACTCCAAAGACGTACGGGTTTGTAGGTTAATTGGCTTGATAAATGTTTTTTATTAATTCTCCCTAGTGGGTGTAGGATAGTGTTAATGTGCAGGGATCGCTGGTCGGCGTGGGCCCGGTGGGCCATGGGGCCGGTTTCCACGCTGTATCTCTAAACTAAACTAAAGTTATATGACATGGAGTTATATAGCCTAAAGGGCCTGTCCCACTTACGAGATCTTTTCAGGCGACGTCCGGCACACGTCATAGGTCACCGAAATTTTCAACATGTTCAGCGTCGACCAGAAAGACACTATGACTCTTTGGAGACTTCTCACGACCATATCGGCTGTATGGCCGTGAGAGGTCACCTATGGCCGTGAGAGGTCTCTAAAAGAGTCGTAGCATCTTTCTGGTCGCCGCTGAATTTTCAACGGGAGGCCTGGTCCCCCACCGCAAGCCGTTCCCTTTATTCCACCACTCACCCATAGCCCCCAACTGCGCAGGGGCTGCTCATTTCGCCTAATGCACCCTCCCTCAGTTTTAAAATTTAAAAAAAATGCATTTGCACTTGCTGGCTAGCAGGACTCAGTGTACTTGGATAGCAACAATGTTGCGAGCAGGGCTAAGCACAGGGAATAAGCGAAAGACAGTTGTTTATTCCAAATATTTTAGAGATTTTTGAACATTTTCATAAATAACTCGGGAAATAATGCATCTCATTTTCAGATGAGGCGATTTTTGACAGCATGGCATAAATCTCAATCTGAATATGTAAAAATTTCACAGTTAGTGTGTCGTGTTTTTGAGGAGATGCGAAACGCAGATGAACAAATATACAAATAAATACACACATATCCAAGGATCAGAGTTTTATAAGTGTTTAGATAGATAGATATGTACTGACACTGAACAATGAGATTCTTACTTGCATCATCATAACAAGTCTGTCATTGACAACAGGCTCATAGAGTCTTAGAGTGTACAAACAGGCTCTTTGGCCCAACTTGCCCAAACCGGCCAACATGTCCCACCTGCCTGCGTTTTGCCCAAATCCCTCTATCCATGTCCTATCCATGTACCTGTCTAAATGTTTTTTAAATATTGCAATAGTCCCAGCCTCAACTACCTCCTCCGGCAGCTTGTTCCATACACCCACCACCCTCTGTGTGAAACATATAGTAAACAAAACAAAACTCAATAAATAATAACTGCAACACTAGCGCAAACGAGCCCCGAGTCCTTAGTGCGACCAAGACAGTCCGTATTTCATCGTTTAATCGTGTTTTATAATGTTCAGGAGCCTGATGGTTGAGAGGCCATTATTGAACCTGGAGGCCATGGGGAAGGAATAACTGCAGGTTAGTTTAGAGATACAGCGCGGAAACAGGCCCTTCGGCCCACTGACTCCGTGCCGACCAGCGATCGCCCGTTCACACACTAGTTTAGTTCAGAGACACAGCCCGGAAAACAGGCCCTTTGGGCACCGACTCTGCGTCGACCAGCGATCATCCACATATTAACACCTCCCTACTCACACTAGGGACAATTTACATTTATAACCAAGCCAATTAACCTACAAAACCTGCACGTCTTTGGTGCCTGGGAGGAAACCGAAGATCTTGGCGAAAACCCACTCAGGTCATGTGGAGAACGTACAAACTCCTTACAGACAGGGATAAGGAGTAAGAATAAGAATTAAGAATATAGAGTAGGCCATTTAGAACGGAGACGAGGAAACACTTTTTCTCACAGAAAGTGGCGAGTCTGTGGAATTCTCTGCCTCAGAGGGCGGTGGAGGCTGGTTCTCTGGATGCTTTCAAGAGAGAGCTAGATAGGGCTCTTAAAAATAGTGGAGTCAGGGGATATGGGGAGAAGGCAGGAACGGGGTACTGATTGGGGATGATCAGCCATGATCACATTGAATGGCGGTGCTGGCTCGAAGGGCCAAATGGCCTACTCCTGCACCTATTGTCTATTGTCTATTGTCTATTGACAGAGCCCATAGTCAGGATCGAACCCGGGTTTCTGGTGCTGAACTATCTACTCATTTTTCAGGATCTGGGTGCCTTGGGCAAGGCCAAGACTTATTGTCCATCCCGAATCGCCCCTTGAATTGAAAAATACAGCGTTGAAACAGGCCCTGAAGCAGGCACCTGAAGGACACCCGTGTGGTCGCTGGGAGAACGTGCAAACTCCACACAGACAGCGGCCGAGGTCAGGATCGAACCGGGGTCTTTGGGTGCGGCGAGGCCCCTTGTTGCACCTTCTTTCATTTATCATTTTCTATGTTTTCTCATCTCAGCGTGTTATATCTAAAATCGATTTTTATCATCCGGATGGATTCCGTGACCAATTCCAATGTTTGACATCAGGAAATGTTTTGACAAGTAAAGTTGTGACCTTGAACTTCACGTGATGTGTCAACACCACAAATTAAACTTTAACAGATCTATTGCATTGCACCTGGAGAGGTTTTGTAACTGGGAATCTTGCTTCTTCCTAGCTCCAGAGGTCCGCGTTTAGTTAGTTAGTTGGTGTCGTTTATTGTCACGTGTACTGAGGTACAGTGAAAAGCTTTTTGTTGCGTGCTATCCAATCAGCGGAAAGACAATACATTCGCAGTGTACGGACACATAATGAGGGAATAACGTTTAGTACAAGGTAAAGCCAGCAAAGTCCGAACTACGTCGGTGAGACCAAGCGCAGGCTTGGCGATCGCTTCGCCCAACACCTCCGCTCGGTTCGCAATAACCAACCCGATCTCCCGGTGGCTCAGTGCTTCAACTCCCCCTCCCATTCCCAATCCGACCTTTCTGTCCTGGGCCTCCTCCATGGCCAGAGTGAGTCCCACTGCAAATTGGAGGAGCAGCACCTCATATTGAATGGTTGTGAGGCAGTTTACACCCCAGCGGTGTGAACATTGACTTCTCCAATTTCAGGGAGTCCCTGCTTTCTCCCTCCTTCCCCACCCCTTCCCAGCTCTCCCACAGCCCACTGTCTCCATCGATTCCTTTCTTCTTCCCGCCCTCCCACCCCCCACATCAGTCTGAAGAAGGGTCTCGACCCGAACCATCACTTATTCCTTCGCTATTCGATCATGGCTCATCGAAGATAAACACAAAAAGCCGGAGTAACTCCGCGGGACAGGCAGCATCTCTGGAAAGATGGAATGGGTAACGTTTTGTGGTGAGACCCTTCATGGCTGATCTCTCCCTTCGAGCCTGCACCGCCATTCAATATGATCATGGCTGATCATCCAACTCAGTATCCTGTACCTGCCTTCTCTCCATACCCCCTGATCCCTTTAGCCACAAGGGCCACATCTATCCCTCTTAAATATAGCTAATGAACTGGCCTCAACTACCTTCTGTGGCAGAGAATTCCACAGACTCACCACTCTCTGTGTGAAAAATGATCTTCTCATCTCGGTCCTAAAAGACTTCCCCCTTATCCTTAGACTGTGACCCCTTGTTCTGGACTTCCCCAACATCGGGAACAATCATCCTGCATCTAGCCCGTCCAACCCCTTAAGAATGTTACCCATTTAGATCAGATAATACTACACATTAATGCCATCAAGTCAAACTCCAGTCCAATAGGTAGAGCAAAGGGGAAGATACAGAGTGCAGGATATAGCTCTCAGCATTGTAGCGCATCAGTTCTAGAGACAAAGTCCAATGTCCGCAATGGGGTAGAGGTGAATCCGACAGTACCGATGGCTTATGGAAGGACTGTTCAGAAGCCTGATAACACCTGGAGTATTGTGTGCAGCTTTAGTCCCCGAATTTGAGGAAGGACATTCTTGCTATTGAGGGAGTGCAGCGTAGGTTTACAAGGTTAATTCCCGGGATGGCGGGACTGTCATATGCTGAGAGAATGGAGAGGCTGGGCTTGTACACTCTGGAGTTTAGAAGGATGAGAGGGAATCTTATTGAAACATATAAAATTATTAAGGGTTTGGACACGCTAGAGGCAGGAAACATGTTCCCGATGTTGGGGGAGTCCAGAACCAGGGGCCACAGTTTAAGAATAAGGGGTAGGCCACTTAGAACGGAGACGAGGAAACACTTTTTCACACAGAGAGTGGTGAGTCTGTGGAATTCTCTGCCTCAGAGGGCGGTGGAGGCCGGTTTTCTGAATACTTTCAAGAGAGAGCTAGATAGGGCCCTTGAAGATAGCGGAGTCAGGGGATATGGGGAGAAGGCAGGAACGGGGTGCTGATTGGGGATGATCAGCCATGATCACATTGACTGGCGGTGCTGGCTCGAAGGGCCGAATGGCCTACTCCTGCACCTATTGTCTATTGTCTATAACAGAGGGGAATAAGCTGTTCCTGAGGCTGGAACTCTGCGCGCTTTCAAGCTTGAAGCAGACACGGAAGATGGGTCCCGATCCTGTCCATTCCCCTCCACAGATGCTGCCCGACCCACTAGGTTCTTCCGTCACTTTGTAAATAGACAAGGCAGAGAATTTGTGTAGATGAGCGGAAAGGGCCATCATGCATGTGAAGGGGAGGAAAGCAAGGGTTACTTGGAGTTAGAGAAATCAATAGTCATACTGCTGGGTTGTAAGCTGCCCAAGCAAAATATGAGGTCCGGGCCAGTGTGGGAGGAGGAGGGGGAGTAAAGAGATCGCGTAGGTCAAGGCGGACCGAGCGGAGGTGTTCCTCAAAACATTTGTTGTTGTGAAACATCGCACTTGCCCAAAATTAATGTCAAGTTAAGAAAACATCCCACACTCCAAGGACTTACAGCTTTGTAAGTGAATTGTCTTGGTGTAAATAGACAATAGGTGCAGGAGATCCCCTCTCATCCTTCTAAACTCCAGAGTGTACGAGCCCCGCCGCTCCGTTCTCTCAGCGTATGACAGTCCCGCCATCCCGGGAATTATCCTGGTGAACCTACGCTGCACTCCCTCAATAGGAAGAATGTCCTCCCTCAAATTAGGGGACCAAAACTGCGCACGATACTCCAGGTGTGGTCTCACTGGGGATGTAAAAAAATGGTCCCTAGATGGTGTTAATGTGCGGGGATCGCTGGTCGGCGCGGACTCAGTGGGCTGAAGGGTCTCTTTCCACACTTTATCTCCAAACGAACCAAAACTAAAGAGCAATTGGAGCTGCATAACTTTATGTCCAAGACTGATAAAATTAACCAAATATACTGCAACTGCGTCACATAATGGCTTGGAGTGAATAGCAGCTTTGATCAGCTATATTGCCCTATTGCCCGTTAATGAACACTTGCAAAGTTGGAGCATTGTGTCCAGTTTTTTGTCACCTTTCAATAGGAAGGGTGTTTAGTTTAGTTTAGTTTAGTTTAGAAATACAGAGCGGAAACAGGCCCTTCGGCCCACCAAGTCCGCGCCGACCAGCGATCCCCGCACACTAACACTATCCTACACACACCGGGGACAATTGTACACCAAAACCGAATAACCTACAAACCCGTACATCTTTGGAGTGTGGGAGGAAACCGAAGATCTCGGCGAAAACCCACGCGAGTCACGGGGAGAACGTGCAAACTCCGTACGGGCAAGCACCCGTTGTCAGGATCAAACCGGAGGGGAGGGGGGGGGGGTCTCGTGTGACGCTGTGAGGCGGCAACTATAGCGCTGCGCCACCGTGCCACCCTAATGTTGGGGATGCTGTTAAGCTGGAAAGAGTACAGAGGCAGAGATAGACAAGGATGTTGCCAGGGCCGGAGGGCCGGAGGGCCTGAGCTACAGGGAGAGGTTGGGCAGCTCGGACTTTACTCCTGACTCCCTGAGTGTCCGGGGAGAGGGAAGTGAGACAGAGATGTGTAAAGGTACAAAGGACAATTGAAGGAAAGCTGTGCAAAAGAACAAATCAAAGCCAGCAACAATGATCAAAGCAAGTTGGAGCCCACAATCGTCCATTGTTGGCTGGGACTCTTCCTCAGTCTATCTTCAATGGGTTGTTTCCGCGCTGTATATATCTAAAGTTTAGTTTAGTTTAGTTTAGTTTAGTCTGGAGACACACCGCAGAAACAGGCCCTTCGGCCCACTGAGTCCACACCGACCGGCGATCCCCACCCTCCAAAGACGTGCAGGTTTGTAGGTTAATTGGCTTGGTATCAATGTGAAAAGTGTCCCGTAGTGGGTGTAGGATAGTGTTAATGTGTGGGGGGATCGCTGGTCGGCACGGACCCGGTGGGCCGAAGGGCCTGTTTCCCGCGCTGTGTCTCTAAACTAAACTAAACTAAACTTACACTATTCTACACACACACACAAACACACACGGGACAATTTACAATGATACCAGGCCAATGAACCTATAAACCTGCACGTCTTTGGAATGTTGGAGGAAACCGGAGCACCCGGAGAAAACCCACGCAGGTCAGTCATGATTGAATGGCGGAGTAAGTTTTTAGATTAGTTCAGAGATTCAATGCAAAAACAGGCCCTTCAGCCCACAGAGTCCGCACTGACCAGCAATCCCTTCAAACACATGAACACTGTCAAAATTTATAACAAGAGGAATCGAGTATAGGAGCAAAGAGGTCCTTCTGCAGATGTACAGAGCCCTAGTGAGACCACACCTGGAGTATTGTGTGCAGTTTTGGTCCCATAAATTGAGGAAAGACATTCTTGCTATTGAGGGAGTGCAGCGTAGGTTTACCAGGTTAATTCCCGGGATGGCGGGACTGTCATATGCTGAGAGAATGGAGCGGCTGGGCTTGTACACTCTGGAGTTTAGAAGGATGAGAGGGGATCTCATTGAAACATTGTTAAGGGCTTGGACACGCTACAGGCAGGAAACATGTTCCCGATGTTGGGGGAGTCCAGAACCAGGGGCCACAGTATAAGAATAAGGAGTAAGCCATTTAGAACGGAGACGAGGAAACACTTTTTCTCACAGAGAGTGGTGAGTCTGTGGAATTCTCTGCCTCAGAGGGCGGTGGAGGCCGGTTCTCTGGATTGTTTCAAGAGAGAGCTAGATATAAATAGCGGAGTCAGGGGATATGGGGAGAAGGCAGGAACGGGGTACTGATTGGGGATGATCAGCCATGATCACATTGAATGGTGGTGCTGGCTCGAAGGGCCGAATGGCCTATTCCTGCACCTGTTGTCTATTGTCTATTATCTGTCCTACACACACTAGGGATGATTTACAATGGCACCAATGAAAGCCAATGAATCTGCAAACCTGTGCATCTTTGGAGTACTGGAGAGTAGCGTGGGAGGAAACTGAAGATCTCGGAGAAAATCTACCCGTGTCACAGGGAGAACGCACAAACTCCGTACAGACAGCACCCGTGGTCAGGATCGAGCCCGGGGCTCTTGCGCTGTGAGGCAGCAACTCTACCGCTGCGCCACCGAGCCGCTTAAAGCCTAAAGACCTGTTCCTGCGCTCCATGAGTCTTTGGCTCTCTAACACAGTCACGCTCCCTCTCGCAATCAGTGCACCTGTATTTTCTGCAATTTGTCCTTGTGTTGGGTAATGCTATGAAGTGGTGTCACCAGCGCACACACAGGTCACATGGCTGGGCTTCTACTGGCTGGCTCCCTCTGGCCTGAGTGTGTTTTTCTCTCGTGTAGTTTGTTCGCTACGAGTTGGCCAACGTTGTTTTCAATCCTTGACCCTTGTTGGTGACCCTCAGGGATCGAGCACGTGCTTCCCCCAAAATAAGTCCAGTAGGTTGTGTAGAAACATTCAGAGCTCTGGATAAACTGCATTCTGCATTGGCCTACGCGATCATCCCAGTCGCCAAACGTGTTAACTCCCCCTTCCCATTCCCACACTGACCTCTCTGTCCTGGGCCTCCTCCACTGCCAGAGTGAGGCCCAGCGCAAATTGGAGGAGTGGGTTGGCACGGTGGCGCAGTGGTAGAGTTGCTGCCCTACAGTGCCAGAGAGATCACAATCACAATCATACTTTACCAGCCAAGTGTGTTTTGCACCATACGAGGAATTTCATTTGCCAAGTCAGTCATACAAATAAAAAGCAACGGAACACACAAAACACATTTTAACATAAACATCCACCACAGTGACTCCTCCACATTCCTCACTGTGATGGAAGGCGAAAAAAAGTTCAATCTCTTCCCTTCTTTGCTCTCCCGCAGTCGGGGGCCTCGAGCCCTCCGTTGACGGGACGATCTTGACTCCCGTACCTGGCGGCGTTTGGGCCCTCCGCGTCGGGGCGATCAGCTCCCGCATCGGTGGGATGTCAGCTCCCCCGCGCCGGGCGATCGGACCCCGGGTCGGGGCTGGTCGAGCCTCTGCGTTCGTCGGAGCCCCTGACCCGGCCTCTGCCGAGACCGCGAGCTCACGATGGTAAGTCCGCAGGCCGCGGGTGGAGGGATCCCTGGCAAGGGATTGTCTCTGATATTAAGTCCGTGCCCTGCGTTGGGGCCCAAGGTCAGTCTGAGGAGGCATCCAACTCCATCGATGGTAGGCCGCAGAGCGACCGGAGAATGCGATCCGGAAAGAAACTGGAAAATAAGTTTCCCCCTCCCCTACCACCCTCCCTCCCCCCCCCCCCTACATAAAACAAACCGGAGAACATTTACACAAACTGATAAAACGCACTAAAAATTACAAAAAGACGAAAAAACAAATAGACTGTTGGCGGGGATGCCAATCGTTCGGCGCCCCCTGGTGGTCATCAGTGATGCTGCCTACTGGCGCTGTCTGTACGGAGTTTGTACGTTCTCCCCGTGACTGCCTGGGTTTTCCCCGGGTGCTCCAGTTTCCTTCCACACTTCAAAGACGTACAGGTTTGTAGGTTAATTGGCTTTGGTAAAATTGTGAAATGTCCCTAGTCTGTGGGACGATGCTAGTGTACGGAGCGATCGCTTTCCCCGCACGGACTCGGTGGGGCGAAGGGTCTGATTCCGCGCTGTATGTCTCTAAGATAAACTAAACTAAACCGCCTCATATTTCGCTTGGGCAAGTTATAACCCAGCAGTATGAATATTGATTTCTCTAATATCAAGTAACCCTTGATTTCCCGCCTCCCCCACCTCGCTTGTCCTGCCAGTTCCACTGTTCGCATCTATATATCCCTTTTTTATCACCTCTTCCCCAGCCAACAATGGACCATTGTGGGCTCCACCGTCCTTGGTCACCACTGCAGGTTCTGATTTATTCTGCACCTTTTCATACCTCTCGTTTCCCTTTCCGCTGACTCTCAGTCTGAAGAAGGGTCTTGACCTAAAATGCCACCTGTTCCTTTTCTCCAGAGACGCTGCCTGACCCGCTGAGTTACTCCAGCAATACTCCAGCTCTCTAGGGCCCTGGTGAGACCACACCTGGAGTATTGTGTGCAGTTTTGGTCCCCTAATTTGAGGAAGGACATCCTTGTTATTGAGGGAGTGCAGCGTAGCTTTACAAGGTTAATTCCCGGGATGGCGTGACTGTCATATACTGAGAGAATGGAACCGGCTGGGCTTGTACACTCTGGAGTTAAGAAGGACGAGAGGGAATCTTATTGAAACATATAAGATTATTAAGGGTTTGAACATGCTAGAGGCAGGAAACATGTTCCCGATGTTGGGGGAGTCCAGAACCAGGGGCCACAGTTTAAGAATAAGGGGTAAGCCATTTAGAACGGAGACGAGGAAACATTTTTTCTCACAGAGAGTGGCGAGTCTGTGGAACTCTCTGCCTCAGAGGACAGTGGAGGCCGGTTCTCTGGATACTTTCAAGAGAGAGCTAGATAGGGCTCTTAAAGATAGTGGAGTCAGGGGATATGGGGAGAAGGCAGGAACGGGGTACTGATTGGGGATGATCAGCCATGATCACATTGAATGGCGGTGCTGGCTCGAAGGGCCGAATGGCCTACTCCTGCACCTGTTGTCTATTGTCTCTTGTCTACTGTCTCTCTGCAGACAGTAAACCACCTGTTTCACAAACCCATGAAGTGCACTTGGGAAACTTTAGTTCAGGTTAGTTTATTGTCATGTGTACTGAGGTACAGTGAAAATATCTGTTGTTGCGTGCTATCCAGTCAGCGGCAAGACCACACATGATTACAATCCAGCTGCCCTCTGTGTACAGATACAGGATAAAGGGAATACCGTTTAGCACAAGATAAAGTCCAGTAAAGTCCGATTGAAGATAGTCCCCAATGACGTATATGGTGGAGGAGTGTGCAGGAAGGAACTACAGATGCTGGTTTACACCGAAGATAGACACAAAATGCTGGAGTAACTCTGCGGGTGAGGCAGCATCTCTGTAGAGAAGTAATTGGTGACGTTTCGGGTCGAGACCCTTCTTCAGACCCAAAACGTGCCCCATCTACGCAATCCCAACATGACCTTCGGCCCACTGAGTCCAGGCTGACTAGCGAGCCTAAAATTGTCCCGTTTAAGGAAGAACTGCAGATGCTGGAAAAATCGAAGGCAGACAAAAATTGCTGGAGAAACTCAGCGGGTGAGGCAGGAGCGAAGGAATAGGCGACGTTTCGGGTCGAGACCCTCGTTCAGACTGATGTGGGGGTGGGGGAGGGGGCGGGAAGAAGAAAGGAAGAGGCGGAGACAGTGGGCTGTGGGAGAGCTGGGAAGGGGAGGGGAAGGAGGGAGAAAGCAGGGACTACCTGAAATAGTCCCGAGTGCGTGTAGGATAGCGTTAGTGTTGTAGACGAAGAAGGGTCTCGATACGAAACGTCACCTATTCCTTTTCTCCAGAGATGCTGCCCGACTCATTTAGTTACTGCGCCATTTTGTGTCTACCTTAGGTGGCAGTGGAATATGGGCCAAATGCAGGCAGATGGGATTCGCGAAGATGGGGCATGTTGGTCAGCATGGACAAGATGGGCCGAAGGACCTGTTTTTCTGTTGTACGACTATGACTCCTAGGTGTAGATTAGTATTCCTTGTCCCCACCACCCCCTCCCCCAAACCTACTAGATAGATATTTAGTGTAGTTTAATTTAGAGATACAGCTGGGGAAAAGGCCCTTCAGCCCATCGAGCTCGCACCGACAACACTAATGCTATCCTGCACACACTAGGGTCAATTTTACAATTTTACCAAAGCCAGTTAACCTACAAACCTGTACGTTTTTAGAGTGTGGGAGGAAACCGGAGCACCCGGAGAAAACCCACGCAGGTCACGGGGAGAACGTGCAAACTCCGTACTGACAGCACCCGTAGCCGGGATCGAACCCTGGTCGCTGCCGTTGCAAGCGCTGTGAGGCAGCGACTCTACCGCTGCGCCCACTGATACTCACGTGAATGGGAAAGTAGTCCCGAAAGTAGGCCCACAAACTCAGGCTGCGGATGTGGCGGAAGCTGCGGCCTCCCCGGGAGGGCGTGCGTCGGTCCCAGAACCACCATGTGGCATAGAGCACTGATACGAACCAGAAGCGAGTGAAGAGGAGGGTGACAAATAGTGCGGCACAACATTGTGCTGTAAAAGGGGGAGAGAGAAGCCCACGGTCAACGCTGGAACTGACGGAGAACGTAGAGCGTTGTGTAGAGCGTAGTGTAGAGCGTAGTGTAGAGCGTAGTGTAGAGTGTAGAGTGTGGTGTAGAGCATAGTGTAGAGTGTAGTGTAGAGCATAGTGTAGAGTGTAGTGTAGAGCGTAGAGTGTGGTGTAGAGCATAGTGTAGAGTGTAGTGTAGAGCATAGTGTAGAGCGTAGTGTAGAGTGTAGTGTACAGTGTAGTGTAGAGTGTAGTGTAGAGCGTAGTGTAGAGCGTAGTGTAGAGTGTAGAGTGCAGAGTGTAGTGTAGAGCGTAGAGTGTGGTGTAGAGCATAGTGTAGAGTGTAGTGTAGAGTGTAGTGTAGAGCGTAGAGTGTGGTGTAGAGTGTAGTGTACAGTGTAGTCTAGAGTGTAGTGTAGAGCATAGTGTAGAGTGTAGTCTAGAGTATAGAGTGTAGTGTAGAGTGTAGTGTAGAGTGTAGTCTAGAGTGTAGAGTGTAGAGCGTAGTGTAGAGCGTAATGTAGAGTGTAGTCTAGAGTGTAGTGTAGAGCGTAGTGTAGAGTGTAGTGTAGAGTGTAGAGTGTAGAGCATAGTGTAGAGCGTAGTGTAGAGTGTAGTCTAGAGTGTAGTGTAGAGCGTAGTGTAGAGCATAGTGTAGAGTGTAGTGTAGAGTGTAGAACATAGTGTAGAGTGTAGTCTAGAGTGTAGAGCGTAGTGTAGAGTGTAGTGTAGAGTGTAGTCTAGAGTGTAGTGTAGAGTGTAGTGTACAGCGTAGTGTAGAGTGTAGTGTAGAGTGTAGAGTGTAGAGCATAGTGTAGAGTGTAGTCTAGAGTGTAGAGCGTAGTGTAGAGTGTAGTCTAGAGTGTAGTGTAGAGCGTAGTGTAGAGCGTAGTCTAGAGTGTAGAGCATAGTGTAGAGTGTAGTGTAGAGCATAGTGTAGAGTGTAGTGTAGAGTGTAGAGCAGAGCGTAGAGTGTGGTATAGAGCGTAGTGTAGAGCGTAGTGTAGAGTGTAGAGCAGAGCGTAGAGTGTGGTATAGAGCGTAGTGTAGAGCATAGTGTAGAGCGTAGTGTAGAGTGTAGAGCATAGTGTAGAGTGTAGTGTAGAGCATAGTGTAGAGTGTAGTGTAGAGTGTAGAGCAGAGCGTAGAGTGTGGTATAGAGCGTAGTGTAGAGCGTAGTGTAGAGTGTAGAGCAGAGCGTAGAGTGTGGTATAGAGCGTAGTGTAGAGCATAGTGTAGAGCGTAGTGTAGAGTGTAGTGTAGAGCATAGTGTAGAGCGTAGTGTAGAGCGCAGTGTAGAGCGGAGAGTGTGGTATAGAGCGTAGTGTAGAGTGTAGTGTAGAGCATAGTGTAGAGCGTAGTGTAGAGCGTAGACACTAGAGCGGATCTTTGGTGTAGAGCATAGAGAGTAGAGTGCGGAGTGCAGAGTGCAGAGTGCAGAGCGTAGAGAGTGGAGTGTAGAGCGTAGAGCGTAGAGTGTAGAGTAGAGTGTAGATTGTAGAGCGTAGAGTAGTGTGTAGAGTGTAGAGTGTAGTAGAGTGTAGAGTGTATAGTGTAGAGTGTACAGCGTAGAGTGTAGTGTAGAGTGTAGAGTGTAGAGTGTAGTGTAGAGTCGGGTCGGGTCGGGTCGGGAGGGTTACTGACTACACGTCAGCCTATTGCATTTAGAAGGAGTGGTCTATCTTGCTCCACTGGAGGATCTTTGGTGTAGATTGTAGAGTGTGTAGCGTGGAGCGAGGAGCGTAGAGCCTAGACTGTAGAGCGTAGAGCGTGGATTGGAGAGTGTAGAGCATAGAACTAGAGTGTACAACTAGAGCATACAGCATACAACATAGAGAGTACAGCATGCAGCATAGAGAGTAGAGCATTATAGCATAGAGCATACAGCATACAGCATAGACCACAGGGCACATAGTGCAGAGCATAAGGGAATTGAGTGTTGGGGAATCGAGGACCAGATGGCATAGGTTTAAGGTGAAGTGGAAATGATTTAGTTTAGTTTAGCTTAGAGATACAGCTCGGTGCCCACCGAGTCTGCACTGACCAGCGATCCCCGCACACACTAACACTACCCTACACACACTGGGGACATTTTTACATTTATACCAAGCCAATTAACCTACAAACCTGCACGTCTTTGGAATGTAGGAGGAAACCGAATACCTCTGAGAAATCCCACGCAGGTCACGGGGAGAGCGTGCAAACTCCGTACAGACAGCGCCCGTAGTCGGGATCGAGCCCGGGTCTCCGGCGCTGCAAGTGCTGTAAGGTAGCAACTCTACCGCTAATAGGAATCTGAGGGGTAAGTTTTTCTCACAGTGGTGGGTGTACGGAGCGATCTGTCCTGTTTCCTTGCTGCGTAAGTAAGACAAGTTCAGTTTAGTTCAGTCTATTGTCACATGTGCCACAGACGGAACGTGATTACAATCAAGCCATTTACAGTGTGTAGATACACGAGAAAGGAATGACGTTTAGTGCAAGGTAAAGCCAGGAAATACCGATCAAAGATAGTCCGAGGGTGTCCAATGTGGTCGATAGTAGTTCAGGATAGTAGTTCAAACATATAAGATTATTGAAGGTTTGGACACGCTAGAGGCAGGAAACATGTTCCCGATGTTGGGGGAGTCCAGAACCAGGGGCCACAGTTTAGGAATAAGGGGTAAGCCATTTAGAACGGTGACGAGGAAACACTTTTTCTCACAGAGAGTGGTGAGTCTGTGGAATTCTCTGCCTCAGAGGGCGGTGGAGGCCGGTTCTCCGGATGCTTTCAAGAGAGAGCTAGATAGGGCTCTTAAAGATAGCAGAGTCGGGGGATATGGGGAGAAGGCAGGAACGGGGTACTGATTGGGGATGATCAGCCATGATCACATTGAATGGCGGTGCTGGTTCGAAGGGCCGAATGGCCTGCTCCTCCACCTATTGTCTATTGGCTGTTCTCTGTTTGCCAAACCAAACCGTCTGAGTCTATGTGTTTGTGATGCTGCAGCAAGCGAGACTTTTCATTGTACTTGCGTCTGTCTGTACCTGTGCAGGTGACAATCAACTGAACTTGCTTGACATAGGATGCACACAGTCTCTTGCCCAGAGCTGGGGAATCAAGAACCAGAGGACACAGGTATGGAGGTGAGAGGGGGAAAGATTTAATGGGAATCTAAGGGGGCAACTTTTTCACTCAGAGGGGTGGTGGGTGTGTGGAACGAGCTGCCAGAGGGGGTAGTTGAGGCAGAAACAATAACAACATTTAGACAACAGACGATAGACAATAGGTGCAGGAGGAGGCCATTCGGCCCTTCGAGCCAGTACCGCCATTCACTGTGATCACGTCTGATCATCCCCAATCAGTACCCCGTTCCTGCCTTCTCCCCTTATCCCCTGACTCCGCTATCTTTAAGAGTCCTATCTAGCTCTCTCTTGAAAGCATCCAGAGAACCGGCCTCCAGCGACCACTGAGGCAGAGAATTCCACAGACTTACAACTCTCTGAGAGAAAAAGTGTTTCCTCATCTCCGTTCTATATGGTTTACTGCTTATTCTTAAACCGTGGCCCCTGGTTCTGGACTCTCCCAACATCAGGAACATGTTTCCTGCCTCTAGCGTGTCCAGACCCTTAATAATCTTACATGTTTCAATAAGATCCCCTCTCATCCTTCTAAACTCCCGAATACAAGCCCAGCCACTCCATTCTCTCAGCATGTGACAGTCCCGCCATCCCGGGAATTAACCGTGTAAACCTACGCTGCACTCCCTCAATAGCAAGAATGTCCTTCCTCAAATTAGGGGACCAAAACTGCACACAATACTCCAGGTGTGGTCTCACTAGGGCACTGTACAACTGCAGAAGGACCTCTTTGCTCCTATACTCAACATTTATATTTATATAATATTTATATTTATCTCCTATTTATAAGACAACTGGACAGGGACATGGATATCGGTGAGGAATAAGAACCAGGTACAAGGTGTGGTTTCTGTGGCAAAGAAGGGATGATACCTGTGATTCAATTGGCCACACCACGCTCTGTGGTAGGATCTGGTGTACAAAATCATGAGAGGAATAGATCGGGTAGATGCACAGAGTCTCTTGCCCAGAGTAGGGGAATCGAGGACCAGAGGACATAGGTTCAAGGTGAAGGGGAAAAGATTTAATAGGATTCTGAGGGGTAACTTTTTCCACACAGAGGATGGTGGATGCATGGAACGAGCTGCCAGAGGAGGTAGTTGAGGATGGGACAATCCCAATGTTTAAGAAACAGTTTACAGGTACATGGATAGGACAGGTATGGAGGGATATGGACCAAGCGCAGGCAGTGGGACTAGTGTAGCTGGGACATGTTGGCCAGTTTGGGCAAGTTGGGCCAAAGAGCCTGTTCATTAGGCCTAAGACTCTATGATAATAAAGGTTTAGAATAAATAATGTGATAAGAAGGAACTACAGATGCTTAGAGTTTTAAGGGATATGGGCCAAATCTTGGGCAGGTGGGACTAGTGTGGACTGGGCATCTTGGTCGGCATGGGCAGGATGGACCGAAGGGCCTGATTCCGTGCAGTATGACACTATGACTATGCCATATGTTAACAAATAAATCTGACGCTGTTCATGCCGAGGGCCAGACCGCAGTTGGATGCTGTGACTAGCAGAGGGTGAAGTGAGCAGAAAACGCCCCAGAACAGAGGGGGGAAGAAGCTGCTCTAGAGTCTGGTGGCGCAGCTGTAGAGTCGCTGCCTCACAGCGCCAGACGCCCCAGATTCGATCCTGACTAAGGCCGCTGTCTGGACGGAGTTTGCACGTTCTCCAACGTGACCCGTGTGGGTTTTCTCCGGGTGATCTGGTTTCCTCCCACACTCCAAAGTCGCTCAGTTTTGTGGGCTAATTGGCTTTGGTAAAATTGTAAATTGTCCCTAGTGTGTGCGGGATTGTGCAAGTGTACGGGGCGACCGCTGGTTGGCACGGACCCGGTGGGCCGTTGAAAGCATCCCAGCACGGTTTGGGAACGGCTCTGTCCGAGACCCGCAAGAAACTGCAGCGAATTGTGGACGCGGCCCAGACCGTCACGCAAACCAACCTCCCTTCCATTGACTCCATCTCCACCTCACGCTGCCTCGGCAAGGCCAGCAGCATCATCACGGACCAGTCTCACCCCCGGCCACTCCCTCTTCTCCCCTCTCCCATCGGGCAAGAGGTACAGAAGTGTGAAAACGAACGCACACACACCTCCAGATTCAGGGACAGTTTCTTCCCGGCTGTTATCAGGCAACTGAACCGTCCTCTCACCAACTAGAGAACGGTCCTGAACGACTATCTACCTCATTGGTGACTCTCGGTCTATCCTTGATCGGACTCTGCTGGCTTTACCTTGCACTAAACGTTATTCCCTTATCAAGAGTCACGAGAAGAGAGTCAGGAGAGTTTTATTGTCATGTGTCCCAGATAAGACAATGAGATTCTTGTTTGCTGAAGAGAGTGGTGAGTCTGTGGAATTCTCTGCCTCAGAGGGCGGGGGAGGCCGGTTCTCTGGATACTTTCAAGAGAGAGCTAAGAGAGGGCTCTTAAAGATAGCGGAGTCAGGGGATATGGGGAGAAGGCAGGAACGGGATACTGATTGGGGATGATCAGCCATGATCGCATTGAATGGCGGTGCTGGCTCGAAGGGCCGAATGGGCTACTCCTGCACCTATTGTCTATTGTCTATTGTCTATATAAAGACACAGTCCGTAGAAGATCATGTGTTGGACGGAACTGCCGGTGCTGGCTTACACCGAAGATAGACATGAAATGTTGGAGTAGGTCAGCAGGACATGCTGCCCTGTCCCATAGAAGTTCAGTCGCTGAAATGTTTTTTTTTTGTATCAAAAATAGTTAATTTGATTACGATCGCGATAAAAAAAAACACAAAAAAACCTGTGATTACAATTTCTCCACCAGATCAGTCTGAAGTAGGGTCTCGACCTGAAATGTTACCTATTCCTTCGCTCCATAGATGCTGCCTCACCCGCTGAGTTTCTCCAGCATTTTTGTCTAACTTCCATATTACAAAATCACCAAATTATGCAGACACTAAATTTCCATACAACTATGTTACAAATATACTAAATAACTACCATCGACATTAGACAACAGGTGCAGGAGTAGGCCATTCGGCCCTTCGAGCCAGCACCGCCATTCAATGTGATCATGGCTGATCATCCCCAATCAGTACCCCGTTCCTGCCTTCTCCCCATATCCCCTGACTCCGCTATCTTTAAGAGCCCTATCTAGCTCTCTCTTGAAAGCATCCAGAGAACCGGCCTCCACCGCCCTCTGAGGCAGAGAATTCCACAGACTCACAACTCTCTCTGTGAGAAAAAGTGTTTCCTCCTCTCCGTCCGAAACAAATATGTCCCTCTCTAACACCACCCGGGGCACGGGCGGATGTGACCCCGGTAAAGGGGCAAGCATCTGGCTCGGGCAAAGCCCTCTTCCGCTTGCGCGGGTGGCCAGCTTGACTAGGCCTCGGAGCCACTCAAGCCAGGACATCTTCGGCCCTGCCCTCTCCCTAGATCCCGTCACCACTCTGTCGTTCGCTGACAGCAGAGCCGCCTCTCCCCCTACGGCCCCTAGACGGAGTGGCGATGCTCCTTGCCCTCCGGACCACTGGTCCCATGCATTGTGATCACGGCTGATCGTCCCCAATCAATAACCCGTGCCTGCCTTCTCCCCATATCCCTTGACTCCACCAGCCCCTAGAGTTCTATCTAGCTCTCTCTTAAATTCATCCAGTGAATTGGCCTCCACTGCCCTCTGTGGCAGGGAATTCCACAAATTCACAACTCTGGGTGAAAAAGTTTTTTCTCACCTCAGTCTTAAATGGCCTCCCCTTTATTCTAAGACTGTGGCCCCTGGTTCTGGACTCACCCAACATTGGTTACAATTATCCTGCATCTAGCTTGTCCAGTCCTTTTATAATTTTATACGTTTCTATAAGATCCCCCCCTCATCCTTCTAAACTCCAGTGAATACAAGCCTAGTCTATCCAATCTTTCCTCATATGACAATCCCGCCATCCCAGGGATCAATCTCGTGAACCTACGCTGCACTGCCTTCTTCTTCTGTCGTGTGGCGTGCACAGCCTAAAGTTGTTGGACAACTTGTTCTATTTGATCTTCCGTTTGTGCACGTCGAGTTGATTGCATTCGTCAAAACAGGGCGGGCCACGTGAAAGTTGCAATCTTCCACCCCCTGCACTGCCTCAATAGCAAGGGTGTCCTTCCTCAAATTAGGAGACCAAAACTACACACAATACTCCAGGTGTAGTCTCACTAGGGCCCTGTACAACTGCAGAAGGACCTCTTTACTCCTATACTCAAATCCTCTCGTTATGAAGGCCAACATGCCATTCGCTTCCTTCACTGCCTGCTGTACCTGCATGCTTACTTTCTGTGACTGGTGTACAAGGAAAGCCGGGTCTCGTTGCATTTCCCTTTTTCCTAATCTGACACCATTGAGATAATAATCTGCCTCCTTGTTCTTGCCCCAAAAGTGGATAACCTCACATTTATCTACATTATACTGCATCTGCCATACAACACAGAGTTCAAAGGGAGTATTGGTTTATTCTGGTCACATGTACCAATATTGTATTACAGCGATGCTAGGAACTGCAGATGCTGGGATCTTGAGCAAACCGCAAAGTGCTGGAGGAACTTGACGGGTCAGGCAGTATCTGTGGAGGGAAATGGACTGACGACATTATGAGTCGGGACCGGGCAAAGGACTGCAAGAGGAAACACTTTTTCTCACAGAGAGTGGTGAGTCTGTGGAATTCTCTGCCTCAGAGGGCGGTGGAGACCGGTTCTCTGGATACTTTCAAGTGAGAGCTCTTAAAGATAGCGGAGTCAGGGGATACGGGGAGAAGGCAGGAACGGGGTCCTGATTGGGGATGATCAGCCATGATCACATTGAATGGCGGTGCTGGCTATAAGACCTCCTCCTGCACCTATTGTCTTTTGTCTATTGCCTAGTATCGGGATGAAGGAACAGGAGCCTGAGAACCGTGACCTCCAGTTTCAAGGACAGCTTCTTCCCAACATCCATCCACCAGGCTCCTGAACACGGCACACCACCAACCTCAGCAACTGTGATCTTCTATGGACTGTGTCTATGGTTGCACCTCGGGCCATTCATTCCATGTTACAGTTAGCTAGTATTACCATGAGTATTTTTTGTAGTATTATTGATTATTTGATGTTAACTGTGTGTCATTGAGCTCACGGGACTGTTAGATATAGAGTATAGAAGAAAACAGCACACAAACAGGCCAACATGCCCAGGATGCCCGCATCAAACACCATGACGAAGATAAGCTAATCTCCTCTGCATGGCTGACTCTACAATTCATTTTAATTCCATTTAAGCAGTTGACCATTTCTTTGACGAATATTAAATCAAGCAATCCCACCTCGGCAATAGAACACGGCAAACCACCTCTTGCCCCTCCATAGACTTGATTTCTAATTGTGTTTCTGCACTAATGTGTTACAGACAATAGACAATAGGTGCAGGAGTAGGCCATTCGGCCCTTCCAGCCAGCACCGCCATTCAATGTGACCATGGCTGATCATCCCCAATCAGTACCCCGTTCCTGCCTTCTCCCCATATCCCCTGACTCCACTATCTTTAAGAGCCCTATCCAGCTCTCTCCTGAAAGCATCCAGAGAACCGGCCTCTACTGCCCTGTGAGGCAGAGAATTCCACAGACTCACAACTCTCTGTGAGAAAATGTGCCTGACTTAAACGCCACTTAAACACCACTATCGTATCTGCCTCCACCACCAGCCGTGGCAGCGCGCTCCAAGCGCCCACCACCCTCTGTGTAAGAAAAACTTGCCCCGCACATCTCCTTTAAACGTTGTCCTTTACTCTTCAAGCCATGATCTCTAGGTTAGTTTATTTTTTTAAAATTCAGTTTAGTTTAGAGGTACAGCGCGGAAACAGGCCCTTCGGCCCACCGAGTCCGAGCCGACCAGCGATCCCCGCACACTAATGCTCTCCTACACACTGGGGAACATTTACATTGACACAAAGTCAATTAACCTACAAACCTGTATGTCTATGGAGTGTGTGAGGAAAACCAAAGATCCCGGAGAAAATTCCACGGGGAAAGAACGTACAAACTCCGTACAGACAGCACCCGTAGTCGGGATCGAACCTGGGTCTCTGGCCCTGAGCCACCGTGACCACCCTAGTCTTTGGCATTTGCAGTCCAGGGGCAGCAAAGTTCTGACGGTCGATCCCATGTGAGCCTCTCATAACTTCATAGACTTATATCAGGTAAGCGTTTCCTGATGCGATCGGCAATTTAAATGCTCCTGACTTTATGACTTGGGTTAAAGTACATTTGTGAGGATGTTTAACAAACATTTTGCAAACTCAAGCACTTCAGACGCAACAATTAATCTGCAAATAATGCTGGAACCTCCAGCGAAAGCCAAAGGAGCGCAGTGGGACGAGGGGCGATCCTATAGAGGTGTACAAAATCATGAGAGGAATAGATCGGGTAGACGCACAGGTTCGGCAGCGAGTGAGTTGCTGCCTCACAGCGCCGGAGACCCGGGTTGGATCCAGCACTACGGGCGCTGTCTGGGCGGAGTTTGCACGTTCTCCCCGTGACCTGCGTGGGTTTTCACCGGGTGTGCTCCAATTTCCTCCACCACTCCAAAGACTTGCAGGTCTGCAGGTTAATTGGCTTGGTACAATTGTGAATTGTCCCCGTGTGTGTAGGATAGCGTTAGTGTGTGGGGTGGAAGGGCCGAATGGCCTACTCCTGCACCTATTGTCTATTGTCTATTGACTGTAACACATTAGTGCAGAAACACAATTAGAAATCAAGTCTGTGGAGGGGCAAGAGGTGGTTTGTCGTGTTCTATTGCCGAGGTGGGATTGCTTGATTTAATATTCGTCAAAGAAATGGTCAACTGCTTAAATGGAATCGCTGGTCGGCGAGGACAATTTTCATTGTCTTTTGAATGTGCAAAGTGTCATAGAGTCCGTCATAAGGAACAGAAACGGGTCCTTCAGTCTGACCAAGATGCCCCATCCACACTAGTCCCATCTGCCTGCGTTTGGTACATGGCCCTCTAAACCTTTCCTGTCCAAGTTCTTATCCATGACTTTCAAGAGAGAGCTGGATAGGGCTCTAGGATCTGTACGGAGTTTGTACGTTCCCCCGTGGAATTTTCTCCGGGTTCTTCGGTTTCCTCCCACACTCCAAAGACGTACAGGTTTGTAGGTTAATTGGCTTGGTGTCAATGTAAATTTTCCCTAGTGTGTGTGTGTGTGAAGGAGAGTGTTAGTGTGTTGGTCAACGCAGACGCGGTGGGCCGAAGGGCCTGTTTCCGCGCTGTATCTCTAAACTAAACTGAACTAAAAAAACGAAACCTATCTCCTTCGCTCCTTAGATGCTGCTGCCCCTGCTGAGTTTCTCCAGCCTTTTGTGTACCCTCGATTCTCCAGCATCTGCAGTTCCTTCTTTAACACTAAACTAGAGACCATGGCTTGAAGTGTAAAGGACAACGTTTAAAGGAGATGTGCGGGGCAGCTTTTTCTTACACAGAGGGTGGTGGGCGCTTGGAGCGCGCCGACAGGGCTGGTGGTGGAGGCAGATACGATAGTGGCGTTTAAGACAGGCACGTTTTCTCACAGAGAGTTGTGAGTCTGTGGAATTCTCTGCCTCAGAGGGCGGTGGAGGCCGGTTCTCTGGATGCTTTCAACAGAGAGCTAGATAGGGCTCTTAAAGATAGCGGAGTCAGGGGATATGGGGAGAAGGCAGGGACGGGGTACTGATTGGGGATGATCAGCCATGATCACAGTGAATGGCGGTGCTGGCTCGAAGGGCCGAATGGCCTACTCCTGCACCTATTGTCTAATGTCTTTTAAATTTATAGTCCCTGCCTCATCTGCCTCCTCTGGCAGCTCGACCCATGCATCCAGCAACCTTTTAGTGAAAACGTTTTGCCTCGGGTTCCCTTTTAAATCTTTCCCCCCCCTCACCTTAAACCTACAGTCTATCCTCTGGTGGGCAAAAATGCTGGAGAGGCAGCATCTACAGTCGAGACCCTCCTTTTGACTGATGAAGGAATAGAGTGGAGCGAAGGAATAGGTGACGTTTCGAAACGCCACCTATTCCTTAATCAGTCAAAAGAAGGGTCTCGACCCGAAACGTCACCTATTTCCTTCGCTCCATAGACGCTGCCTCACCCGCTGAGTTTCTCCATCATTTGTGTCTACCACCGATTTTCCCAGCATCAGCAGTTCCTTCTTAAACGGGACAATTTTAGGCTCGCTAGTCAGCCTGGACTCAGTGGGTCGAAGGTCATGTTGGGATTGCGTAGATGGGGCACGTTTTGGGTCTGAAGAAGGGTCTCCTCTGGTGCTCAGCTCTCCTACTCTGGGCAAGGGACTTTACCCAGGTGCGTCTACCCGAGTTATTTCCCCCCCCCACCCTCCCCCCTTGATTTTGTACACCAGTCTATCCAAGGTAGACCAGGTGAAAGGTCGGAGCCACTTACCAAGTGCAAGGAAGGAGAAGACCCAGTGCAGTACTGCCAGGGTCTGCAGCCGGCGGCGAAATGGGATTCTTAACGGAGCAAAATCGACGGGCATTCTGACACCGGTGAGGAGCCGCTTGAATGCACTGAGACGTCAGCCTTAATCAGAGTGGGTACAAAGTCCCACTGCACCTTAACACAATGCATGTGTTGCAATCACCCAGGCCAGGCGATGTGATTGTCCCATTTATCGTTCCGCTGGAGCGATTGCAAAAAAAATCTCTGCTACGTTTGTCATGTATCGTTGAGGGCGGCATCATGGTGGCGCAGCGGGTAGGGCCGCTGACTCACTGCGCCAGAGACCCGGGTTCGATCCCCACCTCGGGTTTGTCTGGGTGTTGGGAGTTTTGCACTGGGGACCTTGTGGGTTTCCTCCGGGTTCCTCCCACATCCTAAAGACTTGGAGGTTGGAGAGGCAAGGAACTGCAGATGTTGGTTTACTCAGCGGGCCAGGCAACGCCTGCCTGAAGAAGGGGGTCACACGTGCATAGTTGCCTATACAAACACGTGTGTGCATGGATACTCACAAACATGCACACACACACACACACACAAATACACACATGTACCCACATATCCACACAGGCTTATAGACAAAAGACAATAGGTGCAGGAGTAGGCTATTCGGCCCTCCGAGCCAGCACCGCCATTCAATGTGATCATGGCTGATCATCCCCAATCAGTACCCCGTTCCTGCCTTCTCCCCATATCCCCTGACTCCGCTATTTTTAAGAGCCCTATCTAGCTCTCTCTTGAAAGCATCCAGAGAACCTCCCTCTGAGACAGAGAATTCCACAGACTCACCACTCTCTGTGAGAAACAAGTGTTTCCTTGTCTCCGTTCTAAATGGCTTACTCCTTATTCTTGAACTGTGACCCCTGGTTCTGGACTCCCCCAACATCGGGAACATGTTTCCTGCCTCTAGCGTGTCCAAACCCTTAACAATCTTATATGTTTCAATGAGATTCCCTCTCATCCTTCTAAACTCCAGAGCGTTCAAGCCCAGCCGCTCCATTCTCTCAGTATATGACAGTCCCGCCATCCCGGGAATTAACCTGGTGTAAACCTACGCTGCACTCCCTCAAGAACTCAAAGAAGCAAGTTAATACATTCAAACACATGCACACGTACACACATTTACACGCTCACGCACATTTGCACACACACTCACTCACTTACACACAGTTACACACACACAGTTACACACTCATACACACACAGTTACACCCACACACACATACAGTCACACACAAATATACACTCACACACTTACACACTCACACAGTTACACACACACGGTTACACACACTCACATGGATGGGCAGATTCAGGTCAGGAATTCAGGCTGAAGAAATGTCCCGTCACCCATCTTTTTTCTCGAGAGCTCCAGAGATGCAGCCTGACCCGCTGAGTTACTCCAACACTTAGTGTCTATCTGGGACAGACTTGGGGCAGGTTTTTCTTACACAGAGGGTGGTGGGTGCCTGGAACGCGCTGCCAGGGGGGGTGGTGGAGGCAGATACGATAGTGGTGTTTAACAGGCTTTTAGATATGCAGGGAATGGAGGGACACGGATCACGTGCAGGCAGAGGAGATTAGTTGGCATCATGTTCGGCACGGACTTGGGTCGCCAACTGTCCCGTATTAGCCGGGACATCCCGTATTTTGGACTAAATTGGTTTGTCCCATACGGGACCGCCCTTGTCCCGTATTTGACCACTACTACTCAGGTCGAGGGGACTGTCGGGTTGGACCCCGCCTCACCCAGCTGGGCTATGTGTGCAATCCAGCACCCGGGCCAACTCATCATTCATCCAGTTTAGTCCAGTTTAGTCTAGTTTAGTCCGGTTTAGTCCAGTTTAGTTCAGTTTAGTCCAGTTTAGTCCAGTTTAGTCCAGTTTAGTTCAGTTTAGTTCAGTTTAGTTCAGTTTAGTCCAGTTTAGTCCAGTTTAGTCCAGTTTAGTTCAGTTTAGTTCAGTTTAGTTCAGTTTAGTTCAGTTTAGCCCAGTTTAGTCCAGTTTAGTTCAGTTTAGTTCAATTTAGCCCAGTTTAGTCCAGTTTAGTCCAGTTTAGTTCAATTTAGTCCAGTTTAGTTCAGTTTAGTCCAGTTTAGTCCAGTTTAGTTCAGTTTAGTCCAGTTTAGTCCAGTTTAGTTCAGTTTAGGTCAGTTTAGTCCAGTTTAGTATGGTTTAGTCCAGATTAGTCCAGTTTAGTCCAGTTTAGTACAGTTGTCTAGTTTAGTCCATAGTCCAGTTTAGTCCAGTTTAGTCCAGTCCAGTTTAGTCCAGTTTAGTCCAGTTTAGTCTAGTTTAGTCTAGTTTAGTCTAGTTTAGTCCAGTTTAGTCCAGTTTAGTCCAGTTTAGTCCAGTTTAGTTCACTTCAATTTTGTCCAGTAGTCGAGTTTAGTTTACTTTAGTTCAGTTTAGTTCAGTTTAGTTTAGGACCAGCGATCCCCACACAGTAACACTATCCTACACACACTAGGGACAATTTTACACTTATTCCAAGGCAATTAGCCTACAAACCTATAAATCTTTGGAGTGTGGGAGGAAACCAGAGATCCCGGAGAAAACCCACAAGGAGAACGTACAAACTCCTTACGGACAGCACCCCTTTAGTGGGGATTGAACCCAGATCTCTGGCGCTGTAAGGCAGCAAACTCTACCGCTGCGCCACCTGCCTGTGAATGACGGTGGGAGCAGGAGGCAGACGGACTCCCAACACCTCAAAGCCAGGAGTGCAACTCTCACAATATATACGTAGCTGCAGGGCAGCACGGTGGCGCAGCGGTAGAGTCGCTGCCGTACAGCGCTTACAACGACAGAGACCCGGGTTCGATCCCGACCACGGGTGCTGACTGTGCAGAGTTTGTACGTTCTCCCTGTGACCTGCATGCGTTTTCACATTATCGGTTTCCTCCCTCACCCCAAAGACGTGCAGGTTAATTGTAGGTTAATTGGATTGGTATAAATGTAAGAATTGTCCCGAGTGTGTTCGCAAGTTTACAAGTTCGCAAGTTATAGGAGTAGAATTAGGCCATTCGGCCCATCGAGTCTACTCCATCATTCAATCATGGCTTCAATCAATCTGCCTCCTAACCCCATTTTCCTGCCTTCTCCCCATAACCCTTGAAGCCCGTTCTAATCAAGAATTTGTCTATCTCCGCCTTAAAAATATACACTGACTTGGCCTCCACAGCCGTCTGTGGCGATGAATTCCACAGATTCACCACCCTCTGACTAAAGAAGTTCCTCCTCATCTCCTTTCTAAAAGAGCGCCCTTTAATTCTAAGGCCGTGCCCTCTGGTCCTAGACTCTCCCACCAGTGGAAACATCCTCTCCACATCCACTCTATCCAGGTCTTTTATTATTCTGTAAGTTTCAATGAGGTCCCCCCTCAACCTTCTAAACTCCAGCAAGAACAGGCCCAGTGCTGTCAAACGCTCATCATATGCTAACCCATTCATTCCTGGGATCATTCTTGTAAACCTCCTCTGGACCCTCTCCAGAGCCGGCACATCCTTCCTCAGATGCGGGGCCCAAATTTGCTCACAATATTCCAAATGCGGCCTGACCAGCGCCTTATAGAGCCTCAGCATTACACCCCTATTTTTGTGTTCCACTGCTCTTGATATAAATGCTAGCATTGAGTTTGCCTTCCTTACTACTGATTCAACTTGCAGATTAACTAATTGGGAATCCTGCACCAGCATTCCCAAATCCCTCTGCGCCTCCGATTTCTGGATTCTCTCCCCATTTAGGAAATAGTCTGCGCCTTTATTTAGGTATGTTACAATACTTACCTTGAGCGGCGCTGCAGTTCTGCTGCTCCCCGTGTGCGCGACTTTGGCTCCTTTCAGAGGGGGGCGGGTTTAAAATGCCGTTTTTCTCCAGACAGTTCAAATCGATCCATCTCAGGGGATTTCGTCGCTAAAGAGAAATCGTTCCGACATTTGAGTTATGAAGGTATTGTTAAACTACGCTAGATCATTTATTAGCTAGAGTAATTTAAACATCATCTTCTAAAGCCGTGAGCGCCGACAACGGGACGGACCTTACGTAGGGGAGAAAATAAGGTACACGGTTTATTTTTACATAAAAACGTGGTTCTTAGGACATTTCCTATTCAAATTTCCATGTTGCGAAAAGGGGACAAAAAATATATACCAACCGGCAGTGTTTTTCCTGCCGACTGTGGGTTAAATTCACCGCAAACCGCAACGTTCCAATCCACCGCGTTCCACTAAAACCCACTCGCAAGTTGATTTAAATGGCCATTAATTTATGGGAATTAAACACTAAATTCCTTCCATTTGGCCTATAAGTTCATGAAAATGAGATTTAAAAATCATGTATATTTGATATCATGTTTATATGTGAATTATTGTGTGAATGTTATTTGGACACTTAGGCTATTTAAAAATGTTTATCTTTTCTTAAGAAATGGATAGATGGATAGAGCGTTAATCTCTGCACAAGCCTTTCGTAATAAATAAACTGGTATTGGAAATGGAAATAAGGCAATTAGATATGGAAAATGCAATCGCGCCTTCTATAATAATACATAATAAAATTGCTGTACTCAAATATAAGTTAAACCAAATATACTCAGACCAATTCATAAAATTTTATCAAAAGACTAAACAGTTACACTTTGAATGTGGTGATAAACCACAAAAATTACTGGCACGCCAACTCCAGAAACAGGAAGGGGAAAAAACATTATATAAAATTAAATCAGATACGGGAGAAATATTAATACTACCCAAGGATATTAATGATAGATTTTCTCAATACTATCAAACACTTTATTCAACCAAAACGGCAGGGGGTTCTGTAGGAATGGAATTATTCTTACAGAATTGTAACCTTACTGGTTTAGATTTGAAAAAGAGGGAATTATTAGGGGCCGAAATATCAGTAAAAGATATTGAGGAATCTATTAATTCTTTAAAAAATGGAAAGGCCGCTGGACCAGATGGTTTAAATAGTGAATTTTATTAAAAAAAATTCATGACTTGATCTCGCCACGCCTACAGACATTATATACTCAAGCATTCATGCAACAGAAACTCCCAGAAACTTTAAATGAATCAACTATAATACTTATTCCAAAAACGGATAAGGACCTTGAAGATCCAGGTTCATATAGAGCAATTGCTCTATTAAACATCGATCAGAAAATTTTAACCAAAATTTTAGCACACAGATTAAGCTTAGTGATTTATAAATTAATACACCCCGATCAAACTGGCTTTATTCCAAAACGTTATTCATATTATAATCTGAGACGATTATTCAACATTATATACTCACATCGAATAGCTAATGAAGACTTAGCAGTCATCTCGCTAGACGCTGAGAAAGCATTCGATCAAATTGAATGGCCCTATTTATTTTCAGTGATGGAAACATTTCAATTAGGTGAGAAGTTTTGTACATGGGTTAAGCTTTTATATACCAATCCAACAGCCAGAATAATGACAAATCAAATGTTATAAAAAAAAAGATTTATCTAAAGGTTGTAGACAAGGATGCCTGTTATCACCGTTACTATTCGCCCTTGTTATAG
The DNA here is from genome assembly GCA_035221665.1 of Okamejei kenojei. Taxonomy (NCBI): domain Eukaryota; kingdom Metazoa; phylum Chordata; class Chondrichthyes; order Rajiformes; family Rajidae; genus Okamejei; species Okamejei kenojei. The sequence goes on along the minus strand of CM069136.1, from coordinate 17,055,244 downwards.
AACCACTAGCAGAAAGAATTCGAGCTCATTCAGAAATATATGGGTATAATACTAAAAATACAGTTAATAAAATTTCTCTATATGCAGATGATGTATTACTATATATTATAAATCCATAAATTAGTATCCCTAACCTGTTAAATCTTATAACTCAATTTGGTTTATTCTCGGGATATAGAATCAACTGGAAGAAGAGTGAGATTATGCCAATAATGGAACCTAATTTATATATATTGCAACAATCACCTTTTAAAATAGTGAATGAAAAATTTAAATACTTAGGAATCTATGTGACCAAGAAATTTTTTTTTTTTTAATTTAAATCTAATTTTTTGCCTTTACTTAATAAATTGCATAAGAATATTCAATATTGGAAAACGCTTCCTATTTCAATGCTCGGTAAAATTAATGCAATTAAAATGATTTTCCTTCCTCAACTTCTATATCTCTTCCAATCAATTCCAATATACCTCCCTAAAGATTTCTTTAAAACAATTGACTCTATTGTAACAAGTTTTATTTGGAATTATAAGAATCACAGAGTAAGTAACAACCACTTATGTAAATCTAAGACGAATGGAGGATTAGTCTTACCAAATTTCTTATTTTATTTCTGGGCAGTCAATGTCAAAAACTTAAATTTCTGGTTGGAAGATATGGATCAACAACCAGACTGGTTAAAGATGGAAAAGGAGGATTGTCTGCCATTTGAAATTGGTCCGATTCTCCTATCCCCTACAAAATTGAACAAAAAGATCTATAGTGAAAATCCAATAATACATAGCGGTATTCGAATTTGGAAACAAATAAAAAAGACATTAAAATTGGATAATTTATCACTTTTGCTCCCTATTGCAAATAACCCTTTATTTAAAGCCTTCGGTATTGGATAAAGGCTTTACACAATGGAAAAACTATAGAATTAAAAAGATGGGACATCTATATAGAAAAGGTGGGTTCCTCTCGTTAAACAGAATTTTGGATTACATTCAAATAATTTTTTTAGATATTTACAATTGAAAGATTATGTTAAATCACATACACAAGAATACAGAATTAGAGAGCCAGATATTCTAGATGAATGTTTGAATAAACATCCCAACACAGTCAAATTAATATCATATATTTATAATATTCTGTTAGATAGCGAGAATCCGTCGACGGAATCACATAGACAAGCATGGGAAAATGAATTAGTTCAACCCATAACGAAATATATTTGGGATGAAAGTCTACAACATATACATCAATGTTCGTTAAACGCCAGACATTCTTTAATACAATTTAAAATATTACACAGATTGCATTATTCTAAAACAAAATTAAATAGAAATTTTCCTAATATCTCTCCTATCTGCGATAAATGTCAATACTCTGAGGCTAATTTAACCCATGCCTTTGTAAATTGCATAAAAATTAAAACATTTTGGGTGGATATTTTTAAAATTATTTCCGTAGTGGTTAATATTCAACTGGATCCCGATCCTAAATTAATAATATTGGGCATATCTGAACAGTACCTAAAACTGACAATAAACCAAAGAACTTTCCTGGATTATAATGTAATAACTGGGGAAAAAACTAATATTAAAATTTTGGAAAAACCCTGCACCCCCTACAATTAAAATGTGGATTATGGAGATGTCGGAGACCTTAAATCTGGAAAAAATTAGATTTGTCTTAATTGACAAACCAGAATTATTTATTAGAATATGGTCGCCGTTCATAGATTATTTAAGGGGTAGAATGGGCCAGCGCTGAGGCTCGACGGAAGCTTGAACCCAGGACTAGACGAATAGTTTTGTTTTCTTACCTACGGACCTATCTCCTAAGTTGTATTATGGATAGTTTATTTTATGTTTCTAAGTGTTTTTTTTTCTTTTTCTTTATTTTTTCTATCTATTAAAAAAAATAATAATAATAATTAGAGTCAATGTTAATATGTAACCGGTAAATGTAGACTCCTGCTACATTGGTAGTGGAGTCCTTGGAATCCTGAATATTTAATATGTAACCGTTTAACAAAGTTTGTAATGGTTTGGACTAGGATATGTACATGCCTCTAATAAAAGTTAATTAAAAACAAAAAAAGAAATGGATAGATCTTTAGATCTAGTAATTGAATTTTGTAATTAGCTACAATTAGGTAACTAACTAAGTATATGCTTTAATTTCAGGTCATCCAAGTAAGATTGTTTCGTATTTGTTTAAGAATGCTTCAATCTATAATAACTGAAAATTTCATTGAGTTCTCTTAATTTTTAAGAAAGTTATGGGCTTTTGACTGTCCTAGATCACAGCCTTTGAGTTAAGTCACTGGAAAGGCAATGGGGAACAAGAGGCTAATTTCCGAGTATGAAAATGGCCATAACTTTTTTAATACTGAAGATATGAAAGTGAATTAGGTGTCAAATTAAACTTATTTTTATGTTTTATCTGATGGGATAAATTGTAGACTTGATTTTTAAAATCTCAAAATTTTGTAACATTGCCACTTTATCCCTATCACCATGATGCATGACTCCACACTTTCATCCGCCACTTCTCTTCCCAATCTCCTAACCTGTCCAAGTCCTTCTGCAGATTCCTTGCTTCCTCTGGAGTTTAGAAGGATGAGAGGGTATCTTATTGAACAAGATACAAGATACATTTATTTGTCACATGTGCCAGGTGGCACAGTGAAATGTGTTCACCATACAGTCATACAGTAAAAATGAAGAACACAACACCTGATAGAGCTCAACATAAAACATCCCCACACAGCAGAATCAAAAGTTTCCCTCTGTGAGGGAAGGCACAAAGTCAGTCTCTTCCTCTAATGTTCACCCGTGGTCGGGGCCTCTGGAGCCCCCCGCAGTCGCCGCCACGGTCAGCCCGCCGCTCAGGCCCGCTGGAACTCCGACGTCGGAACGGGAGGCCAACCTCAGCGGCTTGGACCGCCGAATCGGCCACTTCCTACCGGAGTCCGCGGCTCCCGAAGTCCCCAGGCCGCGCCGGGCGGAGATTCACGCTGGCAGCCCTCGGCAAAGGGCCCCAGGGACTCAGCGATGTCGGTCAGCGCCGCCCGCGCTGGGAGCTCCGTGTACCACAGCCCCGCGATGTTGGAGCAGCGGCCCAACGCTCCGGAGCTTCAAACGGCGATCCAGGTAGGTATCGCCCGCTCCTCGGCGAATCCAGCGCCGCACCTCTGCTGCCGAAGCGCTGGTCCGGTCCCCGGTCTCCGGTAGGAAAGGCCACTCCGATTCAGTGGTAGGCCGCGGGGTGGGGGGCGAAGACGCAATTCGGAGAAATAGTCGCATCCTCGCCAGGAAGCGACTGGGAAACAGTTTCCCCCTTACCCTGCCCCCCTCCCCCACATAGAAAAACTAAAGAATCCCAAAACAAAACAGTTTAGTTAAACTAAAATTAAAAAAGGGGAAAAAACGGACAGGCTGTAGACAGAGGCGCCTTCAGTGCAGCGCCCCTAGTGGACCACATAAGATTATTAAGGGTTTGGACACGCTAGAGGCAGGAAACGTGTTCCTGATGTTGGGGGAGTCCAGAACCAGGGGCCACAGTTTAAGAATAAGGAGTAAGCCATTTAGAACAGATACGAGGAAACACTTTTTCACACAGAGAGTTGTGAGTCTGAAGGCTAGTGAAGATTTTTCAACATGTTGAAAAAGGTCCACGAGAGCCCCGAGTACCGACGAGCGGCCGTTACCGTAAATCTCCGAGTTCGAATCAGGGCAAACTCGGGAGAGCTCTTGGAATGAACTCGTACAGTGGGACAGGGGTTTAAACTAGACAAGGAACTGAGAGCTGTACGGATTTGAGAAAGGGCATCTTCCTACGCCTGCCTTAGGAGGAGCCGCGATGAGTGATCAATCAGTTTGAATAATTGATTACTCGTGGGATATTTCATTCAGACAGCCCGCTCTCTCCACATCCGCCAGACTAACATGAGCTGGATCGATTGTCGATGGGGAGGTCCTGCATTCAATCATCCTAGCTTGGACACATCCCAAAGAACACAGAGCATCGAACAATGCAGCCCTGGGACAGGCCCCATGACATGTAATGTCCATGTCGAACATCGCGCCAAGTTACACCTCAGCACGTGATCCAGGTCCCTCCATTCCCTGCGTATCCATGTGCGCATCTTCAAGCCACAACTCAGTTCAGTTCAGTTTAGTTTATTGTCACGTGTGCACTGCAGTCAATGGATATTTTTACGGCAGAGATAGATAGATTCTTGATTAGTACGGGTGTGGGGAGATTAGAGGCTATGGGGAGAAGGCGGGAGAATGGGGTTAGGAGGGAGGGATAGATAGATCAGCCATGATTGAATGGCGGAGTAGACTCGATGGGCCAAATGGCCTAATTCTGCTCCAATCACTTATGAACTTCTGTAGGCCGAGGGGTAATCTGACAGAGGCTTAGAATGATGTCGACAAGATGGGCAGAGTCTTTTTTTCCCAAGGCATGGATTCTAAAACACAAGGGCCCAGATTAGGCTGAAAAGGGAGAGGTGTAAAGAAGATATGAGGGGTAAATTTTTCACACAGAGGACAGTGCATATTTGGAATGACTGCAGAATAGAGGTAGATAGACAATAGGTGCAGGAGTAGGCCATTCGGCCCTTTGAGCCAGCACTACCATACAATGTGATCATGGCTGATCATCCCCAATCAGTATCCCCGTTCCTGCCTTCTCCCCATATCCCCTGACTCCGCTATCTTTAAGAGCCCTATCCAGCTCTCTCTTGAAAGATCAGCCATGATTGAATGGCAGAGTAGACTCGATGGGCCGAATGGGCCACCCCCAGCATTCCCCCTTACATTTCCTTTAAACGTTGCCCAATTCATAAGATCCTATGTGATAGGAGCAAAATTAGGCCATTCAGCCCATCAAGTGTACTCTGCCACTCAAGCATGGCTGATCTATCTCTCCCTCCTAACCCCATTCTCCTGTCTTCTCCCCGTAACCTCTGACACCCGTACTAATCAAGAATCTATCTATCTCTGCCATAAAAATATCCATTGACTTAGTCTCCACAGCCTTCTGTGGGAAAAGGGCCTTTGGCCCACCGAGCCCACGCTGACCAGCGATCATCCCCAGTAGCCAAGCACTGTCCTACACACGAGCAACAATTTACAATTTGCAATACAGCTGGTTACAGAACAAGTCAAATAATCAAACAGCGTAGAGAGAGGCCCTTCAGCCTTCTGTTCCAATCACATGACCTAACGACCTTGTCCATGCTGTATCTCCAAAGCCTCAAGGGTCATTGAGTTGACAAAGAGCAACAGCTTAATTGCACATCTACTCCAAAGGGCTTGCATTCGTATGATGGGTTGAATAGCCCATTTTTATTCTCCACGTCTTTTATACCAGACATTGCCAAACTAACACCAGGCGCCAATGTTAAGGATATATATAATGGTGAGGTGCATGGATAGGATGGACAGAGAGCACCTTCCTATCCATTTTTCCTGGGTTTGGAAACGTCAAAGGCACGTAGGTAGAGCCACTGGCCCCACTGTGCCAGGGTCCTGTGTTCGATCCTGACCTCAGGAGGGTGGTGGGGGGGGGGGGCTGTCTGTGTGGAGTTTGCATGTTCGCTCTGTGACCCCATGCGTTTTCTCTGCGTGCTCCGGGTTCCTCCCACATCCCAAAGGCAAGTGTACATTAATTGGCCTCCTGTCACATGGGACGGAATGTCACGTGCTGAGATCCAGATCCAGAACCAGGGGCCACAGTCTTAGAATAAAGGGGAGGTCATTTAAGACTGAGCTGAGAAAAAAAAACGTTTTCACCCAGAGAGTTGTGAATTTATGGAATTCCCTGCCGCAGAGGGCAGTGGAGGCCAAATCACTGGATGGATTTAAGAGAGAGTTGGATAGAGCTCTAGGGGCTGGTGGAGTCAAGGGATATGGGGAGAAGGCAGGCACGGGTTATTGATAGGGGACGATCAGCCATGATCACATTGAATAGCGGTGCTGGCTCGAAGGGCCGAATGGCCTCCTCCTGCACCTATTGTCTATGTTTCTATGTTTCTATGAGAGAATGGAGTGGCTGGGCTTGTATACTCCGGAGTTTAAAAAGATGAGAGGGGATCTTATTGAAACATATAAGATTATTAAGTGTTTGGACACGCTAGAGGCAGGAAACATGTTCCCGATGTTGGGGGAGTCCAGAACCAGGGGCCACAGTTTAAGAATAAGGGGTAAGCCATTTAGAACGGAGACGAGGAAACACTTTTTCTCACAGAGAGTGGTGAGTCTGTGGAATTCTCTGCCTCAGAGGGCGGTGGAGGCCGGTTCTCTAGATGCTTTCAAGAGAGAGCTAGATAGGGCTCTTAATGATAGCGGAGTCAGGGGATATGGGGAGAAGGCAGGGACGGGGTACTGATTGGAGATGATCAGCCGTGATCACATTGAATGGCGGTGCTGGCTCGAAGGGCCGAATGGCCTACTCCTGCACCTATTGTCTATTGAATGGGTGCAAAAGTGGGATAACATAGAACTGGGGAGATTGGGTGATCGGTGCTCAGTGTGGATCGGTGGGCTGAGGGGCCTGTTTCCATGATGTATCTTTCAATTAATCAATCTAACTAAAATTAGAAATCATAGCTTCAACATGAGAGGGGGCAAAGTTTAAAGGAGATATATGGGGTATGTTATTTTTATACATATCGCTAGAAATTGCAGAGAATTGTGGACGCAGCCCAGACCATCACACAAACCAACCTCCCTTCCATTGACTCCATCTCCACCTCACGCTGCCTCGGCAAGGCCAGCAGCATCATCAAGGACCAGTCGCACCCCTGGCCACTCCCTCTTCTCCCCTCTCCCATCGGGCAAAAGGTACAGAAGCATCAGACCACACAGCTCCAGATTCAGGGACAGTTTCTTCCCGGCTGTTATCAGGCAACTGAACTATCTTATATTATCCTATA
>CM069136.1:16843304-17038304 GCA_035221665.1 Okamejei kenojei | reverse complement strand
TATGGAGGTAGTTGAGGCTGGGAGTATTTTAACATTTAAGAAACAGTTAGACAGGTACACGGATAGGACAGGGTTGGAGGGATGTGGACCAAACGCAGGCAGGTGGGACAGCGGTAGAGTTGCGGCCCTACAGCTCCTGCAGCACCGGAGACCCGGGTTCGATCCCGACTTCGGGTGCTGTCTGTCTGTACGGAGTTTGCACGTTCTCCCCGTGACCTGCGCGGGCTTCCTCCCACTCTCCAAAGACGCGCAGGTTTGTAGGTTAATTGGCTTGGTATAAGTGTAAATTGTGTAGGATAGTGTTAGTGTGTGGGCATCGCTGGCCGGCGCGGACTTGGTGGGGCGAAGAGCCTGTTTCCACGCTCTGTGTCTAAACTAAACTAAATTGAAAAGGTGGGACTAGTGTAGCTAGGACATGTTGGCCGGTGTGGGCAAGTTGGGGCAAAGGGCCTCTTTCCACGCTGTAACTCTCTATGACTCTATGACTCGCCTGTCATTAGGAAAAGGTCTCTCCAGTAACCCTGGTAGTCTGACCTAGTCCGAGCCCTAGTGAGACCACACCTGGAGTATTGTGCGCAGTTTTGGTCCCCTAATTTGAGGAAGGACATCCTTGCTATTGAGGGAGTGCAGCGTAGGTTCACAAAGTTAATTCCCGGGATGGCAGGACTGTCATATGCTGAGAGAATGGAGCGGCTGGGCTTGTACACTCTGGAGTTTAGAAGGATGAGAGGGGATCTCATTGAAACATATAAGATTATTAAGGGTTTGGACACGCTAGAGGCAGGAAACGTGTTCCTGATGTTGGGGGAGTCCAGAACCAGGGGCCACGGTTTAATAATAAGGAGTAAGCCATTTAGAACGGAGACGAGGAAACACTTTTTCTCACAGAGAGTGGTGAGTCTGTGGAATTCTCTGCCTCAGAGGGCGGCGGAGGCAGGTTCTCTGGATGCTTTCAAGTGAGAGCTAGATAGGGCTCTTAAAGATAGTGGAGTCAGGGGATATGGGGAGAAGGCAGGAACGGGGTACTGATTGGGGATGATCAGCCATGATCACATTGAATGGCGGTGCTGGCTCGGAGGGCCAATTGGCCTACTCCTGCACCTATTGTCTATTGTCCATTGACTAAGCAAAGCTAGTATTGCATTGTCCAATGTACCCCCTGTTAGAGAGTCATAGAGTCATACAGCGTGGAAACAGGCTCTTTTGCCCAACTTGCCCACACCCACCAACCTGTTCCAGCTACACTTAATGGTAGCATCCCTTAACAGCAGGGAGCCTGGTGTCCAAGTAAATCCCAGCTTAATCAAGGACCAGTCGCACCCCGGCCACTCCCTCTTCTCCCCTCTCCCATCGGGCAAGAGGTACAGAAGTGTGAAAACGCACACCTCCAGATTCATATTTCGCTTGGGTAGTTTACACCCCAGCGGTGTGAACATTGACTCCTCCAATTTCAGGTAGTCCTTGCTTTCTCCCTCCTTCCCCTCCCCTTCCCAGCTCTCCCACAGCCCACTGTCTCCGCCTCTTCCTTTCTTCTTCCCGCCCCCCCCCCCCCCCCCCCACCCACACATCAATCTGAAGAAGGGTCTCGACCCGAAACGTCGCCTATTTCCTTCCTCCACAGATGCTGCCTCACCCGCTGAGTTCCTCCAGCATTTTTGTCCATCTCCAGATTCAGGGACAGTTTCTTCCCAGCTGTTATCTGACGGTATCAGGCAACTGAACCATCCTACCACAACCAGAGAGCGGTCCTGAACTGCTATCTACCTCATCGGGGACCCTCGGCCTATCTTTAATCGGACTATACTGGACTTTACGTTGCATTAAATTATATTCCCCTATCCTGTATCTGTACACTGGAATCATGTCTTGTCTTTCCTCTGGCTGGTTAGCACGCAACAAAAGCTTTTCTCTAAACATTGGTACGTGTGACGATAAACTAAACGTATAATCATAGGGCGATACAGTGTGGAAACAGGCCCTTCGGCCCAACCTGCCCATGCTCACCAACATGTCCCATCTACACTAGTCCCACCTGCCTGCGTTTGGCCCGCATCCCTCTACGCCTGTCCTATCCACGTACCTGTAGGATGTAACTCCAGATGCGGGTTTATACCGGAGATAGACACAAAGTGCCGGAGTGCTTTAGCGGGTCAGCAGTCTGACATCTGCAGAAGGGCCTCAACCCGAAACGTCACATTTCCTTTCCCTCCGAAGATGCTGCCTGTCCGGCTGAGTCACTGCAGCACTTTGTGTCTGTCTATCCATCCATGTACCTGTTTAAATGTTTCTTATTTGTGATAGTACCTGCCTCAACTAACCCCTCCGGCAGCTCGTGTGCATAAGTCATAGGAGCAGCATTAGGCCACTAGGCCCATCGAGACTTGCTCCTTCACTCAATCATGGTTGAACCATCTCTCACTCCTAACCCCATTCTCCTGCCTTCTCCCCCCATAACCCCTGACACCCGTACTAATCAAGAATCTGTCTATCCCCGCCTTATAAATAGCCATTGACCTGGCCTCCACAGCCTTCTGTGGCAATGAATGCCACAAATCACCACCCTCTGACGAAATAAATTCTTCCACATCTCCTTTCAGAATCTACATCCTTTTATTCTGAGGCCCTCTGGTCCTAGACTCTCCCACTAGTGGAAACATCTTCTCCACATCCACTCTATCCAGGCCTTTCACTGTTCGATAAGTTTCAATGAGGTTCCCCCTCATCCTTCTAAACTCCAGCGAGTACAGGCCCAGTGCCGACAAGCGCTCATCATACGTTAACCCACTCATTCCTGGGATCATTCTCGTAAACCTCCTTCAACATATTTCCTCAGATACGGGGCCTCAGATAGTTGGTCCGAGGAAAATAGAACACCACAGGTGTCATAGAGTGATACAGTGTGGAAACAGGCCCTTCGGCCCATCTTGCCCACACCGGCCAACAATGTCCCAGCTACACTAGTCCCACCTGCCTGCGCTTGGTCCATAACTCCCCAAACCTGTCCTATCCATGTGCCTGTCTAACTGTTTCTTAAACGTTGGGATAGTCCCAGCCTCAACTACCTCCTCTGGCAGCTCGTTCCATACACCCACCACCCTTTGTGTGGAAAAAAGTGACCTCTCAGATTCCTATTAAATCTTTTCCCCTTCACCTTAAACCTATGTCCTCTGGTCCTCGATTCCCCTACTCTGGGCAAGAGACTCTGTGCGTCTATTTCCGATCTATTCATCTCAAGATATTATAGGCCTCATCCTCCTGCCCTCCAAGGAATAGAGTCCCGGCCTACTCAACCTCCCCTATAGCACAGATCCCCGAGTCCTGGCAACATCTTTAGACAGAGGGTGGTGAATCTGTGGGATCCATTGCCACAGAAGGCTGCAGAGGATTATGGATATTTTTCAGGCGGAGTTTGATAGGCTCTTGATTAGTACAGGGCCTGTCCCACTTGCCGATATTCTCGGCGGCTGCCGGCATCATATCGGGGTCGCCAAAAGATTTTGAACATTTCAAAATCCAGCGGCGACAAAAAAAGACGTTGCGAGACTTGAAAAAACACCGCGCGTCAACACGTCATCACGCTGCGATTTTTCGTCGACCTGATACGTCAGTCAATGATGCCGGCCGAAAAAATCGCCGGGTGGGACAGGCCTTTAAGGGTTCCCTCTCCCAATAGCTCAGACCCTCTAGTCCTGGCAACATCCTCGTAAATCTTCACTGCACCCTCTCCATCTTTCCTCCAACACGGTGCCGGAACTGAACGCAAAACCCTAAATAGGACAGTGAGTGGCCAGCAGAGGAAGGCAGCACCCACGCTCTCGGTTATAAGTGAACCATGTGGGCTCCGCTGTGGGAGACAAGACAGAGTCTATTGCAAACAATGCTGGCGGTGCGGAGCAAGGGTCACGGCAACAGGTGGATAGGGTGGTCTGACCATTTGAGCATCAAAATGGCAAGCAGAGGTCTTCTTCTTCTTGCGCATGGCGTGAACAGCCTAAAGTTGTCGGACATATGACATATGAGATTGTTAAGTGTTTGGACACGCTAGAGGCAGGAAACATGTTCCCGATGTTGGGGGAAGTCCAGAACCAGGGGCCACACACAGTTTAAGAATAAGGGGTAAGCCATTTAGAACGGAGACGAGGAAACACTTTTTCTCACAGAGAGTGGTGAGTCTGTGGAATTCTCTGCCTCGGAGGGCGGTGGAGGCCGGTTCTCTGCTTGCTTTCAAGAGAGAGCTAGACAGGGCTCTTAAAGATAGCGGAGTCAGGGGATATGGGGAGAAGGCATGAACGGGGGGGGGGGGGGGGGTTACTGATTGTGGATGATCAGCCGTGATCACATTGAATGGCGGTGCTGGCTCGAAGGGCCGAATGGCCTACTCCTGCACTGGTTGTCTATTGGCCATTGTCTACAATCGAGCCATGCACGGTGTATGGATAGATACATGATAAAGGGAATAACGTTTAGTGCAAGGCCTTCTTCTTCTTCTTGCGTGTGGCGTGCACAGCCTAACACCTTGTTCTATTTGATCTTATTTGATTGTGCACGCCGGGTTGACTGCATTCGTTGAAACAGGGCGGACCCCGTGAAGGTTGCAATCTCCCACCCCAGTGCAAGATAAAGCCAGTAATGTGAATGGGCGATCGCTGGTCGGCATGGACTCGATGGGCCGAAGGACCTGTTTCCATGCAGTATCTTTCAATCGATCAAACCGCTTGGCAATTACCACCAGGGACTCACAGTAAAATGGACAAAGACTGCAGTCAGGGGCAGGTCGAGACCAGCCTGAAGAAGGCTCTCGACCCGAAACGTCGCCCACTCCTTCGCTCCATAGATGCTGCCTCACCCGCTGAGTTCCTCCAGCTTTTTGTCCACCTTCGATTTTTCCAGCATCTGCAAGTTCTTTCTTAAACATAAAGAATACAAGCGTAAGTTCCTAAGCGAAGGAGCAGATGCTGTCTGAAGAAGGGTCCCGACCTGAAACGTCACCCGCTCCTCCTCTCCAGAGATGCTGCCTGTCCCGCTGAGTTACTCCAGCATTTAGTGTCTACCTTCGATTTAAACCAGCATCTGCAGTTCCTTCCTACACAATGTAATTGATAAATTTAATCCCCCATTTCAATTTACCGAGTTTAACAATCCGGCTTCCTGAACAATTAATTTATAATCTTGTTTCGTTTGATAAACATCAGGCTCGTCTGACATGAAATGGCTCATCCTCGAGCTCTTCGGGAAATAATTTTGTACCATTACATAATATTTGTCAGTAAATACTTGCCAAGGGCCATAGAACGCAAACCAACACTGCGCACGAACAGGCCCTTAGAACGACCATTGCCCGTGCAGAATATGATGCTGGTTTAAACTAATCCCTGCCTGCACATTAATCCATATCCTTCCATTCCCTGCATATCCGATGGGCCGATCTGAGAGCCTCTTAAGCACTTCCATCAAATCCCCCTTTCACCACCAGTGCAGGATTCCAGGCCCTCGCCACTCTGTTACAAATATGCCCCGCACATCTCCTTTAAACTTGCCCCCTCTCACCTCGAAGGTTTGCCCCTAATTGTTAGTTTTCGTGTAGAGACGCAGAGGGCGGTCACGGTGGCGCAGCGGTAGAGTCGCTGCCTTACGGCGAATTCAGCGCAGGAGACCCGGGTTCGATCCCGACTACGGGCGCTGTCTGTGCGTTCCCCCCGTGACCTGCGTGGGTTTTTCTCCGAGGTTTTCAGTTTCCTCCCGCGCTCCAAAGAGGTGCAGGTTTGTAGGTTAACTGGCTTGGTATAAATGTAAAAATTGTCCCCAGTGGGTGTAGGATAGTGTGAGTGTGCGGGGATCGCTGGTCGGCGCGGACCCCGTGGGCCGAAGGGCCTGTTTCTGCGGTGTGCCTCTAAACTAAACTACAACTAAACTAAAATAGGCCCCACGTCGCACTGAGCCCATGCCAACCATCGTGCATCCGTTCACCGCAGTTCTATCTTATCCCACTTTCTCATCCACTCCCTACACAGTAGGAGGCCAATTAACCTTCAAACCTGGTCATCTTTAGGACCTTGCGTTATTTACTTTAGAGATACAGCATGGAAACAGGCCCTTCAGCCCACCGAGTCTGTGCCGACCAGCGATCTCCCCCGTACACTGACACCGTCCTACATACCGGGGACAATTCACAATTTAATCAAAGCCAATTAACGTACAAACCTGCGTCTTTAGGATGTGGGAGGAAACCCATAAACCGCGTGGGTTTCCTCCGGGCGCTCCGGTTTCCTCCCACATCCTAAAGATGCAGGTTTGTACGTTAATTGGCTTTGATAAAATTGTAAATTGTCCCGAGTATATAGGATAGTGTCAGTGTACTGGATGATCGATGAAGGGTCTGTTCTTGCATTGTACCATTCTATATTCTAGAGCAAGGGTTCCCAACCTGGGGTAAATATACCCCGGGGGGTGAATTTCGCGTACCCAGGGGGTAAATGTATTGATTCCGGATGTGTACATTTTTGTTTTTCTCACTGACTGACTGTGTATGGTTCTGGTATACCGGTATCTGTTCATCATTAGCTGTTCATAAATAAGTGAGGTAACATTGTTACGCGCTATGAAAGTTGCCAGGGGTAAAACGGGACGTAGAAGGCTGGGAACCCGTGGTCTAGAGGGTGGAGGATCCGTGGAACGCGCTGCCGGGGGTGATGGTGGAGGCGGGCACCACAGTGGCGTTTAGGAAGCTTTTCAATGGGCAGAAACGAGGAACTGCAGGTGTTGGTCAATACACAAAAGGAGACAGTAACTCGACGGGTCAGGCAGCATCTCTGGAGAACATGGATAGGTAACATTTCGGGTCGAGACTCTTCCTACAGAAGCACGTGGAGTATGCAGGGTAGGGAGGGATAAGGATTATGGGCTGGCCGATAAGGGATGATCTTGGCATCATGTTCTTGGCAGACATTGGGATCCAAAGTGTCTGTTCATGCGCTGTGCTGTTTGAAGTTCTCTGATCGCCTAGCTTGAGTGAGGTTAATAGCCCTGTCCCACGGTATGAGTTCATTCCAAGGCAGGAACGGGTTACTGATTGGGGATGATCAGCCATGGGGATGTTCATTCCAAGAGTTCTCCCGAGTTTGCCCTGATTCGAACTCGGAGATTTACGGTAATGGCTGCTCGTCGGCACTCGGGGCTCTTGTGGACATTTCTCATCATGTTGAAATATCTTCACGAGTCTTCCCGTGCTTACCTGCCGTTAGCGAGTCTTCCCGAGTGCCTGCCGTTAGCGTTACGAGCCGCTAAGAGACGTCCCCGAGCTCAGACGTACCCGCTACGTTCATTCTCCGTGCTTACCACGAGTTTGATTTTTTTAATCTCGGGAGAGCTCTTGGAAAGAACATCCCCATGGCTGATCATCCCCAATCAGTACCCCGTTCCTGCCTTCTCCCCATATCCTCTGACTCTGCTATCTTTAAGAGCCCTATCTAGCTCTCCCTTGAAAGTATCCAGAGAAGCGGCCTAGGTTAAACTGCTCTGTATCTCTAAACTGAGCTGAAACGGAAGCGAATGTGTCTTTGTGTCTTGGCATGAGCAGGTGTCGGAAGCGGTGACGGAGGGGGTGTCCGCTCCGGGGAACATCCGCCCCGGATCTCAGAGGGAGTCGGTGATGAGGCAGGACTACCGGCCCTGGAAGGTGCGCCCGGAGCCCAGCTGCAAACCCAAGCAGGAGTACACGCCGACCGACACGCCCTTCGAGAGGGAGACCCAGTACAAGAAGGATTTCAAGGCTTGGCCCATCACCAAGAGGAGCGACCACCACCCCTGGATCCCCAAGGGGGAGAGGGGGAGCCAGACGCCAGCGCCCGGCGGGGACCAGCCGGCGGCAACGGCGGTGGTGCCAGCATCTGGCACCGGGCACGAGCAGGGCAAGGGCAAGGTGGCAGATGCCCTGAACAGGCAGATCAAAGAGGAGAGAGGAACCCCCACCTCCTACAGGTAAGTCACAAAAAACATAGGTGCAGCAGTAGTCCATTCGGCCCTTCGAGCCAGCAGCGCCATTCAATAGACAATAGATGATAGACAATAGGTGCAGGAGTAGGCCATTCAGCCCTTCGAGCCAGCACCAGCCATTCAATAGACAATACACAATAGACAATAGGTACAGGAGTAGGCCATTCGGCCGTTCGAGCCAGCACCATCATTCAATGTGATCATGACTGATCATCCATAATCAGCACCCCGTTCCTGCCTTCTCCCCATGACTCCGCTATCTTTAAGAGCCCTATCTAGCCATCCCAGAGAACCGCGCCCCTGAGGCAGAGAATTCCACAGACTCACCACTCTCTGGCCCCGGTTCCTCTTGAGTCTCTAGCGTGCCAAGCTTAACCGAATCACCATTCAATGTGATCATGGCTGATCATCTCCAATCAGTACCCCGTTCCTGCCTTCTCCCCATATCCCCTGATTCCGCTATCTTTAAGAGCCCTGTCTAGCTCTCTCTTGAAAGCATCCAGAGAACCGGCCTCCACCGCCCTCTGAGGCAGAGAATTCCACAGACTCACCACTCTCTGGCCCCCGGTTCTGGACTCCCCCAACATCGGGAACATGTTTCCTGTCTCTAGCGTGTCCAAGCTGGGGACGTTCAGCATGTTTTATCGTGTTCATAAATGATAGGAGTATCATCCTCTGGAACATACAACATGGGACAACATTTGATCTCCATATCCCCTACATACTCCTCATATTCATGTGCCCATCTAAACCCCTATAAAACGCCACTACTGTGAACAGGTGCATGTTAGGGGAGTCCAGAACCAGGGGCCACAGTTCAAGAATAAGGAGTAAGCCATTTAGAACGGAGACGAGGAAACACCTTTTCTCACGGAGAGTGGTGAGTCTGTGGAATTTTCTGCCTCAGAGGGCGGTGGAGGCCGGTTCTCTGGACACTTTCAAGAGAGAGCTAGATAGGGCTCTTATATATAGCGGAGTCAGGGGATATGGGGAGAAGGCAGGAACTGGGTACTGATTGGGGATGATCAGCCATGATCACATTGAATGGCGGTGCTGGCTCGAAGGGCCAAATAGCCTACTCCCGCACCTGTTTGTTGTCTGTTGTCTATTGTCCATGACCACCTTGAATGGCGGTGCTGGCTTGAAGGGCTGAATGGCCTACCCCTGCACCTATTGTCTATTGTCTATCATCTATCGTCCATGATCACATTGAATGGAAGTTCTGGCTTGAAGGGCCGAATGGCCTACCCCTGCACCTATTGTCCATTGTCATCATCTTCTTTTTGCGTATGGCGCGCACAGCCTAAAGTTCTGTTTGATCTTCTGTTTGTGCACAGCAGGTTGATTGCATTTGTTGAAACAGGGTGGACCACGTGAAGGTTGCAAATCTCCCACCCCGTCTATTGTCACGATGGTTTGAAATCCACAGTAGATAGACGCAACAAAAGCTTTACACTGTCCCTCGGTACACGCGACAGTAAGCGAAACTGAACTAAAAAAACAGGTGCCTTACGCATTCTTTACCACTCTATCCACCTGTGTTGCTACTTTCGTGATTGAGGGTTTCTAGGGGAATGTTGAAAACTAATCATGAATTTAAATTAACTATAAATCACAAATGTTGTAAAGAATTTAATTCCAGAGAGGTGACCGTAATTAGGTTTCTGCCCTCAGAGCAGAGAAGGTTACGTCAGATATAATGGAGCTCTGCCAAATAATGAAGAGCTACGTTGGGATGACCAAGGAGGACAAGGTTAGCATTTATTTCGAGAGGGCTGGTCTACAAAAACAGGGATGTAATGCTGAGGCTCTATAAGGTGCTGGCCAGGCCGCGTTTGGATATTGTGACCAATTTTGGGCCCCATATGTGAGGAAGGATGTGCCGGCTCTGGAGAGGGTCCAGAGGAGGTTTTATCAGAATGATCCCAGGAATGAGTGGGTTAACGTACAATGAGCGTTTGACATCACTGAGCCTGGAGGCCTAGAGTTTAGAAGGTCGAGGTGGGGGAACCTCGTTGAAACTTACCGAATAGTAAAATAACCTGGATAGGGTGGATGTGGAGAGGGTGTTTCCACTAGTGGGAGAGTCTAGGACCAGAGGGCACAGCCTCAGAATTAAAGGACGTTCCTTCGGGAAGGAGATGAGGAGGAACTTCTTTCGTCAGAGGGTGGTGAATCTGTGGAATTCTTTCCCACAGAAGGCTGTGGAGGCCAAGTTGATGGATATTTTTAAGGCAAAGATTCTTGATTAGTACGAGTGTCAGAGGCTATAGGAAGGCAGGAGAATGGGGCTACATAGAAACATAGAAAATAGGTGCAGGAGTAGGCCATTCGGCCCTTCGAGTCAGCACCGCCATTCAATATGATCATGGCTGATCATCCAACTCAGTATCCTGTACTTGCCTTCTCTCCATACCCCCTGATCCCTTTAGCCACAAGGGCCACATCTAACTCCCTCTTAAATATAGCCAATGAACTGGCCTCAACTACCTTCTGTGGCAGAGAATTCCAGAGACTCACCACTCTCTGTGTGAAAAATGTTTTCCTCATCTCGGTCCTAAAGGAATTCCCCCTTATCCTTAGACTGTGACCCCTTATTCTGGACCTCCCCAACATCGGGAACAATCTTCCTGCATCTAGCCTATCCAACATCTTAAGAATTTTGTAAGTTTCTATAAGATCCCCCTCAATCTTCTAAATTCTAGCGAGGACAAGCCAAGTCTATGTAATATTTCCTCATATGAAATTCCTGACATCCCAGGAATCAGTCTGGTGAACCTTCTCTGTACCCTTCTATGGTAAGAATGTATTTTCTCAGATTTGGAGACCAAAACTGTACGCAATACTCCAGGTGTGTGGTCTCACCAAAACCTGTACAAACTGCAGTGGATCCTCCCTGCTCCTATACTCAAATCCTTTTGGCTATGAATGCTAACATACATTTGCTTTCTTCACTGCCTGCTGCACCTGCATGCCTACTTTCAATGATTGGTGTACCATGACACCCAGGTCTCGTTGCATCTCCCCTTTTCCTAATCTGCCACCATTAAGATAATAGTCCACCCTCCTGTTTTTTGCCACCAAAGTGCATAACCTCACATTTATCCACATTATACTGCATCTGCCATGCATTTGCCCACTCACCCAGCCTATCCAAGTCACCTTGCAGCCTCCTAGCATCCTCCTCACACCTAACACTACCCCCCAGCTTAGTGTCATCCGCAAACTTGGAGATGATGCATTTAATTCCCTCGTCCAAATCATTAATATATTTTGTGAATAGCTGGGGTCCCAGCACTGAGCCTTGCGGTACCCCACTAGTCATTGCCTGCCATTCTGAAAAGGACCCGTTTACTCCCACCCTTTGCTTCCTGTCTGCCAGCCAGTTCTCTATCCACATCAATACTGAACCCCCAATACCGTGTGCTTTAAGTTTGTATACTAATCTCTGATGTGGTACCTTGTCTAAGGCCTTCTGGAAGTCTAGATATAACACATCCACTGGTTCTCCCTTATCCACTCTAATAGTTACATCCTTGAAAAATTCTATAAGATTCGTCAGACATGTTTTACCTTTCGTAAATCCATGCTGACTTTGTCCTAATGATTTCACCGCTTTCCAAATGTGCTGCTATCCCATCTTTAATAACTGACTCTAGCAGTTTCCCCACTACCGATGTTAGACTAACTGGTCTGTAATTCCCTGTTTTCTCTCTCTCCCTCCTTTTTTTAAAGAAGTGGGGTTACATTAGCTACCCTCCAATCCTCAGGAACTACTCCAGAATCTAAGGAGTTTTGAAAAATTATCACTAATGCATCCACTATTTCTGTGGCTACTTCCTTGAGTACTCTGGGATGCAGACTATCTGGCCCTGGGGATTTATCGGCCTTTAATCCATTCAATTTACCCAACACCACTTCTCGGCTAACCTGGATTTCACTCAGTTCCTCCACCTTATTTGACCCCCGGTCCCCTGCTATTTCAGGCAGATTATTTATGTCTTCCTTAGTGAAGACAGAACCAAAGTAGTTATTCAATTGGTCTGCCATGTCCTTGTTCCCCATGATCAATTCACCTGTTTCTGACTACAACAGGAGGGAGAGATAGATCAGCCATGATTGAATGGCGGAGTAGACTTGATGGGCCAAATGTCTTAATTTTGCTCCTATCACTTATGCCCCATCTACACTCGTCCCACTTGCCTGCGTTTGGCCCATATCCCTCTAAAACTGCCCTATCCATGTACCTGTCTAAATGTTTCTTAAAAGTTGTGATAGTACCTGCCTCAACTATCTCCACTGGCAGCTCATTCTATACACCCAAGTTGCCCATACCGACCAACATGCCCCATAAATAAGGTCTATGTGAGGATGAGGAGGGTTAGATTTAATAAGGATCTGAGGGGTAACTTTTTTACACAGAGGGTGGTGGGTGTGTGGAACGAGCTGCCAGAGAAGGTAGTTGAGGCTGGGACTATCCCAACAGTTTAGAAACAGTTAGACAGGTACATGGATAGGACAGGTTTAGAGGGATATGGGCCAAGCGTAGGCAGGTGGGATTAGTGTAGCTGGGACATGTTGGTCAGCATGGGTAAGTTGGGCTGAAGGGCCTGTTTCCACACTGTGTGACTCTATGACTATGGCAGATGGCTCTTTGCAGATGATGTTTCGGGCCGCCTGATTGACTTTGGAGAATGCTTATCTAATAACACTGAGGATGTGGATCATCTTAAATTCACTGCACCGATTCAGACTCCACAGCCCAGCACCGGGGCAGTGCTGTTTTACACTCACAGAGTCATACAGCGTGGAATCAGGCTCTTCGGCCCAACTCGCCCGCACCGACCAACATGCCCCATCTACTCTCGTCCCATCTGCCTTCGCTTGGCCCATATCCCTCCAAACCTGTCCTATCCATGTAGCCATTTAAATGTTTCTTAAACATAGCGATAGCCCCTGCCTCAACTCCCTCCTCTGGCAGCTCGTTCCATGCACCCAACTTGCCCATGTTGACCAACATGTCCCATCTATCTATTGCTGGCCCTGATTTGTTCTGGCCTTTTCTTATCTCCAGTCCCCCCCCCCTTTATTTTCAGTATGAAGAAGGGTCCCGACCTGAAATGTCACCCAGCTATTTTCTGCAGAGATGTTGCCTGAAATATCTGAGTTATTCATCTATGTCCCATCTACACCAGTCCCACCTGCCTGCATTTGGCCCATATCCCCCTAAACCTGTCCTATCCATGTACCTGTCCAAATGTGTCTTAAACGTTATGATGCTCCCAGCCTCAACTACCTCCTCCGGCAGCTGTTTCCATACACCAACCACCCTTTGTGTGAAAAAGTTACCCCTCGGGTTCCTATGAAAGGGCCTGTCCCACTTGGTGATCTTTTCGGCGACTGCCGGCATCATTGACTGACGTATCAGGTTACCGAAAAATACGCGGCGTGGCGCGGCGTGAAGACGTATGACTGTTTTTTCAAGCGTCGCAACATTTCTTTTGTCGCCGCTGGATTTTGAAATGTTCAAAGTCTTTTGGCGACCCCGATATGACGCCGGCAGCCGCCGAAAAAAATCGGCAAGTGGGACAGGCCCTTAAATCTATCTCCCCTCACCTTAAACCTATCTCCTCCGGTACTCAACGTATTATCGGAGGTGATTATCTTTCAGAAACGAAGTGAAGACAAAGTTTAGGTTTACGGGTGCTGTCTGCACGGATTTGTACGGCCTCCCTGTTTTTCTCCGGGCGCTCCGGTTTCCTCCAACATTCCAAAGACGTACAGGTTTGTAGGTTAATTGGCGTCGGTAAACATCGTAAATAGTCCCCAGGACAACGAGGATAGAACAAGTGTACGGGGATCGCTGGTAGGTGCGGACTCGATGGGCGGAAGGGTTTGTCCCCGCGCTGTATCTCTAAACTAAACTGAACTAAACAAAAAAAAACAGGTTTGTAGGTTAATTGGCTTCGGTAAAATAGTAAACTGAATGAATGAATGAATGAATGAATGAATAAGTTTATTGGCCAAGTATTCACATACAAGGAATTTGCCTTGGTGCTCCGCCCGCAAGTGACAACATGACAAACAGTGACAGTTAAGGGGCTGTCCCACTGCGGCGATCTAACTGGCGAGTTTAGAAGAGTTTAGGAGAGTTTGAAAAAGTGCCATGTTGAAGACCTCTTTCAACTATGTAGAAAACCTCCTTCAATCTCCTTCGACCATGTTGAAAACCAGCTTTGACTAAAGTCTAACGCAAAGCATAAACAACAGACAATACGTGCAGGAGTAGGCCATTAGGCCCTTCGAGCCAGCACCGCCATTCAATGCGATCATGGCTGATCATCCCCAATCAGTACCCCGTTCCTGCCTTCTCCCCATTTCCCCTGACTCCGCTATCTTTAAGAGCCCTATCTAGCTCTCTCTTGAAAGCATCCAGAGAACCTGCCTCCACCGCCCTCTGAGGCAGAGAATTCCACAGACTCACCACTCTCTGTGAGAAAAAGTGTTTCCTCGTCTCTGTTCTAAGTGGCTTACCCCTTATTCTTAAACTGTGGCCCCTGGTTCTGGACCCCCCCAACATCGGGAACATGTTTCCTGCCTCCAGCGTGTCCATACCCTTAATAATCTTATATGTTTCAATAAGATGCCCTCTCATCCTTCTAAACTCCAGAGTGTACAAGCCCAGCCGCTCCATTCTCTCAGCGTATGACAGTCCCACCATCCCGGGAATTAACCCGGTGAACCTACGCTGCACTCCCTCAATAGCAAGAATGTCCTTCCTCAAATTAGCGGACCAAAACTGTACACAATACTCCAGGTGTGGTCTCACTAGGGCCCTGTACAACTGTTTCCATGCTGTATGACCCTATGATTTCATTATCCATCTAATGTATGCTGTCTGTGATATCTATCTACACTAATCCTATTTGTCAGCCTGAGGCCCGGATCCCTTTAAGCCTTTCCTATCCTAGTACCTATCCTAATGCCTTTTAAAGATTGATATTAAATCTGCCTCTACCACTCCCTTTGGCTGCTTCTCTCTTTCTCACTGAGAGTTGTGAGTCTGTGGAATTCTCTGCCTCAGAGGGCGGTGGAGGCCGGTTCTCTGGATGCTTTTAAGAGAGAGCTGGATAGGGCTCTTAAAGATAGCGGAGTCGGGGGATATGGGGAGAAGGCAGGAACGGGGTACTGATTGGGGATGATCAGCCATGATCACATTGAATGGCGGTTCTAACTCGAATGGCCGAATGGCCACTTCCTGCACCTATTGTCTATTGACTATTGTCTCATTCCTAATATGCACTCTCCTCTGTGTGAAAAAGTTACCCCTCATATCTTCTTTACATCTATTCCTTTTCACCCTAACCTGTGCCCTCGTGTATTAGAATCCAGGCCCTGGGGAAAAAAAGACTCTGCTCATCTTGTAGACACCTTTCTAAGCCTCTGTAAGGTCACCCCTCAGCCTTCAGAAGTTCATAAGTGATAGGAGCAGAATTAGGCCATTTGGCCCATCAAGTCTATTCCGCCATGGCTGGTCTATCTTTCCCTCTCAACCCCAGTCTCCTGCCTTCTCCCCGTAACCTCTGCTACCCGTACATTAGTTTAGTTTAGTTTAGTTTTAGACATACAGCGTGGAAACAGGCCTTTCGGCCCACCGGGTCCGCGCCGACCAGCGATCCCCGCACATTAACACTACCCCACACACACTAGCGACATTTTTAACATTCATACCAAGCCAAATAACCTACTAACCTGAGCGTCTTTGGAGTGCGGGAGGAAACCGAAGATCTCGGGGAAAACCCACGCAGGTCACGGGGAGAGCGTGCAAACTCCGCCCAGACAGCGCCCGCGGTCGGGATGGAACCCGGGTCTCCGGCGCCACCGTGAATCAAGGATCTAAGACTAAACGCAGACTGGGCGGTCCTTTCACGGACACCTTCGCTCAGCCCGTGTGAACCAACCTGACTCCCGGATGTATAGGAGAGAACTGCAGATGCCGGTTTAAATCGAAGGTAGACACAAAAAGCTGGAGTAACTCAGCGGGACAGGCAGCATCTCTGGAGAGAAGGAATGGGTTGCCGGACGCTTTAATTCTCCTTCCCATTCCCACGCAGACCTTTCTGTCCTCGGTCTCCTCCATTGTCAGAGTGAGGCTAAACGCAAATTGGAGGAGCAGCATCTCATATCACACTTGGGCAGCTTACAGCCCAGTGGTGTGAATATTGATCTCTCACTTCAGGTAGCCCCGGCATTCCCTCTCTCTCTATCCCTCCCCCACCCACGTCGCACCAGCTTCTCGTTTTCACCCTACAAACAGTGTTTCCTTTATCATCGTTACTTTTACGCATATCTTTCATCCATTGTTCTTTTATATTCACATCACCGTCTATATCTCTCGCTTCCCTTATCCCTGACCTGTATGAAGAAGTGTCTCGACCCGAAACGTCACCCGTTCCTCCTCTCCAGAGATGCTGCCTGTCCCGCTGAGTTACTCCAGCATTTATGCGTCTATCTTCGGTGTAAACCAGCGCCTGCAGTTCCTTCCTGCGCAAGAATCTTTCCACCTCTGCCTTAAACAACATCCGCTGGCTTGGCCTCCGCAGCCTTCCGTGGCAAAGAATTCCGCAGATTCACCACCCTCTGACTAAAGAAATTGCTCCTCATCTCCTTCCCAAAGGGACGTCACCTACCCCCCCAGTGAGAATGAGGGACGACGCAATGGCGCAGCAGGTGGTGCTGCTGCCTCAAAGCTCCAGAGACCCGGGTTCGATCCCGACCTGGGGTGCAGTCTGCTTGAAGTGACCACGTGGGTTACCTCGGGGCGCTACAACCCGAAACGTAATCCCGCCGTAGACGCTGCCTGGCGGCCTATCAGCTCACGGCTTCTAGGAGTAGAATTAGGCCATTCGGCCCATCGAGTCCACTCCACCATTCAGTCGTGGCTGATCTCTGCCTCCTACTCCAATTTTCCTGCATTCTCCCCATAACCCTTGGCACCCGTTATAATCAAGAATTTGTCTTTCTCTGCCTTGGAGAATATCCACTGACTTGGCCTCCACAGCCCTCTGTGGCAAACAATTCGACAGATTAACTACCCTCTGATTAAAGAAGTTCCTCTCAACCTTTCTAAAAGACCGCCCTTTAATTCTGAGGCTGTGACCTCTAGTCCTAGACTCTCCGACTAGTGCAACTCGCTGAGTTCCTATTGCACTTTGTGTTCTTGCTTAAGAGTTCAAACGTACTCATTATCCACTTAGACCCCAGGGGTTTAATTAGTGATCTTGCTCAGCAATGCGCTGTTACTTCACAGCTCGTGGACAATAAGAAACCCTTGACTCTCTCCGTTCAAATGGTCCGTGAGTGGGAGAGCTCAGTATCTCTTTGAGGGACTGGTAACATGATCATAGACAATAGACAACAGGTGCACGAGTAGGCCATTCGGCCCTTCGAGCCAGCACCGCCATTCAATGTGATCATGGCTGATCATCCCCAATCAGTACCCCGTTCCTGCCTTCTCCCCATATCCCCTGACTCCGCTATCTTTAAGAGCTCCATCTAGCTCTCTCTTGAAAGTATCCAGAGAACAGGCCTCCACCGCCCTCTGAGGCAGAGAATTCCACAGACTCACAGCTCTCTGTGAGAAAAAGTGTTTCCTCATCTCTGTTCTAAGTGGCCTACCCCTTATTCTTAAACTGTGGCCTCTGGTTCTGGACTCCCCCAACATCGGGAACATGTTTCCTGCCTCTAGCGAGTCCAAACCCTTAATAATCTGATATGTTTCAATTAAGATCCCCTCTTACCGTCTCACCCTTCTCGACCCGAAACGTCACCCACTCCTTCTCCCCAGAGATGCTGCCCGTCCCGCCGAGTTACTCCAGCTTTTTGTGTCTATCTTTGGTTTAAACCAGCACCTGCAGTTCCTTCTTACACATCTGGAGTTTTGTTTTGCAGAGGAGATTAATTTAACTTGGCATTGCGTTTGGCACAGACATTGGTTTTGATTATTCAATTTTTAATTATGTCTAGTTTATTGCCCGAGGTACAGTGAAAAGCTTTTGTTGCGCGCTAACCAGTCAGCGGAAAGACAATACGTGATTACAATCGAGCCGTCCACAGTGTACAGATACAGGGTAAAGGGAATAACGTTTAGTGCAAGGTGAAGTCCGATCAACGATAGTCCGAGGGTCTCCAATGAGGTAGATAGTAGTTCAGGACCGCTCTCTAGTTGGTGAGAGGATGGTTCAGTTGCCTGATAACAGCCGGGAAGAAACTGTCCCTGAATCTGGAGCTGTGCGTTTTCACACTTCTGTACCTTTGAGGAAGGACATTCTTGCTATTGAGGGAGTACAGCGTTCAAAATCAGTGCCCCGTTCCTGCTTTCTCCCCACATCCCTTGATTCCCTTAGCCCTGAAGAGCTACATCTAACTCTCTCTTGAAAACATCCAGTGAATCACCGACTTCCAACCTGGATCTGGGTCTCAACCCCGAATTGTCACCTCTTCCTGTTCTCCAGAGATGCTGTCTGACCCGCTGGGTTACCCCAGCTTTTTGTCTACCTCCAGACAGCCCTTCTCGGACAGAGCACTGTATCTCATATTTCGCCTGGCCAGCTTATAACACTAAATCCAGAATTGCCTTCTCCCTGGTGAGCTCCAGTACAAGCTGCTCTAAGAATCCATCACAGAGGCACTCTACAAACTCCCTTTCTTGGGGTCCAGTACCAACCTGATTTTCCCAGTCTACCTGCATGTTGAAAACTCCCATAACAACCACAGCATTACCTTTGTGGCATGCCAATTTTAACTCCTGATTCAACCTGCACCCTATATCCAGGCTACTGTTTGGGGGCCCTTAGATACTGTAACTCCCATTCACACCTCCCCTCTCAAACTATTGGCCCTGACCTTACTCTCTTATCCCTTCTTGAACTTTCCTTCCCAATAAATCGGGAGTCTTTTGTAACTTTCCCTGTACTCACTTCCCCTTAATAACTATTCCCTATTAAAGTTCCCTATTAAAACTCCATCTTAATACTGCCAATTTTGTCAATCCCTCCCCCCCACTATTTAGATTAAACCCACACGTGTAGCCCTAGCAAACCTGCCTGCCAGAATGTCGGTCCCCCTCCAGTTAAGGTGTAACCTGTCCCTTTTGTACAGGTCTCCCCTACCCCAGAAGAGATCCCAGTGGTCTATAAGTCAAAATCCTTGCTCCCTGCACCAGCCCCCCAGCCACACATTCAGATCCCCTATCTCCCTGTTCCTGCCCTCACTAGCACGAGGTACTGGAAGCAATCCAGAGATAACCACCCTAGAAGTCCGGCATTTCAGTCTTCTTCCCAACTCTCTAAACTCACGTTGGAGAACCTCCTTCAACTTCTTCCCGACGTCGTTTGTGCTCTCTCGAGAAATGCTGCCTGTCCCGCTGAGTTACTCCAACATTTTGTGTCTATCTTTGGTGTAAATCAGCATCTGCAGTTCCTTCTTACACGTTTTGCACGCAGTTTCTAGTTTCTTCATAAGCTCATGTGAAAGGAGCAGAATTAGGCCATTCGGCCCATCAAGTTTACGCCGTTCAAAATCATGGCTGATCTATCTCTCCCTCCTAACCCCATTCTCCTGCCTTCTCCCCATAACCCCTGACACCCGTACTAATCAAGAATCTATCTATCTCTGCCTTAAATATATCCACTGACTTGGCCTCCACCGCCCTGTGTGGCAAAGAATTCCACAGATTCACCACCCGCTGGCTAATGAAATTCCTCCTCATCTCCTTCCTAAAGAAATGTCCTTTAATTCCGAGGCTGTGCCCTCTGGTCCTAGACTCTCCTACTAGTGGAAACATCCTTTCAGTTTAGATTATCGTCACGTGTACTGAGGTACAGTGAAAAGCTTTTGTTGCGTGCTATCCAGTCAGCGGAAAGACAACACACGATTAGAATCGAGTAATTTACAGTGTACAGTGTACAGATACATGATAAGGGAATAACGTTTAGCGGAAGGTAAAGCCAGCAAAGTCTGAACAAGGATAGTCCGAGGGTCACTAATGAGGTAGATAGTAGTTCAGGACGGCTCTCTGGTTGTGGTAGGATGGTTCTGTTGCCTGATAACAGCCGGGAAGAAACTGTCCCTGAATCTGGAGGTGTGCGTTCGTTTTCACACTTCTGTACCTCTTGCCTGTTGGGAGAGGGGAGAAGAGGGAGCGACCGTGGGGGTGAGACTGGCCCTTGATGATGCTGCTGGCCTTGCCGAGGCAGCGTGAGGTGTAGATGGAGTCAATGGAAGGGAGGTTGGGTTTTTTTCTGATCGTCCAGGCTGCGTTCACAGGTCGCTGTGGTTTCCTGCGGTCTTGGATGCAGCTGGAGTTTAAGAATAAGGAGTAAGCCATTTAGAACGGAGACGAGGAAACACTTTTTCTCACAGTGTGTTGTGAGTCTGTGGAATTCTCTGCCTCAGAGGGCGGTGGAGGGCGGTTCTCAGGATACTTTCAAGAGAGAGTTAGATAGAGCTCTTCAGGGGGCGGAAATCCTAGGGGGGACATGCCCCCCCCCGCCCCCATGCTTTGAGAGGTGGGGGACCATCCCCCCACCCCATGTTTTGTCGTACGGACTTTATCAGCCGCTTTCTAAGGGCTGTATCGGCCCGTTCGCGGGGCATTTCAGCGCCCGGCGCGGCTGAAAATCGAACTGCTGCATCGAGGCGACTGAGGCTCCCGATGTGGAAGCCCCCGCCAGCCGATGAAATGCTCCGTGAACGGGCCAACTCAAGCCCACAGCCGAAGCCTCACTGTGTGCGAGCGGCCGCCAAGAAATGTGAAGGGTGAAGGCAGGAGCGGGGTACTGATTGTGGACGATCGGCCGTGGTCACAGTGGATGGCGGTGCTGGCTGGAAGGGCCGAATGGCCTCCTCCTGCACCCATTGTCTAATGCCTATTGTCTCCACATCCACTCGATCCAGGCCTAAATGCTGAAGATGTGAATGTTTGATTGTCAGGAATGAGTTCAGGGCGTGGACAATGGATGCCAAGCCAACAAAGGCCATCAAAGCCAAGCAGGCCTACCACCCGCCAGAGACCAAGGTAGCCCACGAGACCAGCTACAATACCACCTTCAAGGGCCAGTTCGGCAAGCGGCCCGGGCTCATCAGACCTGGGGCGGCAGACACCAAGGTCCCGGAGCAGAGGAGGGTGAGAAGCCTCTACAGCGAATGCTACAGAGAACCCACCAAGGTAAGCGTGAGGCCCACAGCCCCTTCAGCTGGGGTCGCCAACATTCTCACTCCCAAATAAGGGACAAAAGGTCAAAATACGGGACAAATTCCCGACGGCAGTCCGTTGACCGACTCGGCCGTGGCTGGGTGGACGATGAGTTGGGCCCGGGTGCCGGACTGCGCACAAAGCCCAGCCGGCGGGCCAGCTGAGGAGTTTTGGCCCGAAGGGGCCGCGCGCAAAGTCCGGCTCATGAACCGATGATCGGCCGTGAGAAGGAGGGGTGGTGGTGGTGGTGGTGTCGGTGGTCAGCGAAGGTCCGAAGGCCGGACAGCTGGCCGGGCTGCCGGCCGACCGACGGGGCCACGGGCGAGGCGCTGCTGCTGCTGCTGCACTCCATGGGCTGCACTACGTCGGGACCGGTGAGGCGGGGCCGGACGACCCGACAGTCCCCTCGACCCGAGTAGTAGCGATCATATACGGGACAAGGGCGGTCCCGTACGGGTACGGATGGGCTAATCAAGGCCAATTTAGCTCTGGAACTCTCTGCCAAAATATGGCTATATTTAAGAGTGATTGGATGTGGCCCTGTAAGGGGACAGAGGTATGCCCATGATCATATTGAATGGCGGTGCCTCGCCTACTCCTGCTATTCTATGTTTCGGCTAATACGGGACAGTTGGCAACCCTACCCTCAGCCCCCCCCAGTCTTATCATCAAACACTAAACGTCAACATCTACCAACACTCCCCATCCTCTCCATAGCTCCCTTTCCTACACCCTAGTCGTTTAACCAGTTCCACAGTTATTCCAGGGTCATAAGGACATGGGGAATAGGCCATTCGGCCCATCGGCCCTTCGAGCCAGCGCCGCCATTCAATGCGATCATGGCTGATCATCCCCAATCAGTACCCCGTTCCTGCCTTCTCCCCATATCCCCTGATTTTTAAGAGCTTTATCTAGCTCTCTCTTGAAAGCATCCAGAGAACCGGCCTCCACCGCCCTCTGAGGCAGAGAATTCCACAGACTCACCACTCTCTGTGAGAAAAAGTGTTTCCTCGTCTCCATTCTAAATGGCTTACTCCTTATTCTTAAACTGTGCCCCCTGGTTCTGGACTCCCCCATCATCAGGTACATGTTTCCTGCCTCTAGCGTGTCAAGCCCTTAACAATCTCCTTACATCATTATGTCTCAATGAGATTCCCCCTCATCCTTCTAAACTCCAGAGTGTACAAGCCCAGCCGCTCCATTCTCTCAGCATATGACAGGCCCGCCATCCCGGGAATTAACCTCGTGAACCTACGCTGCACTCCCTCAATACATAATTCAACACTTAGTTTATGTCGGAAGGAACATAATGAAAATTCTGGTTCAAATCAAAGATAGATACAAACATTTGGAGCAACTCAGCGGGTCAGGCAGCATCTCGGGAGAAAAGGAATGGGTGACGTTTCGGGCCGAGACCCTTCTTCAGACTGAGAGTCAGGGGAGAGGGGAAACGAGAGATATAGATGGTGATGTAGAGAGATGTAGAACAAATGAATGAAAGATATGCAAAAAGCAACGACGATCAGGGAAACGGTGGAGCCCACAATGCTCCATTGTTGGCTGCGGCGCTAGGTGATAACGAGTTACACAGACAGTGAAACTCAGCAGGACAACAGTGAAACTAGTACAGTGACTCGGGCTAGTACGGTGTAAGGGTTACTTGAAGTTAGAGAAATCAATATTCACACCGCTGGGTTGTAAGCTGCCCAAGCGAAATATGATGTAAGGAGGTTGCCAAACACTTTAACCCCCCCCCCCACCCTCCCATTCCCACACTGACCTTTCTGTCCTGGGCCTCCTCCGTTGCCAGAGTGAGGCCAAGCACAAATTGGAGGAACAGCATCTCATATTTTGCTAGGGCAGCTTTCGACCCAGCGGTGTGACTGTTGATTTCTCTAACCGGGTAACCCTTGCAACCCCCCTCCCTCCATCCCTCCCCCATTCTAGTCGTCATACTAGTTTCATTGTCCGTATAACTCGTCATCACCTAGCACCACAGCCAACAATTGACCACTGTGGGCTCCACTTTCCCTTGATCATCGTCACTGTTTCGCGTATCGTTCGTTCATTTGTTCTATATCTCTCTGTCCATCACCGTCTATACCTCTTGTTTCCCCTTCCCCTGACTCTGAGTCTGAAGAAGGGTCTCGACCCGACACGCCACCCATTCCTTTTTCCTCCAGTGATGCTGCCTGTCCCGCTGAGTTGCTCCAGCATTTAATAGGGATGTCGCAAAATTTTGAGATGTTAAAAATCAATCCTGTACTGCTATCCCATCAGATAAAGTATCAAAAAAACTTTAATTCACTTTCATATCTTCAGTATTAATAACGTTATGAAAAGTTATTTTGATACTCCGAAATTAGCATTTTGTTCCCAATTGTTTCCCCATCAACTTAACACAAAAGCTGTGATCGAGGACAAGGGCCGTTTTACACAGACATGTGTTCAAAATCCTCAAACATCCACTCTCAAGATAATCAAAATCATTATTTTTTGCACAATCATGTCAAAAGAACATCCAAATTATCCGTATTTTGCGTAATTGTCTATCCATGATCAATATTTTCATAATAAATATCTGACTAAAAACATCCACAGTACATACAGATCGGTGTGGCCAAAAAGTTATGGAAAGTTATTTTAATACTCGGAAATTAGCATTTTGTTCCCAATTGTTTCCCCATCAACTTAACACAAAAGCTGTGATCGAGGACAAGGGCCATTTTACACAGACATGTGTTCAAAATCCTCAAACATCACTCTCAAAATAATCAAAATCATTATTTTTTGCACAATCATGTCAAAAGAACATCTAAATTATCCGTATTTTGTGTAATTGTCTATCCATGATCAATATTTTCATACTAAATATCTGACTAAAAACATCCACAGTACATACAGATCAGTGTGGCCACAATGGTCAAATATTTAGTAGGTAGGTAGGTAAGTAAGTAAGTACATTTATTGGCCAAGATATATATATATATATTCACATACAAGGAATTTGCCTTTGTGCTCCATCCACAAGTAACAACATGACATACAGTGACAGTTACAAATGACTCAGAAAACACTAAACATTAATAATAACCTTTGTAGGGTTTTCAAACGACACAAACGACACAAACGAACAAACACATATAAAACAGCAAGGAGCAGTACACCGTGGCCGCCATTGTTGGCGCCAGCAGCAGCCGCACGGCAAGCAGCCGCACTGCAAGCAGCTGGGTATGAAAACATTGATAGACAATTACACAAAATACGGATAACGATCATGTTGTCGATATCGGGGCCAAATGAACTTATTTTGCATCATCAGATTAAAACTATATAAGACGTCAAATAAACATCCTACATACCTCTTGTTTTGGCCTGAACTTGCAATCCGTGATTTTGCAGGCCTTGACGTTGAGCCCGACTTGGAGCCCGACTTTCAATGGACCAGCGATGTTGCGTTGAAATAAAATGCGGACGCGACGACAGAACAAGATTTCCTCTACATAATAAGCTTGTCATACGAGGAAATCCCTCCCTGACAACTAAGGAGAAATCTGTAATTTATTCCTCTTGAGTCACGCGCACTGCAGTGGGCAGGTCCAGAGCGCCACTGATGGCAGGGATTGTAACGATACTACATTTATAATTACAATTACAATTTCGTTCATTGTCATTCGAACCTCAAATCAAGTTCAAACGAAATTTGGTTTCTGCAGTCAGACAACAAAAAGAAACGATTAACAAGACACACAATTAACACAATTTACACGAACATCCTTCACAGTGAATCTCCTCCTCACTGTGATGGAACGCAAAGTCTTGTCTCTCTCCTTTCTTCTCCCGATGTCAAAGCCCCCGGCGGGCGATGGCAAGACCCGCGGCCGTTAAAACCGCGCCGGGCGATGTAAGGCCCCGCCCCGGGTCATTTCCAACCCCGCAACCCTGGCGGGAGAAGTTGCCGTTGCAGGAGCTCCGAAAAGCGGTCTCCCATCAGCGACCCGCCAGCTCCCGATGTCACCGACCACAGGCCTGCAGCCGGAGCCTCCGAAGCTCCGGAGTCGGGTCGCAGCCGCGCGCCACCACAGCTCCCCACGCTCCGAAGCCGGCCAACCCCACGATGGTAAGTCCGCAGGCTCCGCGACCGGAGCCCCCCGGTCGTTCCGGTTGGAGGCCGCTCCACGGTACTAGGCCCCAATGACAACGGAGACCCGACAGGGAAAAGGTCGGGTCACCCGTACAGGGAAGAGATTCAAACGTTCCCCCCCAATCCCCACCCCCCACATATACACAACTAAACACAATATATAAACCACTACAAACTATTGCACTCAACAGGACAAAAATTTAAAAAAAGACAGACGGACTGCAGAGGCCGCTGCAAACGTCGGTCTCGCCGCCTCAAACTGAGTGTCTAACCCCAGTCTTGAACGCCTGTTGCACCCGAGAACCTATGAGTAAACCAATCTTTTCTTACCCACCCCCACTCCACCCACCTCCACCCCACCTCCCCCACCCCCCCACCCCCCACCCACCCCACCCCACCCCCCCTCCACCCCACCCCACCCCCCCACCCCACCCCCCCCATCCCACCCCACCCCACACCCCACCCCACCCCACCCCACCACCCCCCCCCCCCACCCCCACCCCACCCCCCCCACCATCCCCCCCCCCACACATCCCCCCCCCACCCCACCCCACCCACCCCACCCCCACCACCCCACCTCCCCCCCCCCACCCCCCCCCACCCCACCCCCCACCTCCCCCACATCCCCACACCCCCCCAACATCCCCCCCCACCCCACCCCCCCATCCCCCACCACCCCCCACACTCCCCCCACCCCACCCACCCCCACCCCACCTCCCCCCACCCCACCCACCCCCCACCCCACCCCACCTCCCCCCACCCCACCCCACCTCCCCCACCCCCCACCATCCCCCCACATCCCCCCACATCCCCCCACCCCACCCCACCTCCCCCCACCCCCCCACCCCCACCCCCACCCCACCCCCACCCCCCACCCCCCCCCCCCCACCCCACCCACCTCCCCCACCCCACCCCCCCTCATCCCCACCACCCCACCTCCCCCACATCCCCCCACCCACCCCACCCCCCCCACATCCCCCCCACCCCACCCCACCTCCCCCCACCCCACCCCACCCCACCTCCCCCACCCCACCCCGCCCCCACCCACCCCCCCCATTCCAGCCGGAGAAACCCAGCGTCCAGACCTCGAAACCCAAAAAGCCGCCGGTCCACAAAGAGCCCCGCAAGCCCAAGGGGAAGCACGGAGCTTCCAGCCGCTCCGTGAAGAAAAAGGGTGCGGACAGCGCGCCGGCCGCCAAGCCCGAAGACCAGGGGAAGGGCGAGGAGATCAACAACAAGCTGGCCGAGGCTAAAGAGTGACGACAGCGCGGCCACCCCCCCCCCCCCCCTCTGTACCCGGGGCGACCGACTGACCGACCCACCGACCGGCCAGACCTTTGCCCCGTGGCACAGGGACAGCCCCCTCTATCACACAAAGATCGACAGCCCAGTCTATCCATTGGCAGCACTGCAGTCGGGAGCCTCTGGGCGAACGGCGACCAACGCTAATAAATCTGCTCCCTTCTCCTCCACCTGCAGAGAGGACAAGAAAGAGGAAATATTAAAAAAACTACAGCGATCCTCTCCCGATTAAAGCAGCGTCACTTCTTCATCCGGATGCACTGCGTGGAGGATAGTAATGCCCCTGTCCCACTTGGGAAACCTGAACGGAAACCTCTGGAGACTTTTGTCCATGTCCCACTTAGGAAACCCGAACGGAAACCTCTGGGGACTTTTGCCCCTGTCCCACTTAGGAAACCCGAACGGAAACCTCTGGGGACTTTGCGCCCCACCCAAGGTTTCCGTGCAGTTCCCGGAGGTTTTATGTCAGTTTCGACCATTAGGGAGACTGACAAAAACCTACGGGAACCGCACGGAAACCTTGTGTGGGGCGCAAAGTCTCCAGAGGTTTCCGTTCGGGTTTCCTAAGTGGGACAGGGGCATTAGGTAGAAATCATGTGCTCACTTCATCAACAAGGGTCATTGCCAGTCCACACCACACGAGCCGACCAAGAGATTGTCACGAAACGTACCCTAGAAATTTAACAGGGCAGTAGGAATTGAATTCATTACCAATAATCCAGCCCGTGGTTTCCGTAGATCGGCCATGGTTGAGTGGCGGGCTAGGCTAGATGGGCCAAGCGGCCCGATTCTGCTCCTACAACCCTACGAACGTATCCTTTCTATGGAAGACACAAGGAACCGCAGACGCTGGAATCGTAGGCAGAACGCAAAGCGCTGGAGGAACTCAGCGGGTCAGGCAGCATCTGTGGAGGGAAAAGGGCAGAGGATGTTTCGGGGAGGGAACCTTCTTCAGACAGATGGGACCACTCCACCCATTGGTCAATCAAGCCCACCTCACCTTAATCCCCCTACCACTCACCAGTCATAGAGTCACGCAGCGTGGAAACAGGCCCTTCGGCCCAACCTGCCCGCACCGACCAACATGTCCCATCTATTCTAGTCCCACCTGCCTGTGTTTGGCCCATATCCCTCTCAAACCTGTCCTGTCCACGTACCTTTCTTAAATGTTATGGTAATCCCAGCCTCAACTACCTCCTCTGGCAGCTCGTTCCATACACCCACCACCCTTTGGGTCAAAAAAAAGTTACCCCTCAGGTTCCTATTCAATCTTTTTCCCCCTCACCTTAAACCTATGTCCTCCCGTTCTCGAGTCTCCTCCTCTGTGAAAAAGACCCGTTCTATTCAAAGTCAACATCGTTCCAAGTCAATTTTATTGGTCACATGCGCCCGAAGGGGCAGTGAAATGAATTTGCCAGCAGCGATACACTTAAAAAGAGAACACACAATACACAATCAGATTTAACACAAACATCCGCCACAGCATTCCTCACTGGGGTGGAAGGCAATGACATTCAGCCAGTCCTCCTCCTTTGTTCACCCGTGGTCGGGGCCATGAACCCTTTGATTGATTTTATACACCTCTAAAAAAAAAAAAAATCACCCCTCATCCCCCTGCGCTGCGGTGACTAAAGTCCCAGCCTGCCCGACCTCTCCCGAGAGCTGAGCTGGCGACTCTCGGGGAGGCCAGCTCAGCTTTCCAGCCTGACTGCGTCTATCTTATAACATGGTGCCCAGAAAATGGTGCGGGTCGATCCATTTCCCTCCCCAGGATTTTGCCACCACCCCCTCCCCTCATCTCTCGCCACCAGCTATCTCCCCTCTCCTCCGTCAGTCCGAAGAAGGGTCTCGACCCGAAAAAATGTCCGTCCAGTCCCTCCACAGATGAATGCTTGAGGTTACACTTAATTGTCACGTGTAAACAGAGAAAATGATCAGTGTGATCGTGGCCGGCCATCCAAAATCAGCAGCCCACCGTTCCTGTTTTCTCCTCGAATCTTTCCATTCCGTTAGCCCTGAGGGTATGGGCCTGTCCCACTTACGCGACTTTTTTCGGCGACTGCCGGCACCCGTCGTAGGTCGTTGCAGGTCGCCGAAAGTGTTCAACATGTTGAAAATCCAGCGGCGACCAGAGCAAGGCACGACTCTTTGGGCGACTGCTCACGACCATACAGGCTTGACTGTCATATGCTGAGAGAATGTAGCGGCTGGGCTTGTACACTCTGGAGTTTAGAAGGATAAGAGGGGATCTCATTGAAACATAGAAGATTGTTAAGGGCCTGGACACGCTAGAGGCAGGAAACATGTTCCCGATGTTTGGGGGAGTCCAGAACCAGGGGCCACAGTTTAAGAATAAGGGGTAAGCCATTTAGAATGGAGACGAGGAAACACCTTTTTATCACGGAGAGTTGTGAGTCTGTGGAATTCTCTGCCTCAGAGGGCGGTGGAGGCAGGTTCTCTGGATGCTTTCAAGAGAGAACTAGATAGGGCTCTTAAAAATAGCGGAGTCAGGGGATATGGGGAGAAGACAGGAACGGGGCACTGATTGGGGATGATCAGCCATGATTACATTGAATGGTGGTGCTGGCTTGAGGGCCTACTCCTGCTCCAATTGTCTGTTGCCTATTGTCTATTCACCCCGCGACATGCCGCCTGTATGGTCGTGAGTCGTCTCCTCAGTCGCCCCAAAGAATCGTAGCGTCTTTCTGGTCGCCGCTGAATTTTCAACGTGTCACCTGCAAGGACCTGTGACGGGGTGCCGGCAGTCGCCGAAAAAATTGCGTAAGTGGGACAGGCCCATAAACTCTGTCTTGAATACATGTGCACCTAGTTCCAGTGAAATGTTTTGCTTTGCAAACTGTTTTGTCCACAAGTGTCAAAGTCAAAGTCAATTTTATTAGTCAGAACAAAGAACAAAATTACTAAAGTACCAAATAGTTCTCTCTACGGACGCTGCCAAAACTCATGGGGTTTCTCCATCTCTTTGTGGTTTGTACGATGTACGATGTATGGAACAGCGGCCTCTGTTTTTCCCTCTCCATCTCCACCATACCCCGCCCCCACTCAACGCAGCGACATCTCTGATCTGTCTGTGGACACTTCACACAAAGATCAGTGTCACTGGTGTCTAGTTTAGTTCAGCTTAGAGATTCCGCGCGGAAACAAGCCCCTCGGCCCAACGGGTCCGAGCCGACCAGCGATCCCCGCACACTAATGGGGCTGTCCCACCGCACGAGCCAATTCAAGAGCTCTCCCGAGTTTCCCCTGATTCGAACTCGGAGATTTACGGTAATGGTACTCGGGGCTCTCATGGACATTTCTCAACGTCGAAAAATCTTCACAAATCTTCACGAGCTTACCGTGTTTCCCGAGTACCTGCCGTTAGCGTTACGAGCCGCTAAGAGACGTCCCCGAGCTCTGACGTACCCGCTACGTACATTCTACGTGCTTACCACGAGTTTGATTTTTTTTTTAAACTCGGGAGAGCTCTTGAATTACCTCGTACAGTGGGACAGGCCCTTAACACTCTCCTACACCCACTAGGGACAATTTTTTTCATTTATCAAGCCAATTAACCTACAAACGTGCACGTCTTTGGAGTGTGGGAGCAGACCGAAGATCTCGGAGAAAACCCCACGCAGGTCACGGGCAGAACGTACAAACTCCATACAGACAGCGCCCGTAGTCTGGATCGAACCATCGGCCCACAATGTCCCTGCCAGAAAAGATAACAAAATAAACTAAGTTCTTAGGGCTAATGGAATCAAGGGATAAGGGGGGAAAAGCAGGAACGGGGTACCGATTATGGATGATCAGCCATGATCACATTGAATGGTGGTGCTGCCTCGATGGGCCGAATGGCCTACTCCTGCACCTATTGTCTATGTTATCTATGTTTTTAATCTCCTCTGCCTCCACATGATCCATGAGCCGTATCCCTCCGTTCCCTGCATATCCATGTGCCTATCTAGAAGCCTCTTCATCACCACTGTCATATCCGCCTCCTCTACAGTTGGTGCTGAATAGAAAGACTGGAGAGGAGAGGGTGGGATGGAGATGGGGGTGGGGGGGGGGGTGGAAGGTGGGGGGGGGGGGGGAGAGTTGGAGGACCCAGCCGGTTGGGCCTTGTCCAATTGCCTGAGATGCTGTGCCCCGGGCTTGGCTTGGCCGAGCGTCTGGACTGGGTGCGGGGTCACCCATGCATTGGCCGTCTAATGGATGAAGGATGCCCATTCTAATGCCCCACTGGCCCGTACATTACTTTGTGTTAGCTGTTCTCAGGCAAGGACATGCGTGTGGACACACACTTATTGGAGATTTATACGCAAGGAATTTTGTACCAGCACCCACACACAAGCGCACACACGCACAGATACACGCGCACACACGCACACACACATGCACACGCACATGCACAAGAACTCATACATGCACACGCACACAGGTACACACACGCACATGCACAAGCACATATGCGTGCACATACACACACGCTTACTTGGACACACACACACACACGCACACACACAAACACACACGCACACACACACGCACACACACAAACACACACGCACACACACACGCACACACACATACGCTCACTCACACACACACAAACATGCACACACACTTGCGCACACACGACATGAACACAGACACACGCACACACAAACACGCACACACACATGCACACACGTACACCCAAATACACACACGCACACTCGCACACACACAAACAGGCACACACACACACACACACACGTTAGATGGTCATGTGCAAAAACCCATGGATGGACACACACGTGTTCATTGGAAGAACAGCATCTCGTATTCCGCTAGGGCAGCTTACCAACCAGCGGTATGAATATTGATTTCTCTAACTTCAAGGAGCCCTTGCCTCCCCCCTCTCTCTCCCTCCCTCCCCCACCCTAGTCGTCGTACTAGGTTCACTGTTATCCGGTCGTTCCTCTGTCTGAATTCTCGCGATCAGCTTCTCCACAGCCAACAATGAACCATTGTGGGCTCCACATTTCCTTGATCATCGGTGCTTTTTTGCAAATCTTCCATTCACTTCTCCTAAGTACCGTCTATATCTCTCGTTTCCCCTCTCCCCCGACCCTCAGTCTAAAGAAGGATCTCGACCCGAAACGTCACCGATTCCTTCTCTCCAGAGATGCTGCCTGTCCCGCTGAGTTACTCCAGCTTTTTGTCAGTCTTTGGTTTAAACCGGATTCTGCAGTCCCCTCTTGCGCACATGTTAAATGTTCACACGCAAGAATTTGTGTCTTATGTACCGATACTCACGTATGTTAGATGTTCACATGCAAGGACTTAGTGCGCAGATGGACACGTGTTACATGCAAAGACATGTGTACCGATGCACACGTTAGATGTCCACGTACAAAGACTTAGTGCATAGGCACACATGTGTGTTGTATGTTTACATGCAACGAGTTGTGTATGTGCACACACATGTATGTTTACATGCAAGGTCTTAGTGCACAGACACACACACATGTTAGATGTATACATGTAAGGACGTGTATGGATACACACGCACACATGTTAGACGTTCATGTACAAAGACAGTACACGGACACGCACACGCATTAAATAATCACGTGTAAGGACTTGTGTACGGACATACACATGCAGACACACATGCTTACTCACATGTAGATTACATGGCACACAGGTCTCCTAACTGCTTATTCACTCACAGGCCCGTTTGTGTCAACAAGCATGTGCACACGCATCCCTGATGTGAATTAGCGTGTAGGCACACGTGCGTATGTACACTCACACCTTTGACGGGGTTACGGACATGTACACAAACACACACACACACACACACACAAAAACCGCACACACACGCAAACACCACACACAAACACTGCGCACACACGCAAACACTGCACACACGCACACACACACATACACATACATGCGCACACACACACGCACACACACATACATGCACACACACACACACATACACGCACACACACATACACACGCACACATACAAACACGCATACACACGCACACACACATACACACGCACACACACATACACGCACACCCTGATCCTGCAGACCTTTGTGAGGGTTTCACGGGGGGGTTGGGGTTTGGGGGGGGGGTAAGATTCTCCTGGCCGTCCCGGCACCGTCTCGCCCCCAGGGGTCTACGGTGTCCGTGTCCCCCGGTCGTGTTTCAGTCGTATTGTGGGGATGAGGTTGAGCATTCAGTGTCCGTGTGTAGCCCCGGTCGTGATGTGCTTTGTGACCTTTGCTTGTAATTATTCACCAATAAAAGTTGATTGCTAAACATTTGCATGGTGCATTCCCCTCATCATTCTTACTTCTTTCTTTGCGATTCCTTTCTTTCTTCCCCTCCCCCTCTCCCTCTCTCTCTCATTCTCCACTCTCTCTCTCTCCCCCCCTCTCTCTCTCCCCCCCTCGCTCTCTCCCTCTCACCCCCTCTCTCCCTCTCCCCCCCTCTCTCTCTCTCACTCCCCCTCTCTCCTTCTGTTTCTCTCTGCTTCCACCTTCTCACGAGGTCAGAGCCTACTCACAACGCAGAAGGAAGCCACTCGGCCCATTACCCCTGTGCTAGCTGTAAAAGAACAGTCCCATCTAACCTATAAATACAAAGGACTGCTGATGCTGGTTTACACCAACGATAGATGCAAAGTACTCGAGTAACTCAGCGGGTCAGGCAGCATCTCTGGAGAAAGACGATGAGTGGCGTTTCAGGTTGGGACGCAGGAGAGGGTGTGTAGACTTTACTGTAGAGCAACCCTTTCTCGCCCCATTTACCCCCCGGCAACTTTAACAGCACATAACAATGACATGTCACTTATATATGAACAACTAATGATGAGCAGATGCCAGAACCAAACACAGTCAGTCAATGAGAAAAAAACTATGTACAAATGCAGAATCAACAAATGTACCCCCTGGGGTGGCGAAATTGAACCCAGGTTGGGAACCTTTGCTTTAGAGATACAGCATGGAAACAGGCCCCTCGGCTCGCTGAGTCCGCACCGACCAGCGATCCCCCCGCACACTCGCACTAACCAGCACACACGGGGCAATTTATAATTTTTTTGCAGAAGCCAATTAACCTACAAACCTGCCCGTCTTTGGAGTGGGGGAGGAAACCGGAGCACCCGGGGGAAACCCACGCGGGTCACGGGGAGAACGTACAAACTCCGTACAGACAGCGCCCGCAGTCAGGGTGGCAGCCGGGTCTCTGGCGCTGTGAAGGGCCACGCCCCACTTGACCGTCATTCGCGGGCCATTTACGCGACCTGGTAGCGTGTGGGTAGCGCGGGACTGGCGCATGGAGTGGCGCGGAGGAGTGTGGAGTTGCGGTATTGTGGTATCGAGCACCGCGCCAGGATTTCATCCTGTACAAAATCTTCTCGGGCCACCGGCCAGTCGCGTACATGACGGCCAAGTGGGACAGGGTGACGTTTCGGGTCGAATGGGTGACGTTTCGGGTCGAGACACTTCTTCAGACTGAAACGTCATCCATTCCTCCTCTCCAGAGATGCTGCCGGTCCCGCTGAGTTACTCCTGCATTTTGTGTCTATCTCCAATTTAAACCAGCATCTGTAGTTCCATTTCATTTGCCTATTTTTGTGAATAGGGGGCATTACATCTGCAGTTTTTCCAATTGCTAGCACCACTCAAGAAACTGGAACATTTTAGAAAATCACCATAAATATCATAAACTGGGTAAATATCATAAACTGGGCATTCAAATGATGCCACTACCGGCGGTCACTACCGGCCTGTCGCGTAAATGATAGCAAAGTGGGACTGGCCCTTAAGGCAGCAACTCTACCGCTGCGCCACCAATAAACACTTGCAAGGGTGGACACAAAATGTTGGAGTATCTCAGCGGGACAGGCAGCATCTCTGGAGAGGAGGAATGGGCGACATTTCGGGTCGAGACCCTTCTTTTCTATAGTGCTAACTCGACCAAGTGGGACCCGTTGGGTCCCAGCTTCACACGGGATGGCTGCTCCCCCAACACAATATTCCGCCTCTCCACCATTCCAATATTACTGGCCAGTGGGGGGGTGGAGAACTAGCATGTGTGCTGTGGGCCGAAGGGACTGGTTTCCAGAGGGCTAGTATGGACGTTGTGGGCTGAATGGATTCTTGGGCTCGCAGCTCAGTCACTGAGACCACTCACAGACACGCACTCACACTCACACAGACACACACACTCACACATATACTCACACACACATACACACTCTCAAACACACACACATACACTCACAAACACATACACTCACACAGACACACACACTCACATCCAGACACTCACACTCACATACACACACACACTCACACTCACATACACTCACAAACCTATACACACACACTCACTGACTTACACAGCATATATATGGCAGTAAACTTTCTTGAATACTCACACGGCTGAGCACGGCCTCTCCACTTTGGGGCTTCCGCAATCAGCATGACCTCTGCACTTACCGAAAATTACGCAATCAGCGCAACCTGTCCATTAAGCGGAAGTCACGAAATGTGCGGGACTTTTGAAACAAACACAGTCGGACCTAATAAAGTATTTATTCCTTCCTAACACAGTCAGACCTAATAAAGCATTGCAGTTTCAAGCACAGGCAGGGCAGCAGGCCAAACAACTCATGGCATTGTCATTAAGAGCTAACAAATCATTTATTGCAAGTACATTGCAGACTCACAGTTCAGTTGATTCACAGCTTGGAATGAGAGTCGTGGCCTCTCCCTCGTGATCTTGCAGAGTGACTGACTCACGTCCAGGCATCCGGGGTTTTATAGTCCTCCCCCCCCCCCCCCCCCCCGGAAGGGGCGTTACTTTCATCGCGGTGATTGACAGGCGAGAGGATCTCAAGGTTTTTTAAACACTCATAACTTTTTTATTTTTCATCAATGGAGAAAATCCTCAGGGACTGCTCAGCGGAGGAGGAATGTGAGTAAATGGCCAAAAATCATAGTGATATATGGTAGCGTTTTTTCTAAAATCAATATACAGCGCAGACAGGAAGTGGTCAAGACGAGACTTTTAATTATATAGATTTTGCAAAATTGAATGAGGATAAACATTAGACAATAGACGATAGGTGCAGGAGGAGGCAATTCGGCCCTTCGAGCCAGCACCGCCATTCAATGTGATCATGGCTGATCATCCCCAATCAGTGCCCCGTTCCTGCCTTCTCCCCATATCCCCTGACTCCGCTATCTTTAAGAGCCCTTTCTAGCTCTCACTTGAAAGTATCCAGAGAACCGGCCTCCACCGCCCTCTGAGGCAGAGAATTCCACAGACTCACCACTCTCTGTGTTTTATTCTTAAACTCTGGCTACAGGTTCTGGACTCCCCCAACATCAGGACAATGCTTCCTGCCTCTAGTTTGTCCAAGCCCTTAATAACCTTATAGGTTTCAATGAGATCCCCTCTCATCCTAAACGCCAGAGTGTACAAGCCCAGCCGCTCCATTCTCTCAGCATATGAC
Organism: Okamejei kenojei; assembly: GCA_035221665.1. Classification (NCBI taxonomy): domain Eukaryota; kingdom Metazoa; phylum Chordata; class Chondrichthyes; order Rajiformes; family Rajidae; genus Okamejei; species Okamejei kenojei. Next base: position 17,002,079 of record CM069136.1, on the reverse strand, counting down.
AGTCCCGCCATCCCGGGAATTAACCTGGTGAACCTACGCTGCTCTCCCTCAATAAAAAGAATGTCCTTTCTAAAATTAGGGGACCAAAACTGCACACAATACTCCAGGTGTGGTCTCACGAGGGCTCTGTACAACTGCAGAAGGAGTTCAAAAGCCAGCGGTGAGAAAGAAAATGTTGCGACACTTGAAAAAACGCCGCGCGTCAATACGTCGTCACGCCGCGTCACGCCACGTCACGCCGTGAATTTTTCGGTGACCTGATATGTCAGTCAATGATGCCAGCAGTCGCAGTCTCTGGCGCTGCGAGGCAGCAACTCTATCGCTGCGCCACCGTGTGCGAACTGTGCAAGGAGGATTTCACTGCGACCATAACGGACCGTTGGAGCATTAAAGCAGAGGAGAGGAGGCAGGGGTGTGACTTTGCACAGTGCAGTGGGCAAAACTGCTGGAGAAACTCAGCGGGTGAGGCAGCATCTATGGAGCGAGGGAATAGGTGACATTTCGGGTCGAGACCCTTCTTCAGACTGATGTGGGGGTGGGGGGGGGGGGGGGGGGGAAGAGGAAAGGAAGAGACGGGGACAGTGGGCTGCGGGGGAGCTGGGAAGGGGAGGGGAAGGAGGGAGAAAGCAGGGACTACCTGAAATTGGAGAAGTCAATGTTCATACCGCTGGGGTGTAAACTGCCCAAGCGAAATATGAGGTGCTGCTCCTCCAATTTGTGGTGAGCCTCACTCCGGCCATGGAGGAGGCCCAGGACAGAAAGATCGGATTGGGAATGGGAGGGGGAGTTGAAGCGCTGAGCCACCGGGAGATCAGGTCGGTTATTGCGTACCGAGCGGAGGTGTTGGGCGAAGCGATCGCCAAGCCTGCGCCTGGTCTCACCGATGTAGAGCAGCTGACACCTAGAGCAGCGGATGCAGTAGATGAGGTTGGAGGAGGTGCAGGTGAACCTCTGCCTCACCTGGAACGACTGCTTGGGTCCTTGGATGGAGTTGAACAGTGCAGTGGTCACCCCTGTGTATAAATGAGGTCCCACATTCACTGCGTTGTTCCATGTTGGGGCTCTGGTTGTATTTACCATTGGCAGCGTACACACAGTCTCCTTGGCCGTGTGTTCCGTTGCCAGGCAACCCAGAGGAGCAGCATTATCCGCAGAATCAGGAGAAATAAGCAGCAATTGGCACATTATTGTGGGAAATTGCCCGAATCGCTGAGGGTTTTGGAAGGGGTTTTGTGGTTTGCGTGGAAGGGGAGAATTTAGGGGCTAGGCACAGGACAGGTTTGGAGGGATATGGGCCAAACGCGGGCCGCTGGGACCAGTGTAGCTGGGACATGGTGGCCGGTGAGAGCAAGTTTAGCCGCAGGGCCAGTTTCCACCTTGTATGACTCTATGACTCAGTAACTCGCTAACATCCTGCCCTGCTCTGCACAACGGCACAGCGCCAGAGACCCCGGTTCGATCCGGACTGCGGGTGCTGTCTGTGCGGAGTCTGCACGTTCTCCCCGTGACCCGCGTGGGTTTTCCCCGGGTGCTCCGGTCTCCTCCCACACTCCAAAGACGTGCAGGTTTGTCGGTTAATTGGTTTTGGGAAAATTGTGATTTTTCAATAGGCAATAGACACTAGGTGCAGGAGTAGGCCATTCGGCCCTGCGAGCCAGCACCATTCACTGCGATCATGGCTGATCATCCACAATCAGTACCCCGTTCCTGCCTTCTCCCCATATCCCCTGACTCCGCTATCTTCAAGAGCCCTATCTAGCTCTCTCTTGAAAGTATCCAGAGAACTGGCCCCCACTGCCTTCTGTGGCAGAGAATTCCACATATGTTTCCTGCCTCGAGGGTGTCCAATCCCTTATAAATTGTATATGTTTCATAAGATCTCCTCTCATCCTAAATTCCAGTGTATACAAGTCCAGCCGCTCCATTCTCTCAACATATGACAGTCCCGCCATCCCGGGAATTAACCTCGTGAACCTACGCTGCACTCCCTCAATAGCAAGAATGTCCCTCAGATTTGGAGAGCAAAACTGCACACAATACTCAGGTGTGGTCTCACTAGGGCCCTGTACAACTGCAGAAGGACTTCTTTGCTCCGATACAAAACTCCTCTTGTTATAAAGGCCAACATGCCATTAGCTTTCTTCACTGCCTGCTGTACCTGCATGCTTACTTTCAGTGAGTGTGTGTGGTATGTGTGTGTAGTGTGCGCTGGTCGGCACGGACTCATGGGCCGAAGGGCCTGTTTCCGCGCTGTATCTCTAAACTAAACTATACTAAAGCAAACTAATCTCTTAAAAGGGCGTGAGAGATATTTATCAATGACTTGGGGAAAACCAAAGCATTTCCAATCAATGTGTAGGATGGAACTGCAGATGCTGGTTTAAACCAAAGATAAGATACAAAATGCTGGAGTAACTCAGGGGGAACCGCCATCTATTCTTTTACTGCAGAGATGTTATGTTACTCCAGCATTATCTTCACTTCCAATCAATTAAGTTAAAGTGTTACGTTTACACAATGTGGATGGTGAAATCCCGGAAACAAAAGAGCAGCAGAGCAACAACTTGCATTTAAGTCTTATCTTGAGAGAGGCAAAACATCCCAAAGAAACGGGCAGCATCTCTGGACCAGGAACATCACCCGTTCCTTCTCTCCAGTGCTGCCTGTCCCACTTAGGTGATTGTTTCTGCGACTGCCGGCGGCTGTCACAGTCGTAGCAGGTCGCCGAAAAACAGGCGATTGGACCCCCCCCCCCCCCTCGACAATGTCTACGACAACTTACCACCTAGTCGACCTCAAGCAACGGCAAGCGACCGACAACCGGCGACCCATTAGGACGTCCAGCTACGACCACACCTACGTCCACCCGCGACAAGCTACGACCCTGTCAGCGACAACTGAAGGCAACTTAGTCGCCGGTTGACGTAGGTTAGTCGCCAATGGAACTCACCGGTCAGCGCCCGGCGACGACCTACGTCACCCGGCGACAAGCCGCATCATCCTGGCGACAACCTACCACAGCGCCTACGTCAGGAGGAGACAAGCAACGTCAAGCCCACAGTCGGCGAAACGTTTTGAACATCTCAAAATCCAGCGATGACCAGAAAAACGTTACGGCGACTTGAGGAGACGACTCACGACCATACGGGCATCACCCCGCCACCATGTGGCGGCAGCCTAGTCGCCTGTAGTTGCCGATAAAAATCGCCCAAGTGGGAAGATTGTGTCCACCCAAAAGACACAAAAGATAACTGGCCCAAACGTTCAAAGACAGAATTGGCCATTTTTTTAGTTTAGTTCAGTTCAGTTCAGCTTAGTTATAGAGTCATAGAGTGACACAGTGTGGAAACAGGCTCCTCGGCCCAACTTGCCAACAACAGCCCACATGTCCCAGCTACACTACTCCCACCTGCCTGTGCTTGGTCCATATCCCTCCAAACCTGTCCTATCCATATACACGTCATCCTCCTGCGCTCCAAGGAATAGAGTCCCAGCCAGTTCAGCCTCCATGCAGTGCCTTCCTACAGTTCCACCATGCAGTTCGTTGGCTATATTTAAGAGGGATTGGGATGTGGCCCTTGTGGCTAAAGGGATCAGGGGGTATGGAGAGAAGGCAGTACAGGATACTGAGTTGGATGATCAGCCATGATCACATTGAATGGCGGTGCTGGCTCGAAGGGCCGAATGGCCTACTCCTGCACCTATTGTCTATTGGCCCAACTTGCCCACACCGGCCAATATGTCCCAGCTACACTAGTCCCACCTGCCCGCGCTTGGTCCATATCCCTGCAAACCTGTCCTATCCCCGTATATACCCGTCTAATTTGCTTCTTAAGCATTGTGATAGTCCCAGCCTCGACTACCTCCTCCGGCAGCTCGTTCCATACACCCACCACCATTAGTGTGCAAAAGTTACCCCTCGGATTCCCATTACATCTTTTCCCCTTCACCTTGAACCCATGTCCTCTGGTCCTCGATTCCTCTACTCTGGGCAAGAGACTCTGTGCGTCTACCCGATCTGTTCCTCACATGTTTTTATACACCTCAATAAGATCACATGTCATCAGAGAAAGGCCACCTTACACTTCGCTGAGCAGATAAATCAATAAGCGCTCCACAGCAAGTGGCTTCAGTGCTGACCTCGACCGCTGTCTCCAAAGGTTAGCAATGCCTCCATGAGTTGACCTTTCCGAGAGTTCAGGGGTCACAGCTGGAGAGAACAGCCCAAGGAACGGGGCACTGATTGGGGATGATCAGCCATGATCACATTGAATGGCGGTGCTGGCTCGAAGGGCCGAAGGGCCTACTCCTGCACCCATTGCCTATTGTTAAACATCAACATCTATTATTTCTCCAGACACATCGGCAGCTCTGAACCTGCAAAATTAATGTAAGAGGACTGGCACGGTGGCGCAGCGGTCGAGTCGCTGCCTCACAGCGCCAGAGATCCGAGTTTGATCCCGACTACGGGCGCTGTCCGTACGCGGTTTGTACATTCTCCCCGTGACCCGCGTGGGTTTTCTCCGAGATCTTCAGTTTCCTCCCACAGTCCAAAGACGTACGGGTTCCTCGGCTATTTGGCTTGGTATAAATGTATTTAAAAAATTCCCTCGTGTGTGTCGGGTAGCGATGCTTCTAGTGTGTAGGGTAGTGTTGTAGAGCCGTGGGTCAGGTCTTTATTGTCATGTGTCCCAGATAGAACAATGACATTCTTACTTACTGCAGTACAACTGAATATGTATTCATAATAAATAATATAACCAAAACTCAGAAAAAAAGGAACAAACAATAACAGCGCAATAATAATAATAATAATATGGGGAGAAGGCAGGGACGGGGTACTGACTGTGGATGATCAGCCATGATCACATTGAATGGCGGTGCTGGCTCGAAGGGCAGAATGGCCTACTCCTGCACCTATTGTCTATTGTCTAATTCCATTCAGAGCGTATGAGGTTGTCGTGTTTAATAGCCTGATGGCTGTAGGAATAAGGAGTAAGCCATTTAGAACGGAGACGAGGAAACACTTTTTCACCCAGAGAGTGGTGAGTCTGTGGAATTCTCTGCCTCAGAGGGCGGTGGAGACCGGTTCTCTGGATGCTTTCAAGAGAGAGCTAGAGAGGGCTCTTAAAAATAGCGGAGTCAGGGGATATGGGGAGAAGGCAGGAACGGGGTACTGATTGTGGATGATCAGCCATGATCACATTGAATGGCGGTACTGGCTCAAAGGGCCGAATGGCCTACTCATGCACCTATTGTCTATTGCCTCTCATCATCCTTTGTCATTCTAGAGAATACAAGTCAAAATTTGTTCAACCTCTTTGTTAAGATATAATTCTTTATTTAAATCCAATTTCCCACCCTTATTGAATAAACTACTTAAGAATATCCTATATTGGAAAACATTACCTATTTCAATGCTAGGTAAAATTAATGCGATAAAAATGATTTTTCTTCCACAATTATTATACTTGTTTCAACTGATCCCGATATATCTTCCTAAAATTTATTTTAAGAAAGTGGACTCTATAGTTACCAATTTTATTTGGGATTATAAGAACCATAGAATAATTAAAAAAACATCTATGTAAATCAAAAATGAATGGAGGTTTTGCATTGCCTAATTTTATGTTTTTATTACTGGGCAGTTAATATAAAAAATATGAATTTCTGGTTGGAAGATGTAGATAAACAACCAAACTGGTTAAAAATGGAAAAGGAAGATTGTTCACCTTTCGAAATTAGCTCGATTTATTTGCTAACCACTAAAATACATAAGAAAATTTATAGAGGAAACCCAATAATGGAAAGTGGTATAATACTATTTGGAAACAATAAAAAAAAACATTAAAATTACAGAGTATACCACTGGCTCTTCCAATTGTAAACAACATTACTTTTAAACCTTCATTGATGGATAAAGGTGTTTTTAAATGGAAGAACTATGGAATAAATAAGATGGGTGATCTCTACAGGGAAAGTTTGTTTCTTTCATTTCAGGAATTACAACAAAATTATGATTACACTCAAAAGAATATTTTAGTTATCTACAAGTTAGAGATTATGTTAAATCAAATACACCAGATTTTAGGAATAGAAAGACAGAAATTTTAGATGAATGTCTAAATAAACATCCGAATACAGAAAAATTAATATCATATATTTATAATATCTTACTGGAAAATGATTTACCAAATACGGAAAAATATAGACAAGCATGGAAAACGAATTAGGTCAAGTAATTAGTAGAGAAGTATGGAAATGAAAGTTTACAAACATATACACCACTGTTCATTAAATGGCAGACACTCCTTGATACAATTTAAAGTTATACATAGATTACATCTCTCAAAATCCAAATTAAATAGAAATTTCTCAAATGTTTCTGCTATATGTGATAAAATGTCAGCAGTTAGAAGCTAATCTAACGCAATTCATTCACAAAATGTACAAAAATTACTAATTTTTGGACAGAAATTTTTAAGATAATCTCGAATGTAGTTAATGCAAATCTGACTCCAGACTCAAAATAATTATATTAGGAATATTAGAAACGGATCAGCTACTAACAACACAACAAATAATTTTTTATGGTTATAGTTTAACAATTGGTAAAAAATTAATACTAAGATTTTGGAAAGGTCCCATATCCCCCACAATCAAAATGTGGATTACAGAAATGTCGGAGACACTTCACCTGGAAAGATTAAGACTTGTCCTAAAGACAGGTTAGATCAATTCAGAGGAATATGGTCTCCATTTATTGAATACTTAAAGGTTAAGGTGTCCGGTTCGAGGCCATGACTGAAGCCTGAATGAAGCAATAGATGAAGAATTATATACAGTAACCACAAATATATCTCCAATGAAGAATATCTTGCTTAATACTCCACTCATTTTATTGATTTTTTATTTCTTTCTTATTTCTTTTTCTTTTCATTATTTCCCTTTACTTCCTACTGTTATAAAATAATAAAAAATATAGAACTATAAATAAGAATGACCGTAAATTTCAAAAATATTAAGAATGTATGTGACGAATAATATGTTTTCTTTTTTTTCGATTTTATATTATTTCTTCTTAATATGTATTTACTTCTAATAAAAATATTTTACAAAAAAAAAACCTCTCTTTGTTGCGAATACTTCTCTGCAACTTAAAACAAAAAAATTATCTCTAGTATTCCGTTAACTCAATATATTGACGTTGTTTCTCTCTTAGTTTAGAGATACAGGCCCTTCAGCCCACCGAGTCCGCACACTAATACTATCCCTGCCCAGGCTAGGGTCAATTTTGAATGGCCTACCCCTGCACCTATTGTCTATTGTCTACAACAGGCCAGTGAACACAATAACACGCAGATTATTGGAGTCCCTCGGACTATCTTTAATCAGACTTTACTGGACTTGATCTTGCACGAAACGCGATTCCCTTAATCATGTATCTGTACTCTGTAAACGGCTCGATTATAATCATGTATAGTCTTTCTGCGGGCTGGTCTGCGCCTTCAATGTCCGCTGCAGGAGGCGCCCCCCAGACACAAAGATGGCCGGGCGAGGAGAGGAGAGGGACGTGGGTTCGCGGGAACTGCTTCAGTACATCGAGCGTGGGCGGGCCGCTAATGGCGGTAAAGCTAGGCGGCGCCCCCCGCATGTTTAGTTGAGTTTAGTTTAGAGATACAGCGCGGAAACAGGCCCTTTCGGACAACCAAGACCATGCCGACCAGCGATCCCCGCACGTTAACACTATCCTATACCTACCAGGGACAATTTTATTTTACAATTAACCTACAAATCTGCACGTCTTAGGAGTGCGGGAGGGAACCGAAGATCTCTGAGTAAACCCACGCAGGTCACGGGGAGAACGTACAAACTCCGTGCAGACAGCACCCGTAGTCGGGATTGAACCGGGGTCTCTGGTGCCGTGAGGCAGCAACTCTGCCGCTGCACTGCCGTGACCGCTTGTGCAATATATGCAATAATAATTTCACCGTGCAGTTGCAATTGTGAAAATAAAACACTAATGAACCATGGGGGCAATTTGTCCAGCGTCCAACTCCAGTTCAGTTCCGTTTATTGTCACGTGTACCGAGGTACAGTGAAAAGCTGTTGTTGCGTGCTATCCAGTCAGCGGAAAGACAACACGTGATTGCAATCGAGCCGTCCGCAGTGTACCGATACAGGATAAAGGAACAACGTTTAGCGCAAGGTAAAGTCAGCAAAGTCCGATCAAGGATAGTCCGAGGGTCACCAATGAGGTAGATAGTAGTTCATGACCCCTCTCTGGTTGTGGTAGGATGGTTCAGTTGCCTGATAACAGGCGGGAAGAAACTGTCCCTGAATCTGGAGGTGTGTGCGCTTTCACACTTCTGTACCTCTTGCCCGATGGGAGAGGGGAGAAGAGGGAGTGACCAGGGTGAGATCCGGATCGCTGGATACTTTCAAGAGAGAGCTAGATAGGGCTCTTAAAGATAGCGGAATCAGGGGATCTGGGGAGAAGGCAGGAACGGGGTACTGATTGGGGATGATCAGCCATGACCACATTGAATGGCGGTGCTGGCCCGAGTGGCTGAATGGCTTACTCCTGCACCTATTGTCTATTGTCTATTGAGACTGGTCCTTGCTGATGCTGCTGGCCTTGCCGAGACAGCGTGAGCTGCAGGTGGAGGCGATGGGAGGCTGGTTTGTGTGATGGTTTTGGGCTGCGTCCACAAATCGCCGCAATCTCTTGCGGTCTGGGATGGCGGCGTTCCCAAAACCGTGCTGTGATGCATCCCGGTAAAATGCTTTCTCCGGCACATCTGATATCCCACAGGGACACGGATCGTGTGGGACCGGGATTAATCTCCCAGACGGCTGGGGTCTTCTGCCTCGATGGCGTGTGAATCAACAGAGATTGTGGGTTGTAAGGTAGGTAGGGCTGGTTTGTTACCATGGAGACGGCAGGCCCGCAGCGCTGTGAAGAGGAGTACTGGGCCGGACGTTAATTGTTGTGGGGGAGTGGTGGAGTTGTCGACATCTGGCATATTAATCTCCATCCCCCCGGAGAACAGACCCAAGGAAAGGGTTGACGGATAATTAACAGACTCCTGTCTCCAGTGGCCAGGCTGGGAAAGAGGAAGCGTGAAGAGGTTGAGGCAGGAGAGCAAATGCAAATCAGATTGTCAATGAAGGTGTCAGCACCTCAGAAAGATAGACAATAGACAACAGGTGCAGGAGTAGGCCATTCAGCCCTTCGAGCCAGCACCGCCATTCACTGTGATCATGGCTGATCATCCCCAATCAGTACCCCGTTCCTGCCTTCTCCCCATATCCCCTGACTCCGCTATCTTTAAGAGCCCTATCTAGCTCTCTCTTGAAAGTATCCAGAGAACCTGCCCTCACCGCACTCTGAGGCAGAGAATTCCACAGACTCACAACTCTCTGTGAGAAAGTGTTTCCTCGTCTCCGTTCTAAATGGCTTACTCCTTATTCTTAAACTGTGGCCCCTGGTTCTGGACTCCCCCAACATTGGGAACATGTTTCCTGCCTCTAGCGTGTCCAAACCCTTAATAATCTTATATGTTTCAATAAGATCCCCTCTCATCCTTCTAAATTCCTGAGTGTACAAGCCCAGCCGCTCCATTCTCTCAGCATATGACAGTCCCGCCATCCCGGGAATTAACCTGGTGAACCGATGCTGCACTCCCTCAATAGCAAGAATGTCCTTCCTCAAATTAGGGGACCAAAACGGCACACGTTGTCCTTCCCCCTCCCTCACGCCGGGTCCTCTGTTGTTCCTTCCCCCCGGCAGCGGCGTCTTCGCTTCCGCGTGGTCCGCCATCGTCCGTCGGTCGGCGGCCATCATCGACCGCTGCGCCGACCTCTCCACTATCGCCGCCGGGTCCTCTCCAGGCGCCCACCCCGGGCCCCATGCGGGCTCTGAACTCGGCTTCTGCCGACCAAGCGGGACTTTGTTTTGGACTATGATAACTTTGCGGCATTGTCAGCGCCCTTTCTGTGGCCACTATTTGCATACCTTGGGTACGCAAGCAAAGAATTTCACTGTGCCTTGTCACATGTGTCAATAGAGTATCCATTCATTCATTCATTCATTCATTCATTCATTCAATCATTGATGTGTCCCGAGGTTCAGTGAAAAGCTTTTGTTGCATTTTATCGGGATGCACCACAGCACGGTTTGGGAAACAGCACCATCCAAGACCACAATAAATCACAGCGAATTGTGGACACAGCCCAGACCATCACACAAGCCAACCTCCCTTCCACTGACTCCATCTACACCTCACGCTGCCTCGGCAAGGCCAGCAGCATCATCACAGACCAGTCTCACCCCCGGCCACTCCCTCTTCTCCCCTCTCCCATCGGGCAAGAGGTGCAGAAGTGTGAAAACGAGCGCACACACCTCCAGATTCAGGGACAGTTTCTTCCCGGCTGTTATCAGGCAACTGAACCGCCCTACCACAACCAGAGAGCGGTCTGGACCTACTATCTATCTCATTGGAGACCCTCGGACTATCCATGATCGAAATTTACTGGCTTTACCTTGCACTAAACGTTATTCCCTTTACCCTGTATCTGTACACTGCGGACGGCTCGACTGTAATCACGTATTGTCTTCCCGCTGACTGGTTAGCGCGCAACAAAAGCTTTTCACTGTACCTCAGTACACGTGACAATAAACTACACAAACTAACCAGTCAGCGGAAAAACATGATTACAATTGAGCCGTCCACAGTGGACAAATACATGATAAAGGGAATTACGTGAATAACATTTAGTGCAAGGTAAAGCCAGTTAAGTCCGATCAATTATAGCCCGAGGGTCACCAATGAGGTAGATCGTAGCTCAGGACCGCTCTCTAGTTGTGGTAGGATGGTTCAGTTCTGATATTTAATTCCAGGTCATAACATCACACTATTTGCTCGTTGACAATAGACAATAGACAATAGACAATAGGTGCAGGAGTAGGCCATTCGGCCCTTCGAGCCAGCACTGCCATTCAATGTGATCATGGCTGATCATCCCCAATCAGTACCCCGTTCCTGCCTTCTCCCCATATCCCCTGACTCCGCTATCTTTAAGAGCCCTATCTAGCTCTCTCTTGAAAGCAGGCAAGTCAAAGATCCAGTTAGTTTAGAGATGCAGCATGGCAACAGGCCACTCGGCCCGACGAGGCCACGCCGGCCTGCGATCCTCTGTACACCAGTTCTACTCGAAACATGCTAGGGACAATGTACAGAAGCCACTTAACCTACAAACCTGCACGTCTTTGGGTTGTGGGAAGAAACCGGTGCACCCGGAGAAAACCTACTCGTTCACGGGGGGAGAGTTCAAATCCCGTACGGACAGCACGCGTATGGACAGCACCCGTCGTCAGGATCAAACCTGGCGCTGTGGGGCAGCAACTCTCCCGCTGTCACAGTCATCTCCTGCCATCTACCACTGCCGACCATTACCGCCTCCCCAGCTGATCCCGCCTGTTACTCGCCGACCTTCGCCTGTTCTCCAGCCCCTCCCACCGGCCACGACCTTTGACCCCGCCGATCCTGGCCTCTCCCGCCCGCGCTCACCGGCAGGCCGGGGCCTTCAGCCCAGCCCAGATCCAGCCTCAACTCCGAGCCAAGACCCTCCACACTTTCGGGTCTGAAGAAGGGTCCCAACCCAAAGCGTCACCTATCCATGTTCTCCACAGATGCTGCCTGACCCGCTGAGTTACTCCAGCACTCTGTGAAACGTCACCTATCCATGTTCTCCACAGATGCTGCCTGACCCGCTGAGTTACTCCAGCACTCTGTGAAAACGTCACCTATCCATGTTCCCCACAGATGCTGCCTGACCCGCTGAGTTACTCCAGCACTCTGTGAAACGTCACCTAATCCATGTTCTCCACAGATGCTGCCTGACCCGCTGAGTTACTCCGGCACTCTGTGAAACGTCACCTATCCATGTTCTCCACAGATGCTGCCTGACCCGCTGAGTTACTCCAGCACTCTGTGAAACGTCACCTATCCATGTTCTCCACAGATGCTGCCTGACCCGCTGAGTTACTCCAGCACTCTGTGAAACGTCACCTATCCATGTTCTCCACAGATGCTGCCTGACCCGCTGAGTTACTCCGGCACTCTGTGAAACGTCACCGATCCATGTTCTCCACAGATGCTGCCTGACCCGCTGAGTTACTCCAGCACTCTGTGAAACGTCACCTATCCATGTTCCCCACAGATGCTGCCTGACCCGCTGAGTTACTCCAGCACTCTGTGAAACGTCACCTATCCATGTTCTCCACAGATGCTGCCTGACCCGCTGAGTTACTCCGACACTCTGTGAAACGTCACCTATCCATGTTCCCCACAGATGCTGCCTGACCCGCTGAGTTACTCCAGCACTCTGTGAAACGTCACCTATCCGTGTTCTCCACAGATGCTGCCTGACCCGCTGAGTTACTCCAGCACTCTGTGAAACGTCACCTATCCATGTTCTCCACAGATGCTGCCTGACCCGCTGAGTTTTTTACTTTTAGTTTTAGAGATAAAACAGCATGGAAACAGGCCCTTCAGCCCATCGACCTGCGATCCCCGCACTGTAACGCTAATCTATACGCACACTAGGAACAATTTACACTTATACTTAGCAAATTTACATAGGGCGGTGGAGGCCAGTTCTCTGGATACTTTCAAGAGAGAGCTAGATAGGGCTCTTAAAAATAGCGGAGTCAGGGGATATGGGGAGAAGGCAGGAACGGGGTACTGATTGGGGATGATCAGCCATGATCACATTGGATGGCGGTGCTGGCTGGAAGGGCTGAATGGCCTACTCCTGCACCTATTGTCTATTGTCTATTGTCAAACCTGCGTGACTTAGGAGTGTGGGAGGAAACTGGAAATGTCGGAGAAAACCCAAGCAGGTCACGGGGAGAAGGTACAAACTCCGTACAGACGGCGCCCGTAGTCGGGATCGAACACGGGCCTCTGGCGCTGCAAGTGCTGTAAGGCAGCAATTCTCTCGCTGCGCCACTGTTCCGCCCAGCAAGGTTCCGCTCCAGCACTTTGTGTCTATTGTTGTGTCCTGGAGTCACCACTAGTGGGCTCCGTCTCGATCCCTCGGGCATCTGCAGGGCTTTAGGGCAACCATGTTTGGCTTGTAATGTGTACACTTTGGGTTCTGGACACCAAGTGTAGTTTGTGAATTATTTAGCCCTCGAATACGTTGAAACAAAGAAACATAGAAAATAGGTGCAGGAGTAGGCCATTCGGCCCTTCGAGCCTGCACCGCCATTCAATATGATCATGGCTGATCATCCAACTCAGTATCCCGTACCTGCCTTCTCTCCATATCCTCTGATCCCTTTATCCACAAGGGCCAAATCTAACTCCCTCTCACATATAGCCAATGAACTGGCCTCAACTACCTTCTGTGGCAGACAATTCCACAGATTCACCACACACTGTGTGAAAAATGTTTTTCTCATCTCGGTCCTAAAAGACTTCCCCCTTATCCTTAAACTGTGACCCCGTGTTCTGGACTTCCCCAACATCGGGAACAATCTTCCTGCATCTAGCCTGTCCAAACCCCTTATGAATTGTGTAAGTCTCTATAAGATCCCCCCTCAATCATTTAGGAATAGGTATAGGAATACTTTATCAATACATGTGGCTAGACACAGAGAGATTCTTTGCTTGCATACACAATGTATACAAATAGCAGCCACCTACGGCTGCCAGATTTACAAAGCCCGCCGGCTCCCCCTTCTATCCCCCCCACCCATAAATCCCCCACTCCAGGTCCTCATTGTCCTTTGTCTCCCCCCATTGCCCACCCCCCCCCCCCCCCCCACCTCGCTCACGGCAGTCCCCCTCCACGCCGGGTCCTCCATCACAATAGACAATAGACAATAGATGTAGGAGTAGGCCATTCGGCCCTTCGAGCCAGCACCGCCATTCAATGTGATCATGGCTGATCATCCCCAATCAGTACCCCATTCCTGCCTTCTCCCCACATCCCCTGACTCCGCTAGTTTTAAGAGCCCTATCTAACTCTCTCTTGAAAGTATCCAGAGAACCGGCCTCCACCGCCCTCTGAGGCAGAGAATTCCACAGAGTGACCACTCTCTGTGAGAAAAAAGTGTTTCCTCGTCTCCGTTCTAGAAACACAGAAACATAGAAAATAGATGCAGGAGGAGGCCCACTCGGCCCTTCGAGCCAGCACCGCCATTCAATGTGATCATGGCTGATCGTCCCCAATCAATAACCCGTGCCTGCCTTCTCCCCATATCCCTTGATTCCACTAGCCCCTAGAGCTCTATCTAACTGTCTCTTAAATTCTAAATGGCCTGCCCCTAAATCTTAAACTGTGGCACCTGGTTCTGTAAACTTTGGCACCCGGATGCTGATTAGGGCGTATACTCAACCACATTTCCTGAAGTCGATAGCTCCTTTGTCTCAATGACCTTTTGTGTTCGCCGTATCTCGCCGCTCCCATCAATAATTCCATGCAACGCAAATATTAATACTGATCATTCTACGATAAGATCAAGGCTTGCGTCCCTGTCCCAAGAACTTCACTAGAGGATCCGAGGCGATGAGGAAGGAGAGAGATGGTGGAGGCAGATTACAATAGTGGCGTTTAAGAGTCTTTTAGATAGATAGGCACATGGACATGCAGGAATGGAGGGATATGGAGTGGAAGACATTAGTTCAACTTGGCGACATGTTTGGCACAGACATTGTGGGCCGAAGGGCCTGTTCCTGTGCTGTTCTGTCCTATATTCTTCGTTAAGAAAAGAATTACTTTTTTGCACATCTTTCATTCAATGTTCTGTATCGCTCCACATCACCGTCTATATCTCACCACATCATCATTCTTGCTATTGAGGGAGTGCAGCGTAGGTTTTACAAGGTTAATTCCCGGCCATGGCGGGACTGTCATATGCTGAGAGAATGGAGCGGCTGGGCTTGTACACTCTGGAGTTTAGAAGGATGAGAGGGAATCTTATTGAAATATATAAGATTGTTAAGGGCTTCGACACACTAGAGGCAGGAAACATGTTCCTGATGTTGGGGGAGTCCAGAACCAGGGGCCACTGTTTAAGAATAAAGGGTAAGCCATTTAGAATGGAGACGAGGAAACACTTTTTCTCACAGAGAGTGGTGAGTCTATGGAATTCTCTGTCTCAGAGGGCGGTGGAGGACGGTTCTCTGGATACTTTCAAGAGAGAGCTAGATAGGGCTCTTAAAGATAGCGGAGTCAGGGGATATGGGGTGAAGGCAGGAACGGGGTACTGATTGGGGATGATCAGCCATGATCACATTGAATGGCGGTGCTGGCTCGAAGGGCCGAATGGCCTACTCCTGCACCTATTGTCTATTGTCTAATACCCAATGACACATGAGAATTTTAGGTAGACAAAAATGCCGGATCATCTATGGAGCGAAGGAATGGGTGACGTTTGTGTCTGAAGAAGGGTCTCGACCCGAATCGTCACCTATTTCCTTCGTTCCATAGAAGCTGCCTCACCCGCTGAGTTCCTCCAGCATTTTTGTCTACCGTCGATTGTTCCAGGCTCTGCAGTTCTTTCTTAAACGTGAGATTTTTAGTCTCTCTCCAGGTGAACGGATATTATTCCGAGACACTGCAAAGAGCTTTGAACACAGAAAAAGTTTATTTTGTCCTGTATGTTCCTTCCTTCATTCATTCATTGATAACAAAAGCAATATGGTTATGTACAGGTCCACCACCCACTTTCCGGCACCCTTAGTTCCAGAGCTGGATTATCCGTATTGCCGGACCAACAGAGGTCACGGCCTCCGGGAGGTATCCAACGGTACCTGCACACTCCGGGGACAATTTGTACATTTATACAAAGTCAATTCATCTATAAACCCGCGCGTCTTTGGAGTGTGGGAGGAAACCGGAGATCCCGGAGAAAACCCACGCGGGTCACGGGGAGAACGTACAAACTCCGTGCAGACAGCGCCCGTAGTCGGGATGGAACCCAGGGTCTCTTTGGCCGGGTTAAAGGAGGCGAAAAAATCAGTGGTGGACGTTGACACAGCAACAGAAAGCTCACAACAAAACAATTAACCAACACGTTACTCAGATTTTATTCCGCTAACTTCAACAACTAAATGATTTTGATCTTCACGGCAGATGTGGCTCGGTTGTTAGGCTCAGTTGTTGGGCTCCGTTGGTTGCTCATTTGGTTACAAAGTGGGAGGTTGCGAGATTTTGATAAGTTCAGAGATAATGTGCGGAAACCGGCCCTTCGGCCCACCGACCAGCGATCCCCGCACATTAACACTACCCTACACACACTAGGGACAATTTACACTCATACCAAGCCGATTAACCTTCAAACTTGTACGTCCTTGGAAGTGTGGGTGGAAACCAAAGATCTTGGAGAAAGCCCACGCGGGTCACGGGGGGAACGTGCAAACTGCGCACAGACAGCACCCGTAGTCGGGATCGAACCCCCATCTCTGGCGCTCTGCTGTCGTGCCACCCTAAAGCCCGAAAACCCACGCGGGTCACGGGGGGAATGTACAAACTCCGTGCGGACAGCACCGGTCGTCGGGATCGAAGCCGGGTCTCCGGCGCCGCTTGTGAGCGCCGTGAGGCAGCAGCTCTACCGCCGCGCCACCGTGAGACGCGCATCGTTTGCGATGCAGCTGAAATCTTCGTCGTCAAGTGGGCCGCCCTCGACTCTTCACCTGGTCTGACCTCAGCTGAAGATGAATGACGTGGAACCGGCGAGGAGAGAGAGCGCCCCCTGGGGGAGCTGAATACCCGCAGACCACAGAGCCAGTATTCGCCATTAAAAACAAATCTTGTTCACATTGTGGGATTAATATTAAATGAGATACCAAACTAACATTAACATTATTTAAAAAGACTTAAAACGTAAGACTTAAGACCTATTTAAAAACACTTCACAGTTTTGAGCGCATACAGAAGATACTTCTGAAATATATTCTATGCTGGCGAGGCATGTAACTTAGTAAGCCCATAAGATCTTAAGAGCAGAATTAGCCCATTCAGCCTCAGGGAATTCTTCCCTTTCTTGATTCGTATGGGTGTCAGGGGTTATGGGGAGAAGGCAGGGGGATGGGGTTGAGAGGGAAAGATAGGTCAGCCATGATTGAATGGCGGAATAGACTTGATGGGCCGAATGGCCTAATTCTGCTCCTAGAACCTATAGAGTAATAGAGTGATACAGTGTGGAAACAGGCCCTTCGGACCAACTTGCCCACACCGGCCAACAATGTCCCAGCTACACTAGTCCCACCTGCCTGCGCTTGGTCAATATCTCTCCAACCCTCTCCTATCCATGTACCTGGAGTTTAGAAGGATGAGAGGGGATCTTATTGAAACATAAAATTATTAAGGGTTTGGACACTCTAGAGGCAGGAAACATGTTCCCGATGTTGGGGGGGGTCCAGAACCAGGGGCCACAGTTTAAGAATAAGGGGTAAGCCATTTAGAACGGAGACGAGGAAACACTTTTTCACACAGAGAGTGGTGAGTCTGTGGAATTCTCTGCCTCACAATTCTGGAATCCCGAATTGTGGAGGCCGGTTCTGGTATCCCGCGGTGGAGGCCGGTTCTCGGGATACTTTCAAGAGAGAGCTAGATAGGGCTCCTCAAGATCGCGGAGTCAGGGGATATGGGGAGAGGGCAGGAGCGGGGAACTGATTGGGGATGATCAGCCATGATTATCAGCGGTGCTGGCTTGAAGGGCTGCATGGCCTACTCTATTGCCTATTGTCTATTGATATAGGGCTCTTAAAGATAGCGGAGTCAGGGGACATGGGGAGAAGTACTGATTATGGATGATCAGCCATGATCACATCGGACGGCGGTGCTGGCTCGAAGGGCCGAGTGGGCTACTCCTGCACCTATTGTCTATTGCCTGTTTCCACACTGCATCACTCTATGACTAAATCCTCTCCAACGGCCCGGCTTGCAACAGGATGTCTTGGCGTCAGCCCCGAGTGGCCGGAGAGGGGGGACGAGATGTCGGCGGAGGCTGCATCACACCCGCTGGTGGATTGTGACGCAGCCGTGGTAACTGACGCACCGCGGCATGTTGGACACGTGGCTCAGCTGGCCGGAGACGGGATCCACGCACAGCACGCGGTCCGTGCCCTCCGCCATCGCGTCCTTGCCCCCCAGGATGTACAGCATCCCGTCGCACACCGTCAGTCCGCTGTTCTCCTGCCAACCCCAAAGAGAAGGAGGAGAGGTTAAAAAAAAAAAATCATAACATTTTTTTAAATTTAAATTTAAACAAAATTTCAATTTTAATTAAAAATAAAAAAAAATAAAAAAGGAGAGGGGCCAGTAATTACACAGCCATTCACTGTGATCAAACTCCCCCTCGCCTAAAAACCACTCACTTAGAACATGTTCCCGATGTTGGGGGAGTCCAGAACCAGGGGCCACAGTTTAAGAATAAGGGGTAAGCCATTTAGAACGGAGACGAGGAAACACTTTTTCTCACAGAGAGAGTTGTGAGTCTGTGGAATTCTCTGCCTCAGAGGGCGGTGGAGGCCGGTTCTCTGGATGCTTTCAAGAGAGAGCTAGTTAGGGCTCTTAAAGATAGCGGAGTCAGGGGATATGGGGTGAAGGCAGGAACGGGGTACTGATTGTGGATGATCAGCCGTGATCACATTGAATGGCGGTGCTGGCTCGAAGAATTGTGAAATTCTCTGCCACAGAAGGCAGTGGAGGCAATTAATTGGATGTTTTCAAGAGAGAGTTAGATTTGGCTCTTAGGGCTAACGGAATCAAGGGGTATGGGGAGAAAGCAGGAACGGGGAACTGATTTAAGATGATCAACCATGGTCATATTGAATGCGGAGGGCTGGATGGCCTACTCCTGCACCTATTGTCCATGTTTCTCTGTCTATGCTTCTCCATACTGATCTTACCAGTGGTCCTGGGATATGCATCAACACCGTCCAGACGTCTTGTGGTGGGTCGTACTTGTACACGCACTCCATGAGACCGCCCATGACGTAGAACGTGTCGTTCAGGCTGACGGCATTAATGCAGCGCTGAGCAAATGGAGCGGAGCTCGTAAGGATCCATTCATCTTGCAGTGGATCGTAGCTTTGTACCTGCGAGAGGAGCAGGTAAAACGTACAGTTGAAACGGTGATTCTCCAATTTCAGGTAGTCCTTGCTTTCTCCCTCCTTCCCCTCCCTTTCCCAGCTCTCCCACAAGCCTACAGTCTCCGTCTCTTCCTTTCTATTTTCCGCCCCCCCCCCCCCCCACATATCGGTCTGAAGACCCGAAACGTCGCCTATCCCTTCGCTCCACTGATGCTGCCTCACCCGCTGAGTTACTCCAGCCTTTTGTGTCTACCTTCGATTTGCAGTTCTTTCTTTAACATGTTGGGAAAAGATCATCAGCCCACCAAGTCTGACGGCACAAGCTCCGTACAGACCGCACCCTTGGCCAGGATCGAACCTGGGTCTCTGGCACTATGAGGCAACAACTCCACCGCTCAGCCGCCACGCCACCCTCTGCTCCGTTATTGGAAGCGGTGAGCTCGCCACCCCCTAACCAAAGTCTTATGGAGCTTAAGCACGAACTGCAGATGCTGGAAAAATCGAAGGTAGACAAAAATGCTGGAGAAACTCAGCGGGTGAGGCAGCATCTATGGAGCGAAGGAATAGGTAACATTTCAGGTCGAGACCCTTCTTCAGACTGATGTCAGGCGGGGATGGTCACACCGCTGGGGTGTAAACTGCCCAAGCGAAATATGAGGTGCTGCTCCTCCAATTTGCGGTGGGACTCACTCTGGCCATGGAGGAGGCCCAGGACAGAAAGGTCGGATTGGGAATGGGAGGGGGAGTTGAAGTGCTGAGCCACCGGGAGATCAGGTTGGTTAATGTGAACCGAGCGGAGGTGTTGGGCGAAGCGATCGCCGAGCCTGCGCTTGGTCTCACCGATGTAGAGCAGCCGACACCTAGAGCAGCGGATGCAGTAGATGAGGTTGGAGGAGGTGCAGGTGAACCTCTGTCGGACCTGGAAGGACTGCTTGGGTCCTTGGATGGAGTTGTGGGGGGAGGTAAAGCGACAAGTGTAGCATCTCTTGCGGTTGCAAGGGAAAGTGCCCGGGGAGGGGGTGGCGCGGGAGGGAAGGGAAGAATTGACCAGGGAGTTGCGGAGGGAGCGGTCTTTGCGGAAAGTAGACAGGGGGGGAGATGGGAAGATGTGGCGAGTGGTGGGGTCCCGTTGGAGGATTTAATCCCTTTCAGAATGTACAGATACAGGATAAAGGGAGTACGTGAATTACAAGTGCAAAGGATATTGCTGGTGCAAGGGTTGATCGCTAGTTGGCGTCGATTCGGTGGGTCAAAGGGTCTGTTTTCGCCCCGTATCGCTAAACTAAACTAACCTAAAAAGGGAGAGTCCGGAGGAGAACGTTGACGCCTTTTTACCTTGTTGGAATTCTTCTTATCGTTCAGCGCTCCCCCGATGACATGGACTTTGTTTAAACAGGCGGTAATAGCCGCCGAGCTCACCGCTTCCAATAACGGAGCCTGTAAGGTCCAGCGGTTCAGGGCCGCGTTGTAGCACTCGACGCTCGACATACGGCTGAAGCCGTTGAAGCCGCCCACCGCATAGAGCTGCAGTGTGGGAGAGAGCCAGAGAGAGAGAGAGAGAGTCAGAGAGGTAGGCAGGATATTGTCATGTGGCCCAGATAGGACAATGAAATTCCTGCTTGCTGCCGCACTACACAATATGTAAACATAGTACATAAACGAGAGGAAAAATAAGAGTTCCGTGTGTATATACACATGCACACATACTCAATAAATAAGAAATTATTTGCCTCATTATTTGAAATTCTCTGCCTCAGAGGGCGGTGGAGGCCGGTTCTCTGGATACTTTCCAGAGAGAGCTAGATAGGGCTCTTAAAGATAGCGGAGTGCACAGCCTAAAGTTGGAGGACACCTTGTTCTATTTGATCTTATTTGATTGTGCACACCAGATTGATTGCATTCGTTGAAACAGTGTGGACCAGGTGAAGGTTGCAGTCTCCCACTCCACTGAGGGTTGTGAGTCTGTGGAATTCTCAGAGGGCGGTGGAGGCCGGTTCTCTGGACACTTTCCAGAGAGAGCTAGATAGGGCTCTTAAAGATAGCGGAGTCAGGGCATATGGGGAGAAGGCAGGGACGGGCTACTGATTGGGGATGATCAGCCATGATCACATTGAAGAATGAGGGGGGGGGGGGATCTTATAGAAACATATAAAATTATAAAAGGACTGGACAAGCCTGGTGCAGAAAAAGTGTTCCCAATGTTGGGCGAGTCCAGAACCAGGGGCCACACAGTCTTACAATAAAGGGGAGGTCATTTAAGACTGAGGTGAGAATTTTTTTTTCACCCAGAGAGTTGTGAATTTGTGGAATTCCCTGCCACAGAGGGCAGTGGAGGCCATTCATTATGATGTTGGCTGATTGTCCCCTATCAATAACCCGTGCCTGCCTTCTCCTCATATCCCTTGACTCCGCTAGCCCATAGAGCTCTATCTAACTCTCTCTTAAATCCATCCAGTCAATTGGCCTCCACTGCCCTCTGTGGCAGGGAATTCCACGAAGTCCGACCCGCCATTAGCTTTCTTCACTGCCTGCTGTGCCTATATCTCTCTACATCACGGTCTATATCTCTTGTTTCTCTTTCAGTCTGAAGAAGGGTCTCGACCCGAAACGTCGCCCATTCCTTCTCTCCGGAGATGCTGCCAAGCCCGCTGAGTTGCTCCAGCATTTTGTGTCTATCCTCTAATCCATGCAGCATTCTGGCCGACATCCTCTGCACACATCTCTAAAGACTTCACATCCTACAATGGGGTGTCCAGAACGACACACTACACTCCAGATGCTGCCTGAATAAAGTCACCGCGACTTTCAACGGTGCAATTTAATCCTGGACTTCGAGTACTTGCTGATTACTTTATGGGAACAGGCAGCAGATTTAATCTGGACGAAACTGATCATGGCTGCACAACTCCTGGCAGCGGCGAAGATGAATGGGTAATTTCTCTGTTAATCAGATCTGCTGGCCGCTTTGCCAAGTGTTTATGAAGGAACTGCGGACGCTGGTTTACACTGAAGATAGCCACACATTGCAGGAGTAACTCAGCGGGACAGGCAGCGTCTCTGGAGAGAAGGAATGGGTGACGTCTCGGGTCAAGACCTTTCTTTGGACCAAGTGTTTTTTCTTTTTGGAAACAGGCCCTTCGGCCCACCGAGTCCGTGCTGGCCATCAATCACGCGCACAGTAGTTCTGTCCGACACACACTAGGGGCGATTTACAGAAGCCAATTAACCAGCAAACCAGCAGATCTTTGGAACGAGGGAGGAAACTAAAGCACCTGGAGAAAAGCCATTTAGAACACTTTTTCCACACAGAGAGTGGTGAGTCTGTGGAATTCTCTGCCTCAGAGGGCGGTGGAGGCCGGTTCTCTGGATACTTTCAAGAGAGAGCTAGAGAGGGCTCTTGAAGATAGCGGAGTCGGGATATGAGGAGAAGGCAGGAACGGGGTCCTGATTGGGGATGATCAGCCATGATCACATTGAATGGCGGTGCTGGCTTGAAGGGCCAAATGGCCTGCTCCTGCACCTAATTTCTATGTTTCTATGTCTAATTAACTACTAGCGTAGTTAGTACACATACATCAAAAGTCTGCTCACCCACCGCACCACCTCCAGGCCCCTCAGATCGGCCGACGTGGGGTTACTGACCATCCCGCGGTCTAGGCATAAGCTCAGGGGCGACCGACCGCGCCTTTGCGGTTGCAGCTCCTAGACTGTGGAACAGCATCCCTCTTCCCATCAGAACTGCCCCCTCCATCGACTTTTTTAAATCTAGACTTAAAACTTATTTCTACTCTCAAGCCTTTCTTGACGTCCTCTGAGGGAGCATAGAAACATAGAAACATAGAAAATAGGTGCAGGAGGAGGCCATTCGGCTCTTTGAGCCAGCACCGCCATTCATTGTGATCATGGCTGATCGTCCCCAATCAATAACCCGTGCCTGCCTTCTCCCCATATCCCTTGATTCCACCAGCCCCTAGAGCTCTATCTAACTCTCTCTTAAATCCATCCAGTGATTTGGCCTCCACTGCCCTCTGTGGCAGAGAATTCCACAAATTCACAACTCTCTGGGTGAAAACGTTTCTTCTCATCTCAGTTTTAAATGGCCTCCCCTTTATTCTTAGACTGTGGCCCCTGGTTCTGGAATCGCCCAACATTGGGAACATTTTTCCTGCATCTAGCTTGTCCAGTCCTTTTATAATTTTATACGTTCTATAAGATCCCCCCTCATCCTTCTAAATTCCAGTGAATACAAGCCCAGTCTTCCCAATCTTTCCTCATATGACAGTCCCGCCATCCCGGGGATCAATCTTGTGAACCTACGCTGCACTGCCTCAATCGCAAGGATGTCCTTCCTCACATTAGGGGACCAAAACTGTGCACAATGCTCCAGGTGTGGTCTCACCAGGGCTCTGTAAAATTGCAGAAGGACCTCTTTACTCTTGTACTCAAACCTCTCGTTATGAAGTCCGACCCGCCATTAGCTTTCTTCACTGCCTGCTGTGCCTATATCTCTCTACATCACAGTCTATATCTCTTGTTTCTCTTTCACGTGACTCTCAGTCTGAAGAAGGGTCTCGACCCGAAACGTCGCCCATTCCTTCTCTCCGGAGATGCTGCCAATCCCGCTGAGTTGCTCCAGCATTTTGTGTCTATCCTCTAATCCATGCAGCATTCTGGCCGACATCCTCTGCACACATCTCTAAAGACTTCACATCCTACAATGGGGTGCCCAGAACGGCACACTACACTCCAGATGCTGCCTGAATAAAGTCACCGCGACTTTCAACGGTGCAATTTAATCCTGGACTTCGAGTACTTGCTGATTACTTTATGGGAACAGGCAGCAGATTTAATCTGGACGAAACTGATCATGGCTGCACAACTCCTGGCAGCGGCGAAGATGAATGGGTAATTTCTCTGTTAATCAGATCTGCTGGCCGCTTTGCCAAGTGTTTATGAAGGAACTGCGGACGCTGGTTTACACTGAAGATAGCCACACAATGCAGGAGTAACTCAGCGGGACAGGCAGCGTCTCTGGAGAGAAGGAATGGGTGACGTCTCGGGTCAAGACCTTTCTTTGGACCAAGTGTTTTTTTAGTTTTGGAAACAGGCCCTTCGGCCCACCGAGTCCGTGCTGGCCATCAATCACGCGCTCAGTAGTTCTGTCCGACACACACTAGGGACGATTTACAGAAGCCAATTAACCAGCAAACCAGCAGATCTTTGGAACGAGGGAGGAAACCAAAGCACCTGGAGAAAAGCCATTTAAAACACTTTTTCCACACAGAGAGTGGTGAGTCTGTGGAATTCTCTGCCTCAGAGGGCGGTGGAGGCCGGTTCTCTGGATGCTTTCAAGAGAGAGCTGGATAGGGCTCTTGAAGATAGCGGAGTCAGGGGATATGGGGAGAAGGCAGGAACGGGGTACTGATTGGGGATGATCAGGCACGATCACAGTGAATGGCGGTGCTGGCCCGAAGGACCAAATGGCCTCCTCCTGCACCTATTGTCTATTGTCTATTGTCCATTGATGCTGTTCCTCCAATTTGCATTCAGCCCCAATCTAACGATAGAGGATTGACAACGGACAATAGAGGACAATTTATCTTTGTATGTACTCTGTGGCATGCAGGTCTTAATCAGTCAGGAAGTTGAATATTGAAGTCAGGACATTATGTTACAGGTGTACAAGAAGTTGGTGGAGGCCACTCATGGTCTAATTAACTACTAGCGTAGTTAGTACACATACATCAAAACTCTGCTTTCCCACCACACCACCTCCAGGTCCCTCAGATCGGCCGACGTGGGGTTACTGACCATCCCGCGGTCTAGGCATAAGCTCAGGGGCGACCGACCGCGCCTTTGCGGTTGCAGCTCCTAGACTGTGGAACAGCATCCCTCTTCCCATCAGAACCGCCCCCTCCATCGACTTTTTAAAATCTAGACTTAAAACTTATTTCTACTCTCAAGCCTTTCTTGAGGTCCTCTGAGGGAGCATAGAAACACAGAAACATAGAAAATAGGTGCAGGAGGAGGCCATTCGGCCCTTCAAGCCAGCACCGGCATTCATTGTGATCATGGTTGTTCGTCCACTATCAATAACCCGTGCCTGCCTTCTCCCCATATCCCTTGACTCCACTAGCCCATAGAGCTCTATCCAACTCTCTCTTAGAAACATAGAAACGTAGAAAAATAGGTGCAGGAGGAGGCCATTCGGACATTCGAGTCTGCACCGCCATTCAAAATGATCATGGCTGATCATCCAACTCAGTATCCCGTACCTGCCTTCTCTCCATACCCCTTGATCCTTTTAGCCTCAAGAGCCACATCCAACTCCCTCTTTAATATAGCCAATGAACTGGCCTCAACGACCTTCTGTGGCAGAGAATTCCAGAGACTCACCACTCTCTGTGTAAAGAATGTTTTCCTCATCTTGGTCCTAAAGGAATTCCCTCTTATCCTTAGACTGTGACTGCTTGTTCTGGACTCCCCCAACATCGGGAACAATCTTCCTGCATCTAGCCTGTCCAACCCCTTAAGAACCCTCTTAAATCCATCCAGTAATTTGGCCTCCACTGCCCTCTGTGGCAGGGAATTCCATAAATTCACCACTCTCTGGGTAAAAAAGTTTTTTCTCACCTCAGTCTTAAATGACCTCCCCTTTATTCTAAGACTGTGGCCCCTGGTTCTGGACTCGCCCAACATTGGGAACATTTTTCCTGCATCTAGCTTGTCCAGTCCTTTTATAATTTTATATGTTTCTATAAGATGCCTCCTCATCCTTCTAAACTCCATGCTGTATGTATGTATTTATGTGTGTATTGTTGATCTCTGAACCGCTGTATGTAGCACATTAGTACCTGCACTGATGTAAAGCACTTTGGGCAACGAGAGTTGTTTTTAAATGTGCTATCGAAATAAAATTGACTTGACATGACTAGCGTGGAAAACAGGTACCAGCTTCCGTGAGATTCCCAATGACACCAATATTCTGGAGAGTCTGCGAGGCCTACCTTGCCGTGTAAGGCCACCATTTTATGTCGCCATCTTCCTTTATTCAAAGGAGCCACCCTGAGCCAGACGTTGAGCAGAGAGTTGTACATCCACACATCCTTGCTGTACAGATGCCCACCTGAATATACAGGGGGAAAAAAAACCCCACTATGCTTTAGTGAATGTTTAAGAAAGAACTGCAGATGCTGGAAAAATCGAAGGTAGGTAAAAATGCTGGAGAAACTCAGCGGGTGAGGCAGCATCTATGGAGCGAAGGAATAGGTGGCATTTCGGGTCGTGAAGGTCTGAAAAAGGGTCTTAACCCGAAACGTCACCTATTTCCTTCGCTTCATAGATGCTGCCTCACCCGCTGAGTTTCTCCAGCATTTTTAGCTACCTATACTTTATTAAATCCAATTTTCTGGGTTCAGGATTATACGGAGTTGTCTCCCATTCCATTCCCATTCCCCATAGTTTTAGTACATTTTGAGGGATGATCCCTTCTCCCCTTTCCCATCGGGCAAGAGGTGCAGAAGAATGATAACGCACACCTCCAGATTCAGGGACAGTTTCTTCCCAGCTGTTATCAGGCAACTGAACTAACCAGAGAGCGGTTGTTTAAGAAGGAACTGCAGATGCTGGAAAACCGAAGGTGGACAAAAATGCTGGGGAAACTCAGCGGGTGCGGCAGCATCTATGGAGCCAAGGAAATAGGCAACGTTGGGCCGACGAAGGGTTTCGTCTGTGGAATTCTCTGCCTCAGGGGGCGGTGGAGGCCGGTTCTCTGGATACTTTCCAGAGAGAGCTAGATAGGGCTCTTAACAATAGCGGAGTCAGGGGATATGGGGAGAAGGGGGTACTGATTGTGGATGATCAGCCATGATCCTATTGAATGGCGGTGCTGGCTCGAAGGGCCGAATGGCCTCTACTCCTGCACCTATTGTCTGTTGTCTATTCCTTTGCTCCATAGATGCTGCCTCACCCGCTGAGTTTCTCCAGCATTTTTGTCTAACTAGAGAGCGGTCCTGAAATACAATCAACCTCGTTGGAGACCCCCAGACGCTCCATAATGATTTAAGTTTTGGTTTAATTTGTGTGTGTGCGTGCCTGCGTGTATATAATATAATGATAATATATATACACAGACTGAACTTTTTCCACTTTTATCATGTACTACTATCTTTATATATTTGCAGATAAGAATGTAATTTGTTTGGGTACAAAAGACGACAAATCTTGACTGGTTACCTGAGAGGAAGATGTTGTTCTTCAGAGTGCAAACGGCAAACTCATATTTGGTGTAGTCGGGTATCTTTGCCAGCTGCACCCAGCCGCCGGTGGTCGGGTTGTACCGTTCGGTGTACGGCAACGACACCCGGCCTTTCCGATCGCAACCGCCCACCACCAGGATCACCTCCGCCACACTGGAAAACCTGGGCGGGGGAGAGTAGGTTTACAAGGTTAATTCCCGGGATGGCGGGACTGTCATATGCTGAGAGAATGGAGCGGCTGGGCTCGTACACTCTGGAGTTTAGAAGGATGAGAGGATATCTC
The DNA here is from genome assembly GCA_035221665.1 of Okamejei kenojei. NCBI lineage: Eukaryota > Metazoa > Chordata > Chondrichthyes > Rajiformes > Rajidae > Okamejei > Okamejei kenojei. Next base: position 16,974,426 of record CM069136.1, on the reverse strand, counting down.
ATTGAAACATCTAAGATTGTTAAGGGCTTGGACACGCTAGAGGCAGGAAACATGTGTTGGGGGAAGTCCAGAACCAGGGGTCACAGTTTAAGATTGAGGGGTGAGCCAGTTAGAACGGAGACGAGGAAACACTCACAGCGAGTGATGAGTCTGTGGAATTCTCTGCCTCAGGTTCTCTGGATGCTTTCAAGAGAAAGCTAGATAGGGCTCTTAAAGACAGCGGAATCAGGGGATATGGGGAGAAGGCAGGAACGGGGTACTGATTGGGGATGATCAGCCATGATCACATTGAATGGCGGTGCTGGCTCGAAGGGCCGAAGGGCCTCCTCCTGCACCTATTGTCTGTCGTCTAATCTCTATAACCGCTGCCTGACCTGACATCGCTGGATATCACTGCTCTAAAGTTGGATCACACTCACTTGCGTCATCTTAATTTATATTACAAAACCGGAGATTAGTATTCCCAATCTATTTAATGTTATAACTAAGTTTAGTACATTTTCTGGGTATAGAATTAATTGGAATAAAAGTGAAATTATGCCTATAACTGGAATAAAATTAAATATATTAGAACAATTCCCACTTAAAATAGTCACGGACAAACTCAAATATCTAAGAATTAATGTATCTAAATCGTATAACTGTCTATTTAAATATAATTACCCTCAATTATTAAATAAACTAAAAATATATATTTTATATTGGAAAATACTACCTATATCAATGATCAGTAGAATAAATGCTATAAAAAGATTTTTTTTACCACAATTGTTACATTTATTTCAAGCAATCCCCTTATATCTCCCTAAAATATATATTTTTTAAATATAGATACTTTGGTTAATAGTTTTATTTGGGACTATAAAAACCATCGAATAAGTAAAAAACATCTATGTAAATCTAAAATAAATGGTGGACTAGCACTACCAAATTTCCTATATTTGGTATTAATCTGGGCAGTTCAGATTAAGAATATGAATTTTTGGTTGGTAAGTTTAGATCATGAGCCAAGCTGGCTAAAGATGGAAAAGGAAGACTGTTTGCCTTTTGATGTAGGTTCGATTCTTTTTGCACCAAGGGAAGTACAAAAAAAAAAGTATGGTAACAACCCTATAATTCATAGCAATAGACGTATTTGGAAACAAATAGTTAAGACCCTACATATGGATAATTTGTCACTTTGTTTGCCAATTATGAATAATGCTTTGTTTAAGCCCTCTGTATTGGACAAGGGGTTTAGACACTGGAATGATTTAGGAATTAAAAGGATAGAACACCTTTACAAGGAAGGAAAATATCTTTCATTTCAAGAGTTACAGGATATCTATGGATTGCAGTCAAATAACATATTTAGGTATTTACAAATTAGAAATTATATTAAGTCAAATACGCAAGACTATAAAAATAGAAAACCAGGATTATTAGATGAATTGTTTAATAAACACCCAAATACAGAAAAATTAATAGCGTATATATATAATACTATTTTGGATAAGGAAATCCCAACCGGAAATATATCGACAAACATGGGAAAATGAAATGGGTTTATCTATAACGAAGGAAACTTGGGAAGAAAGCCTACAATGTACATATTGTTGCTCATTAAATGCTAGACATATATTGATACAATTTAAGGTATTACACAGATTACATTATTCAAAAACGAAATTAAATAGAATTTATTCTAACATTTCTCCTATTTGTGATAAATGTCAGAACTTGGAAGCTAATTTAACGCATAGTTTTGTAACATGTATAAAACTTACTTATTATTGGATAGAAATCTTTAGAGTTATTTCTGAAGTTCTTAAAATTAAACTAGACCCAGATCCAAAATTAATAATATTAGGAGTTCCGGATTCAAATCTAACATTAACAGTAAACCAAAGAAATTTCTTGGATTACTGTTTGATGATAGGGAAAAAATTAATATTGAAATTTTGGAAGGGAACATTATCCCCCACAATTAAAATGTGGACAGTGGAAATGTTGGAGACGTTGCATTTGGAAAGAATCAGATTTGTCCTAATGGACAAATACGAACTCTTTGAACAGATATGGTCTCCATATACAGAATATTTGAAGGGGTAGCTGTTCTTGGCATCACAACTCAATGGGTACCCGGCAGGATTAGACTCTCTGTTTTTCTTTTTGATTTGTATACATGTCCCCATTAATATCGCTATTTTTTTCTCTTTTTTTCTATATAATACTTTATTTAAATTAAATACATATAACAAGAATATATACATATACATATATATTTTTTTCTCCTCTCTTTTCTCTTTCTCTTTCTTTATAATCAAAATTATTATTTAATCACCATTCTTATTTATTAAAATCTATTATTTTCTTTTTCTACTTTAAAAAAAAAATAGAAGTTTATAAGAACTATTCGTAACATTCGTATACTTATTGAAATAAGTTGGTTGCGTATTTGAAAAGTTGTTATACCGTTGTTATGATGGATTATTTTTAATAAAAATATTATTACACACACTCACTTGCGTGGTCTTGTCCTAGGACTAGATATCTCGTTGCCAAAGATGTGGAACTTCCTGGCCTCTTGGAGCAAGGGAAAACACTCCTTGGATTTCAGGATCAAGGCGTCCATCTCGACGTTCTCGACAAAGTAGATGGGATCCAGGAGGGGGATTCGAACCAGCTCCAGCAGCTCCGGCAGGGCGCCCTCCCTGGCGGCCACGTCGTGCCTCACCCAGCGCATGACGGCCTCGAAGACTGTCTCCTCGCGGGCCGTGGCCAGCAGGTCGCTGGACAGGTGCTCCAGCAGGTCGGCCTTGGGCACCTCCAGGAACTCGTCGTGCTGGGTCACCTCCGCGAAGCTCTCCAGCAGAAGCCTGCGGCTCTTTTCCAGCAAGGCCGGGATGGAGTAGCTGTTGGCGAAGCTCAGGATGCCCAGGCAGTTGCAAGGGTCGAGCTGCTCCTCCAGGAAGCGCTCGCAGTTGCCCCGCAGGCCCGTCATCTGGAAGAGGTCGGCCGCCTCCAGCAGGCTCTGCACGCTCTCCTCCTGGATGGCCCTGGAGCCCCCGTACATGTAGTCCAGCACGCAGTCCATGGTGTCCGCCGAGACCCCCTTGATGTCCACCGTGTCCTGGTGGCTCTCGTTGAGGCCAATGCAGAACATGGTCCAGAAGTAGATGCTGTTGGCCGAGAGGACGGCTCGGTGGCAATGGAACTCCCTCCCCTCCACCACGAGGACCACGTCCGTGAAGAGTCTGCGCTGGCAGAAGATGTGCATGTTTTTCAGGATGTCCTCCGCATGCCGGGGCTCCGTGTCGGGCAACAGGACACCCGGCAGCTCCGTGCCGGCTGCCCTGATGCCGGTTTCAGTCTCTCTAGTTTTCCCTTCGCCAATGGTGCAGCCAAGCCCCATGACCGATTGCCGAGACGCGCTCAGCGCTCAGCGCTCCACGCTCCACGCTCGTGAATGGCTGAAACGCAGATAGAGACAAATTTCCCCCGTTACTTTAGTTCAGTTGAGTTGAGCTCGGTTAACCTACGATGAGCGTTTAACGGCGCTGGGCCTGTACTCGCTGGAGTTTAGAAGAACGAGGGGGGGACCTCATTAAAACCTACCGAATAGTGAAAGGCCTGGATAGAGTGGATGTGGAGAGGACGTTTCCGCTAGTGGGAGAGTCTAGGACCAGAGGCCACAGCCTCAGAATTCAAGGACGTTCTTTTAGGAATTTCTTCAGTCAGAGGGCGGTGAATCTGTGGAATTCTTTGCCACTGTGGAGGCCAAGTCAGTGGATATTTTTAAGGCAGAGATAGATAGATTCTTGATTAGTACGGGTGTCAAAGGTTACGGGGGAAAGGCAGGAGAATGGGGTTAGGAGGGGGAGATAGATCAGCCATGATTGAATGGTGGAGGAGATCATGGTGAGTGTGGAATTCTCTGCCTCAGAGGGCGATGGAGGCCATTCCTCTGGATGCTTTCAAGGGAGAGCTAGATCGGGCTCTTAAAAATAGTGGAGTCAGGGGATATGGGGAGAAGGCAGGAACGGGGTACTGATTGGGGATGATCAGCCATGATCACATTAAATGGCGGTGCTGGCCCGAAGGGCCAAATGTTCTACTCCTGCACCTATCGTCTATTGTCTATTGAGACTTGATGGGCCGAATGGCCTAATTCTACTCCTGTCATTTATGACCTTATGACATTTATGTTTAGTTGAGTTGAGTTGAGTTTAGTTTAGAGATACAGCGTGTGGAAACAGGCCATTCGCCCCCCCCCCCCGGGTCCATGCCAACCAGCGATACCTGCACACTGACACTATCCTACACACTCTCCCAGAGAAAACCCATGCAGGTCAAGAGGAAAACATACAAACATGCCCTCTGTGGCAGGGAATTCCACAAATTCACAACTCTCTGGGTGAAAAAGTTTTTTCTCATCGCAGTTTTAAATTGCCTCCCCTTTATTCTAAGACTGTGGCCCCTGGTCCTGGACTCCCCCAACATCAGGAACATTTTTTCCGGCATCTAGCTTGTCCAGTCCTTTTGTAATTTTATATGTTTCCATAAGATATCCTCTCATCCTTCTAAATTCCAGTCTATACAGGCCCAGTCAAATGGAGCGGCTGGGCTTGTACACACTGGAATTTCGAAGGATGAGAGGGGATCTTTTCTCTGGATACTTTCAAGAGAGAGCTAGATAGGGCTCTTAAAGATAGTGGAGTCAGGGGATATGGGGAGAAGGCAGGAACGGGGTACTGATTGGGGATGATCAGCCATGATCACATTGAATGGCGGTGCTGGCTCGAAGGACTGAATGGCCTCCTCCTGCACCTATTGTCTATCGTGAATTGTCAATCTTTCCTCATGTGACAGACACCCCCCCCCCCATCCCGGGGATTAACCTTGTGAACCTACACTGCACTATCGCGACGGTTTTTAATTTTTTTTAATATTTTCTTTTTATGAGAAGTAATGTACATTACAGTAGTATAAGCCAAAAATAACATAGAAACATTGAAACATAGAAACATAGAAACATAGATAATAGGTGCAGGAGGAGGCCATTCGGCCCTTCGAGCCTGCACCGCCATTCAATGTGATCATGGCTGATCATCCAACTCAGTATCCTGTACCTGCCTTCTCCCCATACCCCCTGATCCACTTAGCCACAAGGGCCACATCTAACTCCCTCTTAAATATAGCCAATGAACTGGCCTCAACTACCTTCTGTGGCAGAGAATTCCACAGATTCACCACTCTCTGTGTGAAAAATGTTTTTCTCATCTCGGTCCTAAAAGACTTCCCCCTTATCCTTAAACTGTGACCCCTTGTCCTGGACTTCCCCAACATCGGGAACAATCTTCCTGCATCAACCCCTTAAGACAAAACATAATACATTTCGTGTTCCACTTCTTGTTTTAAACTTTAAGAAGAATAAAAATAGAGAAAGTTAGATAAGATAGTAAGTGCGTGTGAGAGAGAGATCAGGAAAAACTCGTAGAAACGTAGAACAGGAGAAAAATTTAAAAAAATACAAAAGAAAAAGACAGAGAAAAATAGAAAAAAGAAAATATAAGAAAGTAAAATAAGATAAAAAGGGATGTAGCTACTTAGTATCTTTACACACCCCTCACCAGGTCCTGGAACCGTTTATTCTCAATGTTATGTTGCACCCTAAGCTTGTAATAAGTCGATAAATGGAGACCAAATCCTCTTGGAAATGGTCTGCTTTGCCTGCTCGGAGGAATCTCATATCTTCGAGGTGTAACATTTCGGACATATTTGAACTCCACATTTTTACCGTTGGTGTGGGAGCGTTTTTCCAGAATTTAAGTATGAGGTTTTTTTTGCCATTATTAAGCCATAATTAAGGAATCTCTTGTGGAATGAAGTCAGCTCGAAGCCGGCTTCCATTGTTCCAAAAATAATCAATTCTGCGTTCGGTTTCAGTTTTATTTTAAATCGTTTTGTAAAAATTTCAAAGATTGCATTCCAAACCTTTTGGATTTTTAGGCAAAAAACAAAGGAATGTGCTATAGTTGCTTCTTGGAATACACATTTATCACAAATGGGGGAGACATTTAGAAAACATTTACTTATTTTAGTTTTTGAATAATATAATCTGTGTAGGGTTTTAAATTGGATTAGAATATGTCTTACTATCGCGACGTTTAAGGAACGTTGAGACGGGCACATGGATTGGACAGGTTTAAATGGAAATTGGCCAAACGCAGGCAGGTGGGACTGGTGTTGATGGGGCATGTTGGTCAACATGGGCAAGTTGGGCCGAAGGGCCTGTTTCCACACTGGATGACACTACAATTCTATGACAAAGTTCTGCATGAACCAGGCAGCATCTGTGAAGGGGAATGGGTATTTTAGGGTCAGGGGAGATGGAGTTTGGTGAGGGGGCAGAAAGAGAAGTGGAGGTGTGGCCGTAGCTTGGCAAGTGATAGGTGGATACAGGTGAGGGGGGTGGGGGTTGATTGGCAGGTGGGTGGAGAAAGCAACAACGGCTGGAGGTGAGTGTACAAGATAAATGTACACTGGGTATTTGCGTGTGCACACATATACATACACACACACACACACACACGCACACGCACGCATACACGCACACATGCACACACACGCACACACACGCACACACACGCATGCACACACGCGCACACACGCACATACACACACACGCACACACGCACACACACGCACGCACACACACGCACAGGCACGCATACACACACACACGCACACACACACGCACACGCGCACACACGCACACACGCACGCACACACACACACACGCACACGCGCACACACGCACACAAACGCACGCACACACGCACACACGCACACACGCGCACACGCACACACACAAATGCACGTGCACACACAGACACACACGCACGCATATATATACATACACATATACACACACGTGTATACACACACACATACACACGCACACATACACACGCACAAACACACGCGCACACACACACATTTACACACACATATAAATACACCCACATATACACACACACACACAAATATATACAGACACACATATACACACACATAAACACACACACACATATACACACACACATATATATATATATATATATATATATACACACACACACACACACACACACACACACACACACACACACACACACACATATATGAAGAGTATGATGTTGGGTCGAGACCCGAAACGTCACCTATTTCCTTCGCTCCACAGATGCTGCCTCACCCGCTGGGTCTCTCCAGCATTTTTGTCCACCTTCGATTTTTTTCCGCATCTGCAGTTCTTTCTTAAACAAGGAGAACTGTTTCTTAAAGGTGGTTGGGGAGCACGCTGCTAATTGCTCCCCTGTTGTGTGTGTGTGTGTGTGTGTGTGTGTGTGTGTGTGTGTGTGTATAACACACACACATCTACACACACTTACTTTATACACACACACACGTACAACAGGGCAGCAATTAGCAGCGTGCTCCCCATCCACGGACACCCGCCGCCTCTGACCCTAAGGACTTTTAGGGAATATCCTGTTTTGCTTTTGATGGGGTAGGGGATGTTGGATGGAGAGGGGTTTCTTTCCCTTCCCCTCCAGCGGGGAGATCTGGCGCTGGTCCACAGCTCGGCTGAGAGAAGCCAGAGAGAGAGGGAGAGAGGGAGAGAGATAAACACTCTCCAGTCACACTGTCCCTTTGTCTAGGCTGAGACCGAGACTGCTGTGTGTTCCCAAATCCCCAATCTGAAACACACAAAACGCAAGAGTGTCTCATCTGAAGAAACAACAATGAAAAGAAGGATTTAATTATTCCTAAAGCATTCGCCCCCCCGAACCAGCGACTAAAGCGAAAACGTGGAACCGTTAGCAAGATCTCCTCTCAAACCACATCTAAAAAAGATTTCATTCAGATTTCAAAACACTTTTCATTAGCTGTTTAAATATTGCAAGGAAACCTCTAACAAATTGACACAAAGTCCTTTTTTTTTTGTAAACAGACGTGTCAAATTCCACTTAACAGTGTTGGAAGGAGCTGCTGATGTTGGTTTACACCGAAGATAGACACTAGATAGATGCTGGAGTAACTCAGCGGGACGGGCAGCATCTCTGGAGAGAGGGAATGGGTGATGTTTCGGGTCGAGACCCTTCTTCAAAGTTGGGGGGGTAGGGGGGGGGGGGGGTGAGAAACGAGAGACGTGGACGGTGAAATAGAGAGAGAGAGAGATAGAACGGTCATTTTTCACAATCTGTTTAAATTCACACAAGGACCAATCTCATAACTTGATACACAATACAACACAACGCAATACCGTTTTAAAGAAGGAACTGCAGATGCTGGAGAATCGAGGGTACACAAAAGGCTGGAGCAACTCAGAATAAACTACCGTTTATTGTCATTTGAACCTCAAATTAAGTTCAAACGGAATTTAGTTTCTGCAGCCAGAAATTGACGTAAAATGCACTTGCTGATTCGCCCTCTGATTTTGCAAATCACTCTGGCCATTTATCCTGCCTGAGAGATACATTGAATACATTTTTGAAGAAGGTTTCGCGGCCGCGTTGTATATGTATAGATACACAAGACATCCACATATACTGTATAAACCAAACCGATGCTCGGATCTAACAAAGGCAGCGGCATTTGCAAATTTGCAAATTTGCAAATTGCGTGGTTTAAAGAAAATACATATATAAGCAAGGGAGAGAAACATTGGTGTGTGTAGCCGAGCTTTTGTACATTTCTTACCCCTGTGCTCGCAGCCGGCTGGGTGAGTGTTTGCAGGGCTCAGCTGTGATGTCGATGTAATAATGTTTAGGCGTCCACATGCACGGCGCCCGTGTACATGACGTTACATTCACACACGCTCAATTCACTGGAAGTTGCGTTTGTTGTTTTATGTACTGCTCGGGAGAGTTTCCAGGAACGCTGGGGCTTTCCCGGTGACTAGAAGGTAGTGCAACACTGCAGCCAGCGGGAGAGGAGATGGGGATTAGATACGACAGAAGGGATAAGACCCTTTTGTCTAATGACCCGACGATTTTTTAAACTATGATCCTCTGAGACTCCTTGACTTTTTGCGGGATTTTTACCTACGGTCAGAGGGTGGTGAATCTGTGGAATTCTTTGCCACAAGAGGCCAAGTCAGTGGGTATTGTTTAAGGTGACTTGGATAGACTGGGTGAGTCTGCAAATGCAGGGCAGATGCAGTATGATGTGGATACATGTGAGGTTATCCACTTTGGTGGCAAGAACAGGAAAGTAGACTGTTATCTGAATGGTGGCCGATTAGGAAAAGGGGAGATGCAACGAGACCTGGGTGTCATGGTACACCAGTCATTGAAAGTAGGCAAAGTGTTTAAGAAGGAACTGCAAATGCTGGAAAGTAGGCATTGAAAGTAGGCATGCAGGTGCAGCAGGCAGTGAAGAAAGCAAATGGTATGTTGGCATTCATAGCAAAAGGACTTGAGTATAGGAGCAGGGAGGTTCGACTGCAGTTGTACAGGGCCATGGTGAGGCCACACCTGGAGTATTGCGTACAGTTTTGGTCTCCTAATCTGAGGAAAGACATTCTTGCCACAGAGGGAGTACAGAGAAGGTTCACCAGACTGATTCCTGGGATGGCAGGACTTTCATATGAAGAAAGACTGGATAGACTCGGCTTGTAGTCGCTAGAATGTAGAAGGTTGAGGGGGGATCTTATAGAAACGTACAAAATTCTTAAGGGGTTGGACAGGCTAGATGCAGGAAGATTGTTCCCGATGTTGGGGAAGTCCAGAACTAGGGGTCACAGTTTAAGGATAAAGGGGAAAGACTTTTAGGACTGAGATGAGAATTTTCTGTGGTGAATCTGTGGAATTCTCTGCCACAGAAAGTAGTTGAGGCCAGTTCATTGACTGTATTTAAGAGGGAGTTAGATGGGGCCCTTGTGGCTAAAGGGATCAGGGGGTACGGAGAGAAGGCAGGTACAGGATACTGAGTTGGATGATCAGCCATGATCATATTGAATGGTGGTGCAGGCTCAAAGGGCCGAATGGCCTACTCCTGCACCTATTTTCTATGTTTCTATGTTTCTAAGGTAGAGAAAGAGAGATAGATTCTTGTTTAGGACAGGTGTCATAGGTTATTGGGGAGAAGGCAGGAGAATGGAGTTAGGAGCAAAGATCATATGATCTTTGGTTAGGAGGGAGAGATAGATCAGCCATGATTGAATGGTGGAGTAGACTTGATGGGCCGAATGGCCTAATTCTACTCCTATTCCTTATGACCTTGCACTAAATGTTATTCCCTTATCATGGTAGACAGAGAATGTTGGAGTAACTCAGCGGGGGAGGCAGCATCTAATGAGAGAAGGAATAGGCGACGTTTCGGGTCGAGACCCTTCTGCAGACTGATGTGGGGGGGGGGGGGTGGGAGGGAGGGCGGGAAGAAGAAAAGAAGAGGCGGAGACATTAGCCTTTGTGGGAGAGCTGGGAAGGGGAGGGGAAAGAGGGAGAAAGCAGGGACTACCTGAAATTGGAGAAGTCAATGTTCATACCACTGGGGTGTAAACTGCCCAAGCGAAATATGAGGTGCTGCTCCTCCAATTTGCGCTGGGCCTCACTCTGGCCATGTTATCGGGTATCGGTACACTGCGGACGGCTCGATTGTAATCATGTATTGTCTTCCCGCTGACTGGTTAGCACGCAACAAAAGCTTTTCACTGTACCTGGGTACACGTGACAATAAACTGAACTCAACGGAACTGAATTCTCCTGCCTCTTGCTGAGGGATTGTCGCAGCTCTTGAAGAATTTTGTGACGTTTTAGTGGAGGGAAAGCTATCTTTTAGCCATTTCTCGAGGACAAGAGCTACAGGTAGAGGTTGGACAGGCGAGGACTCTATTCCGTGGGGCACAGGTGGCTGAGGGGTTGATCTTATAGAGGAGTACAAGACCATGAGGGGAATAGAGGGCAGATGCACTGTCTTTGACCCAGAGTAGGGGGATCGAGAACCGGGTGGCGCAGCGGTAGACTCGCTGCCTCACAGCGCCATAGAAACCAGCGTCTGATCCTGACCACGGGTGCTGTCTGTATGGAGTCTGCGCCTCCTACCTGTGACCTGCGTGGGTTTTCTCCGGGTGCCTCCGGTTTCCTCCCACATACCAAAACATGCACAAGTTTGCAGGTTTAATTGGCTTCAGTGTAAATTGTCCCAGTGTGTGCAGGGTAGTGCAAGTGTATGGGGTGAACACTGGCTGGCAGAGTCTCAGCGGGCCGAAGGGCCTGTTTCCACGCTGCATCTCTAAAGTCTAAAATGTAAAGTTGAAGACATAGGTTTTAGGTGAACGGGGGGGGGGGGGGGGGGGGGGGGAGATGTGACAGGAACCCGGGGAGTAATCCTGTCACACAAAGGGAGGTGGGTGCATGGAACAAGCTGCTGGAGGAGGTAGTTGCGGCTGGGACAATCGCAAAGGGTTTGGACACGCTAGAGGCAGGAAACATGTTCCCGAACCAGGGGCCACAGTTTAAGAATAATAGGGTAAGCCATTTAGAACGGAGACGAGGAAACACTTTTTCACACAGAGAGTTGTGAGTCTGTGGAATTCCCTGCTTCAGAGGGCGGTGGAGGCCGGTTCTCTGGATGCTTTCAAGAGAGAGCTAGATAGGGCTCTTAAAGATAACGGAGTCAGGGGATATGGGGAGAAGGCAGGAACGGGGTACTGATTGGGGATGATCAGCCATGATCACATTGAATGGCGGTGCTGGCTCGAAGGGCCGAATGGCCTACTCCTGCACCTATTGTCTATTGTCTATTGTTAAGTCTAAAGTCAGAGGACATAGGTTTTAGGTGAAGGAGGGGAAGAATCGGATCCCGGGGAGTAATCCTTTCACCCAAAGGGAGGCAGGTGTATGGAACGAGCTGCCAGAGGAGGTAGTTGTGGCTGGGACTATCGCCACGTTTAGTGTTGGACATATTGGTCGGCATGGGCAAGAAGGGCCGAAGGGCCTATTCCCACTCGGTATGACACTATGAACACCTCAAGGAAGCAGCCAACATGACCAGGGACTACTCACACCTCCAGCCACCCTCTCTTCTCCCCTCTCCCGTCGGACAGGAGAAACGAAAGCTTAGACAATAGACAATAGGTGCAGGAGTAGGCCATTCGGCCCTTCGAGCCTGCACCGCCATTCAATGTGATCATGGCTGATCATCCCCAATCAGTACCCCGTTCCTGCCTTCTCCCCATATCCCCCGACTCCGCTATCTTTAAGAGCCCTATCCAGCTCTCTCTTGAAAGCATCCAGAGAACCGGCCTCCACCCCCTCAGATCCACAGCTCTCTGTGAGAAAAAGTGTTTCCTCGTCTCCGTTCTAAATGGCTTACCCCTTATTCTTAAACTGTGGCCCCTGGTTCTGGACTCCCCCAACATCGGGAACATGTTTCCTACCTCTAGCGTGTCTAGCTTGCAAGCACCTGCCATCAATTTCAGGTTTCTTTCCCCTCAGACTCTTGAACAGACCTCTATTATGCTCCGGATGAATTCTCATCTCCCAATCCACCCATTGCAACACTCCCGCTTTTTTTTTTAATACCTGCACTTCCACTGTATCGGTTATACTATATTCCATAGATGGACACAAAATGCTGGAATAACTCTGCGGGACAGGCAGCATTGCTGCATAGAAGGACTGCCCCCTGTCCCGCTGAGGTACTCCAGCATTTGTGTCTATCTTCGGTGTAAACCTGCGCCTGCAGTTCCTTCCTGCCCTATATCATGTACATTCTCTTCTCCTTTTATAATGTGTGGCAAAAATTGGACTGGATGCGCACGTACAAAGTTTGTTATCTGCACTGAAACTCAGTACAGATAACCACAATAAATAGAGACCAATTATTCAATCATTCCGGTTCATATCTGGTGCATCTATCAAATAAACAAATAAAGAGCCTGTCCCAGGTAAGCTGCTTTTAGTGGGACTGTCACAGTCGTAGCAGGTCGCCGAAAAACCGGCGACTGGACCCCCCCCCCCCCTTCGACATAAAATCATTAACAACAAAAAAAAACGAACGGGGAGGAGTGTCTGCGGTGGATGTTTATGTTAAAATGTTTTGTGTGTTCTATGTTGCTGTTTATTAGTTATAGCTGTAAGGCAAATCAAATTCCTCACGGCTTATAAAGTATAATTATGATTGTTATCAGTGGACTATTTCTCTGGAACTGCTAAGCTGCAAGGCTGAGCGATTATGCTCGTAAAACGTTTTTCACTGGAACTGGCTACGTGACAATTCTTCTTCTTGTCGAGTCCACGCACAAGATTAGAAGTTGTTCAGCCGGAGCTGAGCACACTTCTCTGCATCTGCACGCAATGGTGTCTGCCTTCCGCCTCTTGCGCTTGGTGGCGGAAAGATTGGTGGAAACAGGGCCGCGACGTGAACGCGCTTTCCTTGTGCCCCCGGCGTGATAATAACTAACCAAAGGGCCTGTCCCACTTGCATGCGATTGCATGCGATTGCATGCGTCTGGCGCGACCAAAGTGGTCGCTTGAGGCGTACGGGCCTCGTGCAGGCGTATGGAGTTGTGCGGGGCTGGTCCCGACATCACGCGGGGCTCCGAAAATCCCGCACTGTCCGAAAATTTCGCGAGCCAACGGCCTGTCGGCCCGCAGGCGCATTGAGGGCGTACGCAGCGTCTTAAAGGCGTGCGCCTAGCGCCTAGCGTTGCGCGATGACATCACCGCCCGGCATGGCGTTGCGCGATGATGTCACCGCCCGACGCCGTGCGACATCAAAATTCAGTCGGCTCGCCTCCTGCCCAGCTGATTGACGCAAATTACGTCACGCGTGAACTTAGCGCGTACTTACCGCGAACTCCGCTTCCGTTTGGTCACGCCAAACGCATACAATCGCATGCAAGTGGGACAGGCCCTTACCTTACTTACTGCCTATTCGACCTCCTGGCATGTAGGGCAGCAAAGAAGGTCCTCCCCTACTGTCTGTTCAGGGCTAGCTTCTGGACACTACCCCAGGTCAGCTCCATTGTTTTCATTTCCTCCTCTACAGTTTGACGGCAGGTGGTTTTGGGTCTCCCTCTTTTCCTTTTCCCTTCCGGTGTCCAGTGCAGGGCTATTCTTGGGATGCTGTCTGGTTCTTTCACCGTTGACATTCATCCCAGCATCTGTCGCTAGCCCTGGAAGTCCATCACGCCCAGTAGCATTGATTCCTCCAGTTGCTCTTTTCCGTAACATATTTGTTTTACGAGACAGGGTTGTTAACCCTGTGCTCAACCCCCAACCTGGAGGACCAGTGGATCGCTCTTCGTCTCGCCTCTACTCTTCCACCTGTCCAGCACGGGAGACCCTAACTGGAGACGAATCTCCCGCTGGCGTAGCTCTAGGGGTCACTGAGACACACAAGCTCCCCGACCACCACAAGGTTGCAATCCAACGGGGAGACGTGATAATAATGGTAAGTTAGAATTCATAGCAACGAATGGTATGTTGGCATTCATAGCAAAAGGATTTGAGTATAGGAGCAGGGAGGTTCTACTGCAGTTGTACAGGGCCTTGGTCAGACCACACCTGGAGTATTGCGTACAATTTTGGTCTCCTAATCTGAGGAAACACATTCTTGCCATGGAGGGAGTACAGAGAAGGTTCACCAGACTGATTCCTGGGATGTCATGACTTCCATATGAAGAAAGACTGGATAGACTCGGCTTGTAGTTGCTAGAATTTAGAAGATTGAGGGGGGGATCTTATAGAAACCTACAAAATTCTTAAGGGGTTGGACAGGCTAGATGCAGGAAGATTGTTCCCGATGTTGGGGAAGTCCAGAACTAGGGGTCACAGTTTAAGGATAAGGGGGAAATCTTTTAGGACTGAGATGAGAAAAACATTTTTCACACAGAGAGTGGTGAATCTGTGGAATTCTCTGCCACAGAAGGTAGTTGAGGCCAGTTCATTGGCTATATTTAAGAGGGAGTTAGATGTGGCCCTTGTGGCTAAAGGGATCAGGGGGTATGGAGATAAGGCAGGTACAGGATACTGAGTTGGATGAACAGCCATGATCAAATTGAATGGCGGTGCAGGCTCGAAGGGCCGAATGGCCTACTCCTGCACTCATAATATCTATGTTTCTATGTTTCTAATAAGAATGAACCTAAATCAAAAGTATGCGGGGGGGGGGGGAATGGAACTGCAGATGCAGGTTTTACAAGAAAAGTGCTGGAGTAACTCAGCGGGTCAGGCAGCATCTGCGGAGAACTTGGATAGGTGACGTTTTTGGGCCGGGTCCCTCACCAGCAGATGGGCAGCATAGACGTGGTGGGCCTTTTAAAACTCCAGACACACAGCACGGAAACAGGACCTTCGGCCCACCGGGTCTGCACCAGCCAGCAGTCGCCCCGTACACTGACACTATCGTACACGCTGGGGACAATTTATAATTTTTACCAAAGCCAATTAACCTACAGCACAAACCCACACGTCTGCGGAGTGTGGGGGTGAACCGGGACACCCGGAGAAAACCCACGCAGGTCACAGGGAGAACGTGCAAACCCCGCACAGACAGCGCCCGTGGTCGGGATCGAACCGGGGTCTCTGGCGCTGCGAGGCAGCGACGGTGCCGCAGGGATCGCCGAGTTGAACAGCCTTTGTTCTGCGCTGGAAAACTCAATGACAACAACATCTTGCTTTCCTTCGTTCTCTGAGATTCCTTTGCATATTTTCTTCTGAAATTACACTCCTGCTCACGAGGCAGGAAACATGTTCGCATCGTTGGGGGAGTCCAGAGCCAGGGGCCACAGTTTGAGAATAAGGAGTAAGCCATTTGGAACGGAGACGAGGAAACCTTTTTTCTCACAGAGAGTTGTGAGTCTGTGGAATTCTCTGCCTCAGAGGGCGGTGGAGGCCGGTTCTCTGGATACTTTCAAAAGAGAGCTAGATAGGGCTTTTCAAGATAGCGGAGTCAGGGGATATGGGGAGAAGGCAGTAACGGGGTACTGATTGGGGATGATCAGCCATGATCACATTGAATGGCGGTGCTGGCTCGAAGGGCCGAATGGCCTACTCCTGCACCTGTTGTCTAGTGTCTATAACGATACTATACGTTGACTTCCTCCTGCAAACACGTACGCTGCCAAGCACCTCCAGGTAACAGAAACTATAATTTCAATCCTTACGTTTCCACGTGCATTGAAGAGAGATTTATGCTTATCTTTATGCTTATCACACTTATCTGTACCATTTTGCCACTATCAATTATTTCCAGGAATAGATTAAATGTTTTTAATTGTTGTCACAGTGCTACAAAGCACTTAAACGGGCCCTTCGGCCCAACTCGTCCATACTGGCCAAGATACCCCATCAATTGATAAAAATACAATAGACAATAGGTGCAGGAGTAGGCCATTCGGCCCTTTGAGCCAGCACCGCCTGCCTTCTCCCCATATCCCCTGACTCCGCTATCCCTAAGAGCCCTGTCTAACTCCCTCTTAAATCCATCCAGTGATTTGGCCCCCACTGGATTTTTTGTTTTGTTTTTCATGGTATTTACAACGGAGATGCAGTAACACTTCTTCTCACGGAGATTGGTGAGACTGTGGAATTCTCTGCCCGTGTGCGTCGGATAGTGTTAGTACGCGGGGATCGATGGTCAGCTCGCACTCGGTGGGCAGAAGGGCCTGTTTCCACTCTCTATCTCTAAAACTAAAAACTAAAAATGTAGTTTAGTTTAGTTAATTGTCACGTGGATTGTCACCTTGTCGTGGTGGAGAAGCTTGTGTGGTCCTGAGATCCTGAGAGCGATGCCGTCTGGAGCTACGCTCCTGGTAGGGCCACCCATGGCGGTAAGGTCGAGGGGGAGGTCTCTGACAAAGAGCGATCCGACCAAGACCTCAACGGTGGAACAGGCGGAGGACGATGGCTGACCTTAGTGGAGCGTCACAACGGCTGGGAAGGCGGATGAAGGCTGCAGCAGAAAAGGGTCTCCGGTCGTCTTGGACTCCATGCCACTGGATCCTGACCCAGATCTGTCAAGGACCGTGGGGTGGCTGTCTGTGCACCAGTCTCCCCACGTTAAACAAAGTCACGCACGGGCGTCCTCCAACCCTGGAGACATCCATGGTCAGCCATGACCGAAGGGGGCCTAAGACGATTGTCACGTGTACAAATGTACAACATCATGTGTAAACACACAGAGTCTCTTGCCCAGAGCAGGGGAATTGAGAACCTGAGGACATAGGTTTAAGGTGAAACATAGAAACATAGAAACATAGACAATAGGTGCAGGAGTAGGCCATTTGGCCCTTCGAGCCTGCACCGACATTCAATATGATCATGGCTGATCATCCAACTCAGTATCCTGTACCTGCCTTCTCTCCATACCCCCTGCTCCCTTTAGCCACAAGGGCCACATCTAACTCCCTCTTAAATATAGCCAATGAACTGGCCTCAACTACCTTCTGTGGCAGAGAATTCCAGAGACTCACCATTCTCTGTGTGAAAAATGTTTTTCCCATCTCGGTCCTAAAAGATTTCCCCCTTATCCTTAAACTGTGACCCCTTGTTCCCCAACATCGGGAACAATCTTCCTGCATCCAGCCTGTCCAACCCCTTAGGAATTTTGTAAGTTTCTATAAGATCCCCCTTCAATCTTCTAAATTCTAGCGAGTACAAGCCGAGTCTATCCAGTCTTTCTTCATATGAAAGTCCTGACATCCCAGGAATCAGTCTGGTGAACATTCTCTGTACCCCCTCTATGGCAAGAATGTCTTTCCTCAGATTAGGAGACCAAAACTGTACGCAATACTCCAGGTGTGGCCTCACCAAGACCCTGTACAACTACAGTCGAACCTCCCTGCTCCTGTACTCAAATCCTTTTGCTATGAATGCCAACATACCATTCGCTGTCTTTGGTTTGAAAGGTGGAAAGTTGGAATAGGTAACTGCATAGCCAACTTTATAGCACAAAGGGTGGTGGGTGCATGGAACGAGCTGCCAGAGGAGGTAATTCAAGAAACATTTAGACAGTTACAACATGGATAGGACACGGTTTACAGGTTTAGAGGGATGTGGACCAAACGTAGGCAGGCAGGTGGGATTAGTGTGGATGGGAATGTATTGGTCGGACTGGACAAGTTGGGCCAATGGTCATGTTTCCACGCTGCATGACTCAATAGCGTAAAGCTTTTTTTGTTGCGTGCTACCAGTCAGTGGGAAAGACGGTAGCGGATTACAATCAAGGCACAGGACTGAAGGAATAACGTTTAGTTCAAGATAAAGTCCTGTAAATTCTTAAAGGGTTGGACAGGCTAGATGCAGGAAGATTGTTCCCGATGTTGGGGAAGTCCAGGACAAGGGGTCACAGTCTAAGGATAAGGGGGAAAGTCTTTAGGACCGAGATGAGGAAAACATTTTTTCACACAGAGAGTGGTGAATCTGTGGAATTCTCTGCCACAGAAGGTAGTTGAGGCCAGTTCATTGGCTATATTTAAGAGGGAGTTAGATGTGGCCCTTGTGGCTAAAGGGATCAGGGGGTATGGAGAGAAGGCAGGTACAGGATACTGAGTTGGATGATCAGCCATGATCATATTGAATGGCGGTGCAGGCTCGAAGGGCCGAATGGCCTACTCCTGCACCTATTTTCTATGTTTCTTTGTAAAGTTCTGATTAAAGAACAAGGGTCTTCAATGGAGTAGATGGGAGGTCAGGACCACTCTCTACTTGGTTCAGTTGCCGGATAACAGCTGGGAAGAAACAGTCCCTGAATCTGGAGGTGTTTAAGAAGGAACTGCAGATGCTGGAAAAATCGAAGGTGGACAAAAATGCTGGAGAAACTCAGCGGGTGAGGCAGCATCTATGGAGCGAAGGAATAGGTGACGTTTCAGAGGTGTGCGTTTTCACACTCAAAAGAGTTTGAATTCTCTGCCGCTTGTGGCAGTGGAGGCTAGTTCTCTGGATACTTTCAAGAGCGAGCTAGATAGGTCTCTTGAAGATAGAGGAGTCAGGGAATATGGGGAGAAGGCAGGAACGGGGTACTGATTGTGAATGATCAGCCATGATCACATTGAATGGCAGTGCTGGCTCAAAGGGCCGAATGGCCTACTCCTGCATCAATGAGGGAGATAGTAGTTCAGCACCGCTCTCTGGTTGTGGTAGGATGGTTCAGTTGCCTGATAACAGCTGGGAAGAAACTGTCCCTGAATCTGGAGGTGCGTGCGTTTTCACACTTCTGTACCTCTTGCCCGATGGGAGAGGGGAGAAGAGGGAGTGACCGGGGGTGAGACTGGTCCTTGATGATGCTGCTGGCCTTGCCGAGGCAGCGTGAGGTGTAGATGGAGTCAACGGAAGGGAGGTTGGTTTGTGCGACGGTCTGGGCTGCGTCCGCAATCCGCTGCAGTTTCTGGCGGTCTTGGACGGAGCTGTTCCCAAACCGTGCTGCGATGTTGCAAGGCCTGTATTGTTCGAGGTCCCTTGAGAGATATCAAAGGAGCTCCATCTGCCCTCGAGCTTGCTTTTTGATTCAGAGAATGATCGGCCGTTTCATTTTGTGGGTGTAAACAACATCAGTTACGGCAGATTTTCCCATCGTAACGAGGCT
The DNA here is from genome assembly GCA_035221665.1 of Okamejei kenojei. Taxonomy (NCBI): domain Eukaryota; kingdom Metazoa; phylum Chordata; class Chondrichthyes; order Rajiformes; family Rajidae; genus Okamejei; species Okamejei kenojei. The sequence goes on along the minus strand of CM069136.1, from coordinate 16,954,848 downwards.
GCTGCTGCGAGCAGCTGTCTGAGAATTGGCCGTGGCACAGGAGTTATGGGGACAGTGTATCCATTCCCTCAAGCTCTGCTCTCTGCCTTTTGAGTGCTGCCTGTACGGAGTTTGTACCTTCTGCCCGTACAAAAGAATAAGGGGTAAGCGTGCACAGCCTAAAGTTGTAGGACAACTTGTTCTATTTGATCTTATTTGATTGTGCACGCCAGATTGATTGCATTCGTTGAAACAGGGTGGAGCACGTGAAGGTTGCAGTCTCCCACTCCACTGAGGGTTGTGAGTCTGTGGAATTCTCTGCCTCAGAGGGCGGTGGAGGCCGGTTCTCTGGACACTTTCAAGAGAGAGCTAGATAGGGCTCTTAAAGATCGCGGAGTCAGGGGATATGGGGAGAAGGCAGGAACGGGATACTGATTGGGGATGATCACACATGATCATATTGAATGGCGGTGCTGGCTCAAAGGGCCGAATGGCCTACTCCTGCACCTGTTGTCTATTGCCTATTGACCTGGGCGGGTTTTCTCCGAGATCTTCGGTTTCCTCCCGCACTCCAAGACGTACAGGTTTGCTGTTTAACTTTTGGGCTACCAATGTTAGATTCTATTCATTTGTCCCGCTCCGCCCATTGGCTGATTGCTTTTACCACATTAATCGCCAGAAGATCTATTTTATTTAAAAGGAAAGACTCCAACCCTCCGACCACACTCCAGTGGTATTCTGAAACAATATCATGTTTAAATTTAGGAGTGACATTGTTGAACCCTTGGTTACATTTGATAAGACTTGGGGAAAATTTATTGAACACTTTCACACAATATAAATTGCTTCCTCTTTATCTGTTATAAGAACAATTTCACTTCTATATGTTGCAACAGACTTGACATCATACAGACTTAAATTGTTGAAACTTTTAGCTCAGATTTTGTTTTGCTTTGTTTAGTTTTTATTTACTTATTTTATTTTTAGTTTTAGTTTATTATTATTAATTTATTTTATTTCATTTTATTTTATTTTTTTAGTTTGGGGGGTTTTGTGTTTTGCTTTTTTCTTTTTCTTTTTGTCTTTTTGCTTTTGTGTTTTTTTTTACATTTATAAGTGTTTTTTTAAAGATTTAACTATATTTACATACAGACTGGGAGGTCTATACCCAATGTGTATTTTGACACTGGTCTCATATCAGGTTATACCTGTTTTATTAATGTAATCCTGATCCCTAGGTATCAATATCATAGAAACATAGAAACATAGAAATTAGGTGCAGGAGTAGGCCATTCGGCCCTTTCGAGCCTGCACCGCCATTCAATATGATCATGGCTGATCATCCAACTCCGTATCCTGTACCTGCCTTCTCTCCATACCCCCTGATCCCTTCAGCCACAAGGGCCTCATCCAACTCCCTCTTAAATATGGCCAACGAACTGGCCTCAACTACCTTCTGTGGCAGAGAATTCCACAGATTCACCACTCTCTGTGTCAAAAACGATTTTCTCATCGCGGTCCTAAAAGACTTCCCCCTTATCCTTAAACTGTGACCCCTTGTCCTGGACTTCTCCAACATCGGGAACAATCTTCCTGCATCTAGCCTGTCCAACCCCTTAAGAATTTTGTAAGTCTCAATGAGATCACCCCTCAATCTTCTAAATTCCAGCGAGTACAAGCCGAGTCTATCCAGTCTTTCTTCATATGGAAGTCGTGCCATCCCAGGAATCAGTCTGGTGAACCTCCTCTGTACTGTCATTGTCATAACATATAATTGTCATGTTTATCACTAATTTTTTTTCTTGCACTGTTTTTATTTAATGTTTTATTTTTGTTTTCTTTGGAAAAAAAAACAATAAAAAGATTTTAAAAGAAAGAAAGAAAGCAAGGTTTGCAGGTTTATTGGCCTGGTGTATGAGTAAATTGTCCCCTAGTGTGCGTGCAGGACAGTGTTAGTGTGCGGGGATCGCTGGTCAGTGCAGACTCGGTGGGCCGAGTGGTCTGTCTCTACGCTGTATCTCTGAACTAAAAAAATGAACGGTCGACAAAAGTGCTGGAGAAACTCAGCGGGTGCAGCAGCATCAATGGAACGAAGGAAATAGGCGACGTTTAGGGCCGAAACCCTTCTTCAGACCTTCCTCAGACAGAAAATGAAAGACTGCTTAATTATCATAACACCAGGAATGGAATAATAAAATTTGGGGAGACCTGATGGACTTCAGAATTTAACAATACAGCGTGGATGCAGGCAGCGGCCCACCGAGGCCATGCCGACCAGCCATCGCTAGTACACTACATAGACTATAGCTCTGCCTTCAATACGGTCATCCCCACCAAGCTCACCACCAAACTCCACCAGCTAGGCCTTAGCTCGGGCAACTACCACACACGGTGCCTCAGGAAGGCCGTCAGCATACATAAAGACTCCTCTCACCCTTGTAATGGACTGTTCGAACTACTCCCTTCCGGCAGACGTTACAAGGCCTTCTACGCCCCGCACCACCAGACTCAGGAACAGCTTCATTCCCAGAGCTATTGCGGCTCTGAACCGACCCTGCTGAGTGCCCCCCGCCCCCATGGACTGTCTCCCTCGGATGGCCACGTCGCACAGCGACCCGGCACAGACACATTTGCACTTTAGACGGTTTTATTGTTTTACTGTTCTTTTAAAAAATCATGTTTCTTGGGGTATCTAAATCTAAATTATATCTAAATTTTATTAGTTGATTAAGTTATCCGATGGAAGCTGCAAACCAAATCTCGTTGCACTTGCGTGCAATGGCAATAAAATATATGATTATATTAGTGTAATTATTATTACATGCACTAGAAGCAATTTTACAGCATACTGAAGAAAACTATCCTCCAAACCTGCACATCTTTACAGTGTGGGAGGAAACCGGAGCACCCGGAGAAAACCCACGCGGTCACAGGGAGAACGTACAAACGCCACACAGACAGCACCCGTAGTCAGGATCGAACTCTTGTCTCTTGTGCTGTAAGGATCGTAGTCAGGATCGAACTCTTGTCCCGTGCCTCTCATCATATTATAGATGCCTCTCAATGTTATATATATAACATTGAGAGGCATCTATAATATGATGAGAGGCATAGATAGGGTAGACAGTCAGAACCTTTAACCGGGATGGGATAATCGAATACCAGATAGCATAGCTTTAAGATTGTAGGAGGAAAGGATTCAATACTGGTGGCACGATACAGCACCGGAGGCCTGGGTTTGATCCTGACTACGGGTGTTGTCTGTTCGGAGTTTGCACGTACTCCCTGAGACAGCGTGTGTTTTCTCCGGGTGCCTCGATTTCCTCCCATATACCTTTTTTTTTTAAATTCTTATTTTTTTTTTTAGAAGCAATTGTGTAAGAATAAAACGTTCGGCATGTAAAATTATACAACAATGGCACCACTTCAATTTTGACCTTTCAACCTGAAAATGAGGGAAAAAGAAGAGCGAAAGAACAAGAGAGGGAAAAAGGGAAAAGCGAAAAGACAGGACCCCTAGGCTGCCAAAATAGTGTGGCCAAAGAGTGAATACAGACATGAGAGGAAAATGAAAAAGAGGAAAAAGTGGACACGCTAGAGGCAGGAAACGTGTTCCCGATGTTGGGGGAGTCCGGAACCAGGCGCCACAGTTTAAGAATAAGGGGTAAGCCATTTAGAACGGAGATGAGGAAACCCTTTTTCTCACAGAGAGTTGTGAGTCTGTGGAATTCTCTGCCTCAGAGAGTGGTTCTCTGGATACTTTCAAGTGAGAGCTAGATAGGGCGCTTGAAGATAGCGGAGTCAGGGGATATGGGGAGAAGGCAGGAACGGGGTACTGATTGGGGATGATCAGCCATGATCACATTGAATGGCAGTGCTGGCTCAAAGGGCCGAATGGCCTACTCCTGCATCAATGAGGATCATCATGGCTGATCGTCCCCAATCAATAACCCGTGCCTGCCTTCTCCCCATATCCCTTGACTCCACTAGCCCCTAGAGCTCTATCTAACTCTGTCTTAAATCCATCCAGTGACTTGGCCTCCACTGCCCTCTGTGGCAGGGAATTCCACAAATTCACAACTCGCGGGCCACCACCATCTCCCAGAGGTCCCTTGCCGAATGAAGTTGACCGATTGGGAGAGTGTATGAACACTTCAACACTTGACATGTGTTGGTGAAACAGAGAACTGCAGATGCCGGTTGATACATAAATAAAAGACAGGGTGCTGGAGTAACTCAGCGGGTCGGGCAGCATCTGTGGAGAACGTGGATAGGCGCAGTTTCGGGTCAAGACCCTTCTTCAGACCAGGTGACATCTCAGGTTGAGATCCTTCTTCAGACTGAGGAAGGTTCTGAAGAAGAGTCGGGACCCGAAACCCTTCATCCGAGGGTGGTGAATCTGCGGGATTCATTGCCAGAGACAGCGTGGAGGTCAATGGGTCTTTGTAAAGCGGAGATTTGCAGGTACTTGATTAGTAAGGATTTAATTTAGTTTAGTTTAGAGATACAGCACAGATACAGGCCCTTCGGCCCACCGAGCCCATACCGGCCAGTGATCCCCGCACATTAACACTATCCTACACACACTAGGGACAATTTACAATCATACCAAACAATAAATCCACTAACCTGCACGCCTGTGGAATGTGGGAGGAAACCGGAGCGCCTGGAGAAAACCCACGCGGGACACGGGGAGAGCGTGCAAACTCCGTATAGGCTGCACCCGTAGTCAGGATCGAACCCGGGTCTCCGGCGCTGTGAGACAGCAACTCTACCGCTGCGCCACCGTGAAGGGTGTCAAAGGTTATGGGGAGAAGGCAGGAGAATGGGGCCGAGAGAGAGAGAGAGATAGATCAGCCATGATTCCTTTTCACGGAGTACTGATTGGGGATGATCAGCCATGATCACATTGAATGACGGTGCTGGCTCGAAGGGCCGAATGGCCTACTCCTGCACCTATTGTCTGTGGTTTGAAAGGCAGTGAGGGCTCTCTGAGCCGAATGACCTAATTCTGCTCCTATGACTTACGAAATGTTCTCCACAGATGTCACCTGAGTTACTCCAGCACTCTGTAGTTACGAAACGTCACCTATCCATGTTCCCCACAGATGCTGCCTGACCCGCTGAGTTACTCCAGCACTCTGTGAAACGTCACCTATCCATGTTCCCCACAGATGCTGCCTGACCCGCTGAGTTACTCCAGCACTCTGCGCCCCACTTTCCATTTACTTATTGGGGCCATGTCCTGGTTCATTTGTTGTTGTTTCCAGGGACACATTTTCGGCGTCAATTAAACGATCCACCGTTGACGCCAAGCGTGCATTACCAGGAAACATCGATCCTTTATTGTGCCAAGTTCCAGTTTAGTAACAAAACCAGATGGTCAGAGATTAGGTTACAACCCTCGGTGGAACTAATCTGCAGCATAGTGAATGGCACCACTGGGGTGATTGTCAGGCGTATCTTTAGTTAAGTTTAGTTTAGTTTAGAGAAACAGCATGGAAAATGGTACCGAGTCAATAGACAATAGACAATGGACAATAGGTGCAGGAGTAGGCCATTCGGCCCTTCGAGCCATATAATATAACCATATAACAATTACAGCACGGAAACAGGCCATCTCGGCCTTTCTAGTCCGTGCCGAACACTTACTCTCACCTAGTCCCATCTACCTGCACTCAGACCATAACTTTCCCGTCCATATACCTATCCAATTTATTTTTAAATGATAACATCGAACCTGCCTCCACCACTTCCACTGGAAGCTCATTCCACACAGCTACAGTGGCTTGCAAAAGTGTTCATACCCCTTGAACTTTTCCACATTTTGTCACGTTACAACCACAAGCGTAAATGTATTTTATTGGGATTTTAAGTGATAGACCAACACAAAGTGGCGCATAATTGTGAAGTGGAAGGCAAATGATACATGGTTTTCAAATTTTTTTTACAAATAAAAAACTGAAAAGTGTGGCGTGCAAAAGTATTCAGCCCCCTTTACTCTGATACCCCTAAATAAAATCCAGTGCAACCAATTGCCTTCAGAAGTCACCTAATTAGTAAATAGAGTCCACTTGTGTCTAATCTAATCTCAGTATAAATACAGCTGTTCTGTGAAGGCCTCAGAGGTTTGTTAGAGAACATTATTGAACAAACAGCATCATGAAGCCCAAGGAACACACCAGACAGGTCAGGGATAAAGTTGTGGAGAGGTTTAAAGCAGGGTTAGGTTATAAAAAAATATCCAAAGCTTTGAACATCTCACGGAGCACTGTTCAATCCATCATCCGAAAATGGAAAGAGTATGGCACAACTGCAAACCTACCAAGACATGGCCGTCCACCTAAACTGACAGGCCGGGCAAGGAGAGCATTGATCAGAGAAGCAGCCAAGAGGCCCATGGTAACTCTGGAGGAGCTGCAGAGATCCACAGCTCAGGTGGGAGAATCTGTCCACAGGACAACTATTAGTCGTGCACTCCACAAATCGGGCCTTTATGGAAGAGTGGCAAGAAGAAAAGCCATTGTTGAAACAAAGCCATAAGAAGTCCCATTTGCAGTTTGCCACAAGCCATGTGGGGGACACAGCAAACATGTGGAGGAAGGTGCTCTGGTCTGATGAGACCAAAATTGAAGTTTTTGGCCTAAATGCAAAACGTTATGTGTGACGGAAAACGAACACTGCACATCACCCTGAACACACCATCCCCACTGTGAAACATGGTGGTGGCAGCATCATGCTGTGGGGATGCTTTTCTTCAGCAGGGACAGGGAAGCTGGTCAGAGTTGATGGGAAGATGGATGGTGCCAACTACAGGGCAATCTTGGAAGAAAACCTGTTAGAGTCTGCAAAAGACTTGAGACTGGGGTGGAGGTTCACCTTCCAGCAGGACAACGACCCTAAACATACAGCCAGAACTACAATGGATCAAAGCATATTCATGTGTTAGAATGGCCCAGTCAAAGTCCAGACCTAAATCCAATTGAGAATCTCTGGCAAGACTTGAAAATTGCTGTTCACAGGCGCTCTCCATCTAATCTGACTGAGCTTGAGCTATTCTACTTGCAAAGAAGAATGGGCAAAAATGTCAGTCTCTAGATGTGCAAAGCTGGTAGAGACATACCCCAAAAGACTTGCAGCTGTAATTGCAGCGAAAGGTGGTTCTACAAAGTATTGACTCAGGGGGGCAGAATACTTTTGCACGCCACACTTTTCAGTTTTTTATTTGTAATAAAATTTGGAAACCATGTATCATTTTCCTTCCACTTCACAATTATGGACCACTTTGTATTGGTCTATCACATAAAATCCCAATAAAATAGTTAGATTAAATGAGAACTTACCAGTTTGAAGTTTGATCTTTATTTTATGAGGAGTTACGATGAGGGATTTCGTGAAGACCCCGCCAGCACGCATGCGCGACATTCTTCAAAGCAGTGGTGTGGAATCACAGATAACAACAATGACTGAAGATAGTAAGATTTAAGAGACTCTAATATACCAGTTGACCTTATGATAGAGGGTTGGGAGCGGAGGGCACGAAATCCCTCATCGCAACACCTCATAAAATAAAGATCAAACTTCAAACTGGTAAGTTCTCGTTTAATCTTGCTATTTTACTTCGGAGTCACGTGAGTGACTTCGTGAAGATTTCAAAGCTCTGTGGTTTCATGCCCTGGACCACGTCCATGCTCACACACTGCCGTAATTACTGATGGAGGAAGTATGTTAACGTATTTCAGACTTGAACAAGCTGAAAAATAATAATATATTTGTTAATACAAACAATAAACCCCTGAACTTGGGGATAAATGTTTATGGAACAGCACTTAAATGGACTCCGCAAACGTTGCGGGAGCGGCCACAAGTTTGTTATAAAAACGCTGAAATGTAGCTTTACTGGTCCAACCCTCTATTGCGAGGATATGATCCATGGGTACCTCCATGGTCCTTGCCGTTGATGTGGATGCAGCTCTGGTAGAATGAGATTTTAAAATGTTAGTGCCTTACCTGCTGCACCAAATACCACCCTGAGCCACCTGGAGATAGTCTGCACCGTCACCCTGTGATGTGGGTTTTCATGGCTGATAACAGACCCGTCTCCAGATTCCTGATGGTGTGTGTGACATTGATATAATGTTGGAGATAGGTGGCTATACAGAGTCTTACATCAATATGATATGCTAGGAATTCAATTTCCAGTCCTGTAGTCCCAGGTCTGTGTTGTTTAAGCAACTCATCTATGAAGAAAGTCACTTTATTGGGGATAGAGGTCATTCTATCCAGTTTTAGTTTCTGTAGAGTCTGGACCCGTTGTGCCGTGGTCAGTGCCATTAACATCACCACTTTGAAGGTGAGTATGTCCAGTGGTAAATCCGTCATAGGCGACCAGCTCCTGAGTAGGGTCAATACCACCCCTATATCCCAGGTATTATTATATCATGGTCGGGGAGGGTTGGAATTGAATATGCCCCTCATAGTTTAGATACCAGCTGGTGATGTTGAGATAGGATGACAGTGCACTCCTGGCACTGTTTATGGCACTGTAACTGAGGGCCTCATCATAATGAAGGCCCGCGAGGAATTCCAGCACATTGGAGATCCTAGCAGAGTTGTAGGTGGTCTTGGTCCGACTACAGAAGGCCTCCCATTTCCTTATGTGGGTGAGGTACTGTTTCCTTGTGGACTCTCTGCACGATGCTGTTATGATGTCCATGGTTTTTGATGACAGCCTGAATTCCAGTAGTGGCCTCTTCAGAACCTGCAAGCCAACAGGTTCAGATGACTATGGCACGGATGATTATCCCCTGTCATGGGATTGGTCCCCAATTCGGGCATTTAGTAACCTGTGCCCATGGTTCTTTTATCATGTTGAGGACCACCGGGTACCATGGTTGTGTGGGCCAGTCGGGTATTATCAGTATACCTGATGCAGAATCTTCTGCAATATCTGACTAATGAGGCAGAATGGGGGAAAAGCATAGAAAACCCATTTCCCCCAACGTAGCGAGAACGCGTCCACCGCCCCAGGACCTGGTTCGCAAGAGACATATGTTGGTATCTGATGATTCAACCTGGACGCAAAGAGGTCGATATCTGGTGTTTCATATTTGGCTATAATTTTAGCAAATATTTGGGGTTCAACATTCACTCGATGTCATTATTAAAATACTCGTGACCTGGTGTCCGCTGATATCCAAGGTACGTAACTGATATCCAAATATTTCTTTCAATACACCAGAGCCAAATTAAATTTGCCAATTCATCACAAGTTATTGACTTGATACCACCCATAGGGTTTAAATACGCCATCTCAGTGGTATTATTTATTTGAAGACGGACATGCGTATGATGCAGATTAGTGCAGTAAACCCACAGCCCGTGACATGCTCCCAGCATTTCCAAATAGCTTATACCTTATGATTGAAGAAGAGTAGACTCGTGCAAATCCCATCTGCCACCACAACTGGAAGTGGTGTCGGTAGCTCCCCAGCCCTGGGTGCTTGCGTCGGTTTGTAACACGACTGATGGGTTTGATATAATGATGGGATTAAAACAATCACAAACATTGCTAATCCACCATTGTAGCTCAATTTTTGCCTTGTTTGGCAGCTGCATAGGCCTGTCAAAATGTCCAGCATTCGCTTTTAATGCTGAGATTTTGCTCTTTGCAAGTTTTGATAGTGTAATGGGCCAAATTGTGCAGCTGGAATATAGCTACAAGCTTCCCAATCACCTTAGCAGCATGTCTAATAGTCGGTTTCCTGGCGCACGCAAGGCTGTTACATGCCTCTATTATGTCTGTTGCTTATCCCTGGGATAGTGACAATCAGAACCCCATGCATCCCAGAATTTACGCAACCTCCCCCCTACTTGTGAGGTTATACATGCAGCACTCCCAAGAGAACCAGGCCCCCTTACCTCCATGGTTACCTGCGGGGCTTGATGTTCTGGGCTTTTGTGGTTCGTTGTGTTGCTGGGATGTGGGGTTGGCGCATCTTCCACACTGGTCGCTGAGGGCCCTGTCCTAAAAAAGGCTTTTGTTGATAGGGTGTGACCAGTGGATAGGTTCTGGTTGCCCTGTCGGGTTGAACCCGAGGCCTGTTAGATGTAGCGTAAGGATGCTGTCTGCGATACGCCGGTGGCCTGCTCGAGGATGGTGGTTTCATCAACCCGATCACTTTTGCCTCCTCGTCCAGGTCTTTTACCTGATTTGGCAGGTCTTCACCGAACAGCTGTCTTGGTGGCGGCGTAGCAGAGGCTTTGCACTAACCTGCGAATTTTGGGTTGAGAGTTGGGCGGATGGAGCTCTTGCGAAAGCAGTTTATTTCATATTGTGTATTACACAGCAACGCTAGTGCATCCTGCTGCTCCTCCGTCATGTCCGTCCCGTCTATGGACCTGGCAAAGGCAGTAATGCCTGAGGTAAACAATTTCAGGATTTTCTGTATTTTTAATTCCTGGGCCCTGATCCCAGGACTGATGTTACCCCAGATGGGTGTGTTGACGGTCGGGACATTGAGCGACACACAATTACCCGGAGCTTTGTACTTGTTTGTAGTCTCCGTGAGCACCTGTTCCTGCAGCTGGTGTGTGGTTGAGTAATTGATGCTGGCCGCTAGTTTGGGCTGAAGAGGTTGCCCTGATTGTTGATCGGGCGAATTTTGACACTACTTCCAGTAGTTCCTCTTCAGGCATCTCTGGCAACATCGGTTCTTGCACCAACCCCTCTTCAAAGTCAGCTAACGGCTGACTTCTGGCACTCCCTATTGATGAGGGAGAGATACTTGGTGGTTCTGCTGTGTGTCTCCTAGATCCTAGGGACACACGCTCTTGATGGAGAAGGTCCCGTTCGAGCAGCTGTTCGACCATTCGCTCCATACGAGCCATGCGACCGCTGCCGCTATCTGCAGACGGCAAGTCGACTTGCCCAAGCTCTGATGAACAACTGGGGCTTCTACCATCGGTCCGCACCTCGTCGAGGTGATGTCTCGGGTACCTAGGTAGGTAGTCGCTGCCTGCCGCTCCTGCGGGGCTACACGACTCCCGCGCGGATTTGCCGCTTGTCCGCGGTCTTCCGGACTGAAGCGGTCCGCCTGTCTGGTACGACAGCAGCGGTGACGAGTCGGTGCCGGCCGCCGCTTACCGCCAGTCCCGGTTATACGGGACTGAAGCGGCGCGTAGTCGCTGCCAGCCGCCTCAGCGGGGCCACACGACCGATATATACAGGCACCGGCCTGCGATCTGGCAGCCTGCCCAGGTGGTGACCCGGTACCTCCCGCTCCTGCGGGGCTCCCCGACATTCCAGTAGGTACGTCACCGGTCCGCGATCTGGCAGACTTCTCCGGTGGCATGTCGATGCCGGCCGCTGCAGCGGGGCTTCTCGACCTCGGTGCGGCTTTCCCCCCCTGGTCCGCCCTCTGGAGACCTGTAACAGAGGGGAAGCAGAACGTGCCGTTGAACGAGGCACGGGTTTACGCACCTGTTTTCCGCTGGCCCGGTGATGTTTGGGCGATAGCGGCAGGGAGTCAGGGTCTTGCCTACCCTGCTCCCGCGCGGTGCTCCGACCAACGTGCAGCTCCCTGGCCTGCTGTGGTGGAGAGTCGGGCCCTGCCAACTGAACAGGGCTCCCCAACTTCCGCGTTCTTTTCCCGGCCCGCGGTGAGGGTGCTGCCGGTGTTGCGGGCAGCTCCTGGGATTGCGGCCGCTGACTCCCGTCCGAAGTCCCGTGGCCCTTGGAGGCATGCTTCCATGCCTTCATTCTGGTCTCCTGTCCATCGTTTCTGTAAGCAAACAAGTCTACTACAGAAGCTAAGCAACTCAAGGTTAGTATAACTTACCTGAGGGCCTTCTTGAAGCTGCCGGTGGAGGAGCGCACTCCACCCCCCACAGCTCCCATGGTGACCAGACTCATGCGGGAATATAGACTGCCACTAACGGCAAGTCGAGGCCCCGGCTCTGTCTTCGCTACCTCTACCGGGTAGCGTTGCCATCTTCGTATTCCTGCGGCGTTGAGTCGGAGCTCCTGCTCTGCCTTCGCTACCCGGGAATGGCAGTCTCCGAGCCCGGACCTCCTGGGTCAACGGACTTGCCCGACTCCGGTCTGTTGCTGCCGCCGCTGACTGCCCGCGTCCCGCGGTCCGCAGTCAGTCTCGAAGCGGCCCGTTGGTGGAGTACTCTGTTGCACAGAGTCCCTGGGTGATGAAAAAACGACCTCAGGTTCGTTACCTTACCTGCAGGTCCGTTCTGGTGGCGGAGCGACCCTCCTCCCTGCCTGTCGCTTCGCATGCGGGCGACGATATGTCGCGCATGCGTGCTGGCGGGGTCTACACGAAGTCACTCACGTGACTCCGAAGTAAAATACATTTACGTTTGTGGTTGTAACGCGACAAAATGTGGAAAAGTTCAAGGGGTATTGAAACTTTTGCAAGCCACTGTATATTCTATGGTATATGGACACACTGATCTGTTCTGTATTTATGCCTACAATATTCTGTTGTGCTGCAGCAAGCAAGAATTTCATTGTCCTATCTGGGACACACGACAATAAACTCTCTTGACTTGACTTGACTTGACTTGAGTGTGCAATATTGCACAGTCTAGTGTTGTGGCAGTACAAAATATTGGCTCTGGGGGCTGTGTGTTCAGTGCAGAGTTCAGAGTGGTGATGGCCTTGGGGTGGAAGCCGTTTGTTAATCTCGTGGTGTGTGATTTGATGGACCTGTAGCGCTTTCCTGCGGGCAGAATGGTAAACAAGTGATGTGCGGGGATGAGACGAGTCCTTTAGTACGCGTGATGCCTTCCGCAGGCCACGAGAGCTGTAGATCTCTTCCAGGGCAGGCAGGTGTGTGTAGGCGATCCTTCTGGGCTGTATTGATGACTCTCTGCAAAGCCTTCTTGTCAGCCGCAGCACTGTTGCCGTACGTACGTAGGTTAGTGTTAGTGTGCGGGGATCGCTGGTCGGCGCGGACTCGGTCGGCCGAAGGGCCTGATTCCACGCTGTATCTCTAAACTAAATTAAACCTCCAGGTCCAAGAACAGCTTCTTATAGAGAATAGACAATAGACAATAGACAATAGGTGCAGGAGGAGGCCATTCGGCCCTTCCAGCCAGCACCGCCATTCAATGTGATCATGGGTGATCATCCCCAATCAGTACCCCGTTCCTGCCTTCTCCACATATCCCCTGACTCCGCTATCTTGAAGAGCCCTATCTAGCTCTCTCTTGAAAGTATCCAGAGAACCGGCCTCCACCGCCCTCTGAGGCAGAGAATTCCACAGACAAGTGAAAAACCACCAGGCTCTGAACAATGTATAGAATCAACCTCAGCAACCCTGACCTTCTATGGACTGTGCTTGGATTTTGTTTAGAGATACAGCACGCAAACAGGACACCGAGTCCACATCGACCAACCGTTCACACTAGTTCTATGTTATCCCACTTCCTCATCCTACACGCTAGAGACCATTGTACAGAGGCCAATAAACCTACATACGATATCACCAGAGTTTAGTTCAGAGATACATCTCCTTCGGGCCACGCAGGTCACGGGGAGAACGTGCAAACTCCGTGCAGACAGCGCCTGCAGTTGGGATCGAACCCGGGTCTCTGCCACTGCGAGGCGGCAACTGCACCGCCATCGTCGTCGGGACGTGGAAGGAAACCCGGACACCCGGAGGAAACCCACGCAGGTCGCGGGGAGAACGTGCAAACTCCACACCGACAGCATGCACGGTCAGGGTTGAGTCTGAGGCTGGCGCTGTGAGGCAGCAGCTCTACCGCCGTGCCACCCCAGAGGTGTGCACCATCGCCTTTGGTTAACACAACGGACTTTGGTAATCGGTGTTATCATCATTAATTTATTGTGTTATAGATTATTATACATGTATGTGTATTTCCCGCCAAGAGGCCTATTAAGCTGCAGCAATATAAATTCCTCTTGTGCTAGATAGGGCATGACTCTGTTGGACTTTGCAGCTCGGTAGAACTGTGATCAGGCTGCATTTGGAGTATTACATGAGGTTTGCAATAGACAACAGGTGCAGGAGTAGGCCATTCGGCCCTTCGAGCCAGCACCGCCATTCAATGTGATCATGGCTGATCATCCACAATCAGTACCCCGTTCCTGCCTTCTCCCCATATCCCCTGACTCCGCTATCTTTAAGAGCCCTGTCTAGCTCTCTCTTGAAAGTATCCAGAGAACCGGCCTCCGCCGCCCTCTGAGGCAGAGAATTCCACAGACTCACCACTCTCTGTGTGAAAACGTGTTTCCTCGTCTCCATTCTAAATGGCTTACCCCTTATTCTTAAACTGTAGCCCCTGGTTCTGGACTCCCCCAACATCTCCCCATATCCCCTGACTCCGCTATCTTTAAGAGCCCCATCTAGCTCTCTCTTGAAAGCATCCAGAGAATTGGCCTCCACCGCCCTCTGAGGCAGAGAATTCCACAGATTCACAACTCTCTGGGTGAAAAAGTTTTTCCTCATCTCTGTTCAGTTTAACTTATTGTCACGTGTACTGAGGTACAGTGAAACATGGCTGATCATCCACAATCAGTACCCCATTCCTGCCCTCTCTCCATATCCCGTAACTCCGCTATCCCGAAGAGCTCTATCTAACTCTCTCTTGCAAACATCCAAAGAACCGGCCTCCACTGCCCTCTGAGGCAGAGAATTCCACAGACTCACAACTCTGTGTGTGAAAAAGTTTTTCCTCATAGAAACATAGAAACATAGAAAACATATAATGCAGGAAGAGGCCATTCGAGCCAGCACCGCCATTCAATATGATCATGGCTGATCGTCCGCTATCAATAACCCGTGCCTGTCTTCTCCCCATATCCCTTGACTCCACTTGCCCCTAGAGCTCTATGCAACTCTCTCTGTTGAACCAACTCATCTCTGTTCTAAATGGCTTACTCCTTATTCTTAAACTGTGGCCCCTGGTTCTGGACTCTCCCAACATCGGGAAAATGTTTCCTGCCTCTAGCATGTCCAAACCCTTCATAATCTTATATGTTTCAATAAGATCACCTCTCATCCTAAATTTTCAACAATCTGCCTGTTTTTAGTTTGTTTTAAAAGTCTGTGTAAATGGGTTTGTTTTATGTGGGGGAGGGGGAGGGGGGAGGGGGAGGGGGGAGGGGGTAACTTTTTTTCAGTTTCTTACCTTGCCGGAGATTCGATTGTTTTCCAGATCGCATCTCCGGTCGCTCTGCGGCCTACCATCGATGGAGATGGCACCCGCCTTGGACTGACTTGAGCACCACCGCACTATTGCACTATATTTATTTATTGAGTACGTGTGCATGTGTATATATACACACTGAACTTTTTTTTTTCTCCCGTTATGTATTATGTTTACATATTCTGTTGTGCCGCAGCAAGCAAGAATTTCATTGTCCTATCTGGGACATAGGACAATAAAACTCTCTTGACCTGTGTGATAAAATTGCCCTCATATTCATAATAAATATAGTTCAGATTAAAACTTTTGCTCCTCACCTTAAAGCTGTGGCCTCCAGTTGTTGACTTCCCTGCTCCAGGTAAAGGACTGTGCATTCGACCGACCGATTCCCTTCATGACTTCATACACATCAAAAAAAGATCACCTCCCATCACCCTGTGCTCCAAGGCACCAAGTCCTAGCAGTCCATTTTATTCACTGGAATTTAGAAGGATGAGAGGCGATCTTATAGAAACGTACCAAATTATAAAAGGACTGGACAGGCTAGATGCAGGAAAAATGTTCCCGATGTTGGGGGCAGTCCAGAACCAGGGGCCACACAGTCTAAGAATAAAGGGGAGGCCATTTAAAACTGAGATGAGAAAAAAAGTTTTCACACAGAGAGTTGTGAATTTGTGGAATTCTCTGCCATAGAGGGCAGTGGAGACCAATTGACTGGATGGATTTAACAGAGAGTTAGATAGAGCTCTAGGGGCTAGCGGAATCAAGGGATATGGGGAGAAGGCAGGCACGGGTTACTGATTGTGGATGATCAGCCATGATCACAATGAATGGCGATGCTGGCTCGAAAGGCCAAATGGCCTCCTCCTGCACCTATTTTCTACGTTTCTATGTTTCTCCGTGGATTGTCACCTTGTCGTGGTGGAGAAGCTTGTGTGGTCCTGAGA
Organism: Okamejei kenojei; assembly: GCA_035221665.1. Lineage (NCBI taxonomy): Eukaryota > Metazoa > Chordata > Chondrichthyes > Rajiformes > Rajidae > Okamejei > Okamejei kenojei. The sequence goes on along the minus strand of CM069136.1, from coordinate 16,938,736 downwards.
TCCTGAGAGCGATGCCGTCAGGAGCTATGCTCCTGGTAGGGCCACCCATGGCGGTAAGGTCGAGGGGGAAGGTCTCTGACAAAGAGCGATCCAACCAATACCTCAACGGTGGAACAGGCGGAGGACGATGGCTGACCTTAGTGGAGCGTCACAACGGCTGGGAAGGCGGATGAAGGCTGCAGCAGAAAAGGGTCTCCAGTCATCTTGGACCCCAGGCCACTGGATCCTGACCCAGATCTGTCAAGGACCGTGGGGTGGCTGTCTGTGCACCAGTCTCCCCACGTTAAACAAAGCCACGCACAGGCATCCTCCAACCCTGGAGACACCCATGGTCACTCAAGACGTAAGATGTTTCTATGTTAAGAAAAAAACACAAAGTGCTGGAGTAACTCAAGAGGTCAGTCAGGCAGCATCTTTGGAGAATGAGGGTAGCTGATATTTTGGGTCAGGACCCGTCTTCTTGCCTCTCCCTGTAGCTCAGGTTCTCGAGTCAGGGCAACATTCTCATATATATTCCCTGCACTCTTTCGAGCTTAATGCCATATTTTCTGGAGCACGGTGATCAAAGCATATATGTAAGGCTGTTATTCATTGACTACAGCTCGGCATTTAACACCATCATCCCCTCCAAGCTGGTTACCAAGCTCTCAGATCTGGGTCTCCGCGCATCCCTCTGCAATTGGATCCTCGACTTCCTCATCCACAGACCACAGTCTGTCCGTATTGGTGGAAATATATCATCCTCGATAACAATCAGCACGGGAGCACCTCAAGGCTGCGTGCTCAGCCCCCTGCTGTACTCACTCTATACTCATGACTGCATAGCCAGACATAGTGCGAACTCCATCATCAGGTTCGCCGACGACACCACTGTTGAGGGACGAATCAGTGATGGGGACGAGTCAGCGTATAGAAGTGAGATCGACCGATTGACCAAATGGTGCCAGCACAATAACCTGGCTCTCAACACCAGCAAAACCAAGGAACAAGGACTTTGGAAGGGGTAGGATAGGGACCCACAATCCTGTTTATATCAAATGGTGGAAAGGGTCAAGAACTTCAAATTCCTGGGCGTGCATATTTCCGAAGATCTCCCCTGGTCCCAGCACACTGATGCAATCATAAAGAAAGCACATCAGCGCCTCTACTTCCTGAGAATATTACGGAGAGTCGGCCTGTCAAAGAGGATTCTCTCGAACTTCTCCAGGTGCACAGTAGAGAGCATGCTGACCGGTTGCATCGTGGCTTGGTTTGGCAACTTGAGCGCCCAGGAGCGGAAAAGACTGCAGAAAGTTGTGACCACTGCCCAGTCCATCATCGGCTCTGACCTCCCCACCATCGAGGGGATCTATCGCAGTCGCTGCCTCAAAAAGGCAGCCAGCATCATCAAGGACCCACACCATCCTGGCCACACACTCATCTCCCTGCTGCCATCGGGTAGAAGGTACAGGAGCCTGAAGACTGCAGCGTCCAGGTTCAGGAACAGCTACTTCCCCACAGCCATCAGGCTATTAAACTCAACAACAAATAAGCTGTGAGCTCTGAACTGCAAAAGACTATTATTATTATTTGTTATTTATTGAACTTTTTCTTTTTTTTCTCTTCTCTCGTCATGTACAAAGTTTACATATTCACATATTCTGTTGTGCTGCAGCAAGTAAGAATTTCATTGTCCCATCAGGGACCTCTGACAATAAAACACTCTTGACTCTTGTGTTAAAGAAGGAACTGCAGATGCTGGAGAATCGAGGGTACACAAAAGGCTGGAGAAACTCAGCGGGTGCAGCAGCATCCAAGGAGCGAAGGAGATAGGCGACGTTTCGGGTCGAGACCCTTCTTCAGACCACTCTTGACTCTTGACTCTTCTTGCATATGACGTGCACAGCCTAAGGTTGGTCAACTTGTTCTATTTGATCTTGTTTGTGCGTGTCGGGCTGATTGCATTAGTCGGAAACAGGGCGGACCGCGTGCAAATTGCAATCTCCAGGGCAAGGTACAGTGAAAACATGTTTGGTATGTGCTATCCAGTCAGCGTAAAGATTATACATGATTCCACTCAAGCCATCCACAGTGCACAGACACAGGATAAAGGGAATAACGAGGTGTGAGATAAAGTCCAGTAAATTCCAATTAAAGATGGCGTGAGGGTCTCCAATGAGGTAGATGGAAGATCAGGACGGTTCTCAACTTGGTGGTGGGATGGTTCAGTTGCCCGATAACAGCTGGAAAGAAACTGCCCCTGAATCTGGAGGTGTGCAGGGTGGCTGAAGGGAGAGTGGCCGGGGTGAGACTGGTCCGCGATGATGCTGCTGGCCTTGCCGAGGCAGCGTGAGGTGTAGGTGGAGTCGATGGAAGGGAGGTCGGTGTGTGTGGTGGTCTGGGCTGCGTCCACAATTTCTCGCGGGGTCTTGGATGGGGGCTATTCTGGTGGAATGGGAGCAGGGCGTGTAGATTAAGCAGGATTCCAGGAAGCATTTGCTAAGCTTGCAGAGAAGAGAGTGTTCGCTATCTTGACGATCTTCGGTTTTCTCCCAAACTCCAAAGACGTACAGGTTTGCGGGTTAATTGGCTTGGCGTCAATGTACATTGTCCTTTGCGTGAGTGTGTACGATAGTTTTAATGTGCGGGGGTCGCTGGTCGGCACGGACTTGGTGGGCCCAAGGGCTTGTTTCCGCGCTGTATCTCTAAACTAAACTGAACTCAAGTACTGAACTGGTGAGGTGATGACGGACACTGGCAATAGTCTTGGCTTCATATTCTCACACTGCGATACTCTGAGAAAACTTTGTTTTGAGTGCTGTCCAAGCAAATTATACCACACACACCAGTACAACAGGAAGTGCCAAAGGGAAAATAAATAGTGTGCAGAATATAGTTCACGCGTGATACAAGTGATAGGAGCAGAATTAGGCCATTCGGCCCATCAAGTCTACTCCGCCATTCAATCATGGCTGATCTATCTCTCCCTCCTAACCCCATTCTCCTGCCTTCTCCCCATAACCTCCGACATCCCCGTACTAATCAAGAATCTATCTATCTCTGCCTTAAAAATATTCATTGACAGCCTCCACATCCTTCTGTGGCAAAGACTTCAAAGTTAAAGGGTGCAATGTTAAGTGCACTTGAGCCCACTTGTCCAGCTCATATGTTCATATGTTCTAGGAACAGAATTAGGCCATTCAGCCCATCAGGTCTACACCGCCATGGCTGATCTATGTTTCCCACTCAACTCCATTCTCATACCTTCTCCCCATAACTCCCGACACCCGTACTAATCAAGAACCTGTGACTTCTGTCTCCACCTTAAAAATATTCTTGACGGTCTCCACAGCCGCCTGTGGCAATGAATTCCACAGATTCACCGCCCTCTGACTAAAGAAATTCCTCCTCATCTCCTTCCGAAAGGAAACATCTTTAATTCTGAGGCGTCGAGTCCTAGACTCTCCCACACACCCTCTGTGGAAACATCCTCGAATAGTGAAAGGCCTGGATAGAGTGGAAACATCCCCTCCACATCCACTCTATCCAGGCCTTTCACTATTCTGCAAGTTTCAATGAGGTTCATGTTCATAAGTGATAGGAGCAGAATTAGGCCAATCGGCCCATCAAGTCTACTCTGCCATTCAATCGTGGCTGATCTCTCTCTCCCTCCTAACCCCATTCTCCTGCCTTCTCCCCATTTCCCCTGACACCCCATACTAATCAAGAATCTATCTATCTCAGCCTCGGACTCTAATGCTCTGATCGGGATCGAACCCGGATCTCAGGCGCGCTCAGGCAAGCAGCAACTCCACCGCTGTGCCTCTGTGCCACCCCCTTAAACCAGCATCTGACACTTCAAGAAGTGGTACGAGAATGCAATTCCCCCCTCCATTTACCCCCCCCCCTACCCCCCCCCCCCCCGCCCCCCCTCCCCCCCCCCCCCCCCCCCCCCCCCCGCCCCCCCTCCCTCCCTCATCGTTCCAAACTCCAGCGGGTACAGGCACAGTGTTACAATTACAGAAAAATTGCACTTAGAAAAAAGTGCTGGAGCCACAACCAGGTAGACTGGAAGATCAGGTGATTTATCCCGACTTTAAAATGTCTTTAAACTTCAACTTTTAAACTCTTTAGACCTTTGACCTAAAATCCCTGCCGTACAGGGCAAGTTATTGGGGCAGGGAAGTCAAGAATCAGGCAAACACACAAAAAAAATCATAACAAGAGAATTCAAAGCAGAAGTAACAGCGGGTTCTGCTTTATGACTATTTTTACTTTGGTTTAGTTTAGAGATACAGCACGGAACGGCTCGACTGTAATCATGTATTGTCTCTCTGCTGACTGGTTAGCACGCAACACAAGCTTTTCACTGTACCTCGGTACACGGGACACTAAACTAATCTGAACCCAAAACAGGCCCTTCGGCCCACCAAGTCCGCATTGACCTCCGGAATGATGAGAGGGAATCTTCAAGTTCAAGTGAGTTTATTGTCGTGTGTCCCTGATAGGACAATGAAATTCCTGCTTTGCTTCAGCACAACAGAACATAGTAGGCATTGACTACAGAACAGATCAGTGTGTCCATATACCATTATATACGTAAATACACACATGAATAAATAAACTGATAAAGTGCAAATAACAGACAATGGATTATTAATGTTCAGAGTTTTGTCCGAGCCAGGTTTAATAGCCTGATGGCTGTGGGGAAGTAGCTATTCCTGAACCTGGTCGTTGCAGTCTTCAGGCTCCTGTACCTTCTACCTGAAGGCAGCGGGGAGATGAGTGTGTGGCCAGGATGGTGTGGGCCCTTGATGATGCTGCCAGCCTTTTTGAGGCAGCGACTGCGATAGATCCCCTCGATGGAAGGGAGGTCAGAGCCGATGATGGACTGGGCAGTGTTTACTACTTTTTGTAGTCTTTTCCTCTCCAGGGCGCTCAAGTTGCTGAATCAAGCCACGATGCAACCGGTCAGCAAGCTCTCCACTGTGCACCTGTAGAAGTTAGAGAGAGTCCTCCTTGACAGACCGACTCTCCCGAATCTTCTCAGGAAGTAGAGGCGCTGATGAGCTTTCTTGATAATTGCATCAGTGTTCTCGGACCAGGAAAGATCTTAACAGATGTGCACGCCCAGGAATTTGAAGCTCTTGACCCTTTCAAACATCGACCAGTTGATATAAACGGGACCGTGGGTCCCCATCCTACTCCTTCCAAAGTCCACAATCAGTTCCTTGGTTTTGCTGGTGTTGAGGGCCAGGTTATTGTGCTGGCACCATATGGACAGTTGCTCGATCTCTCTTCTGTACTCCGACTCATCCCCATCAGTGATACGTCCCACTACAGTGGTGTCGTCAGCGAACTTGATGATGGAGTTCGCACTATGACTGGCTACGCAGTCATGAGTATAGAGTGAGTACAGCAGGGGCTGAGCATGCAGCCTTGAGGTGCTCCCGTGCTGATTGTTAATCGAGTCTGACACATTTCCATCAATACGAACAGACTGTGGTCTGTGAATGAGGAAGTCGAGGATCCAATTGCAGAGGGATGCGCAGAGACCAGTTTCTGCGAGTTTGGTAACCAGCTTGGAGGGGATGATAGTATTAAATGCCGAGCTGTAATCGATGAATAACAGCCTGACATATGAGTTTTTGTTGTCCAAGTGGTCCAGAGCGGAGTGGAGAGCCAGCGAGATCACGTCCACCGTTGATCTGTTGTGGCGGTAAGCGAACTGCAGTGGGTCCAGGTTTTTGTCGAGGTAGGAGTTGATTTGCGCCATGATCAACGTCTCGAAGCACTTCATCACCACAGGCGTTAGTGCCACAGGTCGATAGTCATTGAGGCACGTCACCTTGCTCTTCTTGGGCACCGGTATTTTTGATGCCCTTTTAAAGCAGGTGGGAACCTCAGACCTCAGAAGTGACAGGTTGAAAATGTCCGTAAAAACTCCAGCCAGTTGGTCCGCACAGGTTTTTAGAACACAACCAGGTATGCCATCAGGTCCAGATGCTTTTCGAGGGTTCACCCCTCTGAAGGATTTCCTGATGTCGGCCTCTGTGACTGAGACTGAAATACCATCACAGTGAATAGAGGCTCGGGAAGGCACATCAGTGTTCTCCCAATCAAAGCGTGTGTAGAACGCATTGAGCTCATCGCCAACATTCGAGCTGCCTCCTGGTTTCGCCTTGTAGGAGGTGATTGCATTCAGTCCCCGCCACAGCTGCCGAACATCTGTCTCATCCTCCAGTTTGGAGCAGAACTCCCTTTTGGCCATTTTGATGGCCTTACCAAGGTCGTATCTGGACTTCGTGTAGACCACTGTATCATCAGACATGAATGCCCAGTGTCTGGTCTTCAGAAGAGTGCAGATCTCAAAGTTGATCCAAGGTTTCTGATTGGGAAACACTCGGAAGGTTTTGGTGGGGATGCAGTCCTCCACACATTTCTTAATGAAGTCTGTAACGACTGTGGCGTATTCATTCAAGTCCGTTGCCGAGTCCCTTAAACATTGCTCAGTCTACAGACTCCAACAGTCCTGGAGTTGTTCCTCTGCCCCCCCCCCCCCGACCAGTACTGTCCTCACCACGGGGTGCGCTCTTTAATTGCTGCCAGTAGCAGCACCGTGGTATGGTCCCGGATAGAGCGGTAAGCATTCAGTCGTGTTGTCGAGGGTGTTTGGACCTCTGGTGCAGCAGGGGACATGTTGTGGAAGTTTATGGGAGCGATTTCATGAGTTTTGCCATTTCCCCAGCAAATGTGGTAAAAGCCTTGGGGGTAAGACGTCTGGTGTTTGTTGACCACAGCGTGCTGCTGCACCTCCATGCCAGACGGACGTCTGCCTTGTGGTGGGTATGTAGACGGCCGATGATGGAGGGGAATCGTATTGAAACATATAAGATTATTAAGGGCTTGGACACGCTAGAGACAGGAAACATGTTCCCGATGTTGGGGGAGTCCAGAACCAGGGGCCACAGTTTAAGAATAAGGGGTAAGCCATTTATAATGGAGACGAGGAAACACTTTTTCTCACAGAGTTGTGAGTGTGTAGAATTTTACTTCGGAGTCACGCGAGTGACTACGTGGAGAAGGCCGTCGGTCGTCATGCAGGTCATCACGTCTGAAGCATGCGCCAACGACGGACTGGCAGGCGCGATTGCGTCTCTCCAGCGGTAAGTTTTAAAACCCGAGGTAAGGGTTTTAAACTAGTTACCTGTGGTCGTTGCTTGGTGGGTTTCGGTTGTTAGTTTTTTCTATCAACAGTACGGACCTACCATGTCGAAGGTGCGGAGACGGTCTGCGGATCCGGCTACGGAGGACTGCGGGGCTGCGGGTAGCGGACGGCTGTCCGAGTCACCTTCAAGGCCGCCGGTGTTGGAACCAGCGGTAGCAGACTTGGTGCTACAGGAGAGCACCGGGGCAGCCCCACCGGGGCGCAAAGCCACACACAAGTCTGTTAGACCCGTAGACTCTGAGTCCGGGCCGGAGGAATCACCTCCCACAATGGGAAGCGTCTGCGGGCGTCTCTCCCAGATGGAGCACCTGTTGGAGAGGTGCCTCCAGAATGATCTGCTCCAGAGGAGGGAGCAGTATCACGGCGGGGCTCCACGGGAGCTCGTGTTAGCAGCACCTTATACAGGGCTGCAAAGTGTCTCCCCATCCACACGGAGTCAGCAGTACCCTGACTCGGAGCAGGGAGGCACATCAGGGGAACACCCTGGGGACCTAGGGGCTACAGTGCCGTTATTGGCGTCCAAGTTTGCCTTACCCACCCGAACCGGAGAGGCCTAGGATGAAGAGCTGGCCACCACCATTAACTACCTGGCCTCGCACCAGCTAAAGGACCAGGTAATGGAGGAGACTACGGGCCGATATAGCACCCGTGTCAACTGTGCCTCCCTCAGTGTGCCTGCTGTTAACCAAGCCATCTGGGGCCAGGGGTAAGAGCCCAGGAGGTCAAACTTCAGAAAATTCTGAAGATACTGGCCTCGGGGTAACGGCTTTTGTCAGGGTTATTGATGGCGGGCCACTAACGGAGACACAACAGGATGCAGTGGGGCTTCTCTGCAATGCCTTGTTTGAAATTAACTGTCTGCATTAGAGTGCCATACGACCGGCACTGAACTCGACGTTTGCCGTGCTGTGTAAGCCAGCAATGTACAGCCGGCAAACTATTTGTTTGCCGAAGCGAGAGCTGGATGACGAGGCCAAGACTCTCTGCCTCATGAGCCGAACCCCAACTCTCACCAGGGGCTCATCGTGTAAGCAGTTCAGGGAGAAGAGTGAGAGGCAGGAAGCCACACAGGCAGTAACACCCTAGTCCCTTGTGGGTCTAATTGACGTCGGGGGAATAAAACATTTTTTGAATGAATGGAATTTGGATTACAGCAGACAGTTGGATACTGCACAGTGTAAAGTCCACAAGATGTTAAACAGCGACAGTTCCTTCTTGGCTCAGCACCACCCACTCAAAATGTACCAAACCACACATATCTGTTCCCTCAACAGGAAAGGTTTGAGATACAGGATGAAATTCAGGCTTTAAGAGCAAAAGGGGTGATTCAGAGGTCCCGCCCAGAATCACACCAATTCGTATCGAATATATTTCCTAAGCAAAAGAAAGATGGAGGGAGTTATATTATCCTAGACTTGATGGAACTCAATACCCATGTGCAGTATAAACATTAAAAAAATGGACAACTTTGGTACAGCTATTCAGCTGGTCCCCAAAGGATGTTATATGGCTTGCATTGATCTCAAAGATGCTTACTACTCCGTACCTATACACAGGGAACACATGAGATATTTGAAATTTAACTGGATGTGGCAGATGTGGCAATTCAAGGCATTGCCAAATGGGCTGACCAGCACCCAGGCTTTTTATAAAATTACTAAAACCAGTTCTGGGACTGCTATGAGCTCAGAACCACATTGTGATGGCTTATTTGGTTGATATTCTAATAATTGGCAACACAAAGGAATCAGCAATAGCATCTGTTTCAGCTACCAAACTCATGTTTGAGAGGTTGGAATTTGTAATCCATCCAGTTAAGTCTAAATTGACTCCAATCAAGGTAATTGATTACCTAGGGTTTACAATCAACTCAAATCCAATGTCAGTGACTCTGCCAGCTGGCAAGCAATCAGACTTGAAGGAAGCCTGCAATAAGCTAATTGCTAATCAGAGACCAACAATCAGACAAGTAGCAAGCATAATTGGCAAGCTTGTTGCAGCCTTTCCAGGTGTACGCTATGGACCTTTGCACTACCAAAATTTACAAAGAGCAAAGGAACAGGCCCTCAAAGCTCACGCAGGCAAATCAGGGAACATATGCATTTACCACCAGACGCTATTGCGGAGTTACACTGGTGGGCTACCAATGTACATCACTGTTCTAAGAAAATTCAAATTGACACACCATCGGTGATAATACAAAGCGATGCAAGTGGCCTGGGCTGGGGGGGCAACAGACACCAGCTCCAGCTGCGGGGGCTTTGTATTAAGGAATGCGCAGGAGTCCTTAATCCTACAACAATATGGCATTAACTACTTATAATTGTTGGGATCACTCTATGGCTTAAAGGCTTATTGCAGCAACATGCATCATGTGCATGTACAACACCACGGCAGTGGCGGATGTCAATCACATGGGTGGAATAAAATCTGAGTCATGAGATAAATTGGCAAACCTCCTTTGGCATTGGTGCATTGCAAGGAACATTTGGGTCTCGGTTATCTACCTGCCAGGCAGATATAATATGGTGGCGAACACTAGATCACGGAAATTTAATAACACAGATTGGATGTTGAATCATGAAGTGTTTACTGACATTGTTGGCCGATATGGCACGCCGGATATTGACTTGTTTGCCTCCAGGTTGAATCACCAGTTACCCAAATATGTCTCTTGGGAGCCCGATCCAGGGGCAGTAGCAGTGGATGCTTTCACACTGCATTGGGGAGGAAAGTTCTTGTATGTTTTCCCTCGCTTTTCCCTCATCAGCCGATGCTTGGTCAAAATAAAGCAAGGCAATGCCACCGGCATTTTGGTAGTGCCAGATTGGCCTACGCAATCTTGGTTCCCACTTGTCCTGGGAATCATGACACAGCCTTTGATGGCTGTCCTCAACAGCAGGGAGCTGCTGGTACACCTGGTAACGGGGGACCATCATCCGCTACATTACCAAATCAATTTGTTGGTTTGCAGATTCTGAGGAGACCTTTCCTGTGACTCGGACTGGCTGATCGAACGGTGGATGTTATTACAGCGGCCTGGAGGGACAGCACACAAAAGCAGTATGTCTCCCACATCAAGAAGTGGTAGACATATTGTAGGGCATCTAACATCACATAGGACACAGTGGGGATCGCTGACATATTAGAATTCCTATCTACTTTATATCATGACCAGAAATTAGGCTCCAGTGCCATCAACAGTGCCAGGAGTGCACTGTCCTCATATATAGTCCTGGGAACGGGGGCCTTACCAGTGGGGAAGCATCCCCTATTACCAGAGTCCTGAAAGGCATATATAACACAGCACCCCCCAGGCCTCGATATACCAACACATGGGATGTAAGTGTGGTGCTGACGCTACTCTGACAGTGGGCCCCAGCCACCACACTATCCTTACGAAAGCTCACCCTCGAGGTGGTCATGCTAATGGCGCTCGTTACGGCGCAACGAGTCCAGACCCTGCACAAACTGCGACTCGACAACATGCACAACACTGCCAACACCATAACTTTTATCATTTATGATTTAGTAAAACAGAGCAGGGCCAGGGTGCCAGGGTGCCAGGGCCCAGGCTTGAGTTCCTGGCATACCCCGAAGATCCTCGACTGTGTGTGGTAGATCACTTGCACCACTATATTACAGTCACCAGCAGCCTCAGAGGCTCATAGTTAGCTGTCCTAATCAGCCACAAAAAAAACACACCATAAGGTGTCCACACAAACCATCTCCAGGTGGCTTAAAGAGATACTGGCACTTGCAGGAGTAGATACTGATATTTACAAATCTCACTCCACCAGGGCTGCATCAACATCGGCAGCAAGGGCTATGGACGTGCCCCTCGACAGCATCCTAGCAGCGGCAGGATGGGCCAATGAGAGGATGTTCCACCGGTTTTATAACAAACCCATTGCCGGACCGGGGATGTTTGCACATACCATTTTTGAATTCTGTTAATAGTTTCCCCCAGGTTGAGCTGGGGGGGGGATACTATATTGTTTTGTAATATTATGGTAACTATATTGTAAATTATTGTTTTTCATTTTAAAGCATCAGTTTTGTTACCTAGCTATGTTATGTCTGAATGCTTTAACAATTTTTCTCACTCATCCATGGTCAATCCATTCAGTGTGACGCCTGGATTCGAACTGGCGTGAAATCACAGAGCTTTGAAATCTTCACGTTGTCACTCACGTGACTCCGAAGTAAAATGGTAAGATTAAATGAGAAACTTACCAGATTGAAGTTTGATCTTGATTTTATGAGGAGTTACGATGAGCGATTACGTGCCCACCGCTCCCAACTGTCATATTATCAGGTCATCTGGCAGTTCTAGTTTCTCCAAATCTTACTATCTTTAGGACAACTTATTTTTATCTGTGATTCCACACCGCTGCTTTGAAGATTGACGCGCATGACGACTGACGGCCGTCTTCACGTAATCGCTCACCCGTAACTCCTCATAAAATCAAGATCAAACTTCAAACTGGTAAGTTCTCATTTAATCTTACTATTTTCTGCCTCAGAGGGTGGTGGAGGCCGGTTCTCTGGATACTTTCAAGAGAGAGCTAGATAGGGCTCTTAAAGATAGCGGAGTCAGGGGATATGGGGAGAAGGCAGGAACGGGGGGGGTAATGAGGGGGGTTTTACTGATTAGGGATGATCAGCCATGATCAACATTTGAATGGCGTGGGCGTGTTGTTGGCTCGAAGGGCCGAATGGCCCACTCCTGCACCTATTGTCTATTAACCAGCGATGCCTGCACACTAACACTACCCTACACACACTAGGGACAATTTACATTGACACCAAGCCAATTAACCTACAAACCTGTACGTCTTTGTAGTGTGGGAGGAAACCGAAGATCGTCAAGTCAAGATAGTTGATAAACACTCTCTTCTCGGCAACTTATCAAATGCTTCCTGGAATTTGCTTAATCTACATCCCGGCTCCCCGGCTCCCATTCCACCAGATTAGACTCCCCCCCCCCCCCGCGAGAAATTGTGGACGCAGCCCAGACCATCACACAAACCAACCTCCCTTCCATTGACCTCACACCTCACGCTGCCTCGGCAAGGCCAGCAGCATCATCACGGACCAGTCCCTGCACACAATATGGACAATATTACATTTATGCCAAGGCAATTAACCTTCAAACCATCTTTGGAGTGTGGGGGGAAACCGTAGAGCTCGGAGAAAATCCATGCGAGTCACGGGGAGAGCGTGCAAACTCCGTACAGACAGCACCCGTGGTCAGGATCGAATCTGGGCCACTATATCGCAATGCAACCGTGCCTTCCAATTATGCTCCCGATTTGCTGTGTGGAGTCGGGAAAGCCGCTGTGTGGAGTCGGGAGGTGGTGTGTGGTGCCATGGTCGGTGGCCGCTGAGTGGAGTCCCTCCCCCACCACACCCCTCCCCCCCACACCACGCCTCTAGGGCTGGTGGAAGTCCATAGGATATGGGGAGAAGGCAGGGCACGGTTTATTGGATTTGGGGACCGTGAATGGCGGTGCTTGGCCTCGAAGGTCCGATGGTCTCCTCCTGCACCTTTTTTTTCTATGTTTCTATAAGTTTTAAAACGTTTTTGCTTTTTGGGAAGTTAAGGAACTGAAACTGGGTTTAGAGACTTGTTAATAAAACAACTTGTATCGGTTCCGTCGATCAAGAACAACTGTGAAAAACAGCCGGAAAAAGACTGGTTTCACCTTCTGCTCAAACCCAACAGCAGTACTTAACAGCCAGGCCTCCGCCAACTTCCCCCCCACCCCCCCCCCACCACACTCACTCCCAAAATAAGGGACACAAGGTCCAAAATAATGGGCCAAACGCAATTTTGTTTGCCCGACTCGGCCGTGGCTGGGTAAATGATTGAGTTTGGGCCCGGTGCTGGACCTGCACACAAGGCCCAGACCGGCGGGCCAGCTGAGGCATTTTTGGCCCGGGAAAGCCAAAACGACGCAAAGCCCGGCACCCCGTCCCAACTCCTGAACCGATGATCGCCGTGAGAAAGGAGGGGTGGTGGTGTGGTGTTGTCCGGTGGTCAGACGTAAGGTCGGTACATCTGGCCGGGCTGCCGACCGAACCGACGGGTCCAACGGGCGAGGCGCTGCTGCTAGCTCTGCACTCCATGGGCTGCACTACGTCGGGACTGGTGAGGCCGGGGCCGGACAACGGCGCTTCCACCTGACAGTCCCCTCGACCTGAGTCAGTAGCGGTCCAAAATATGGGACAAAGGCATCCGTATGGGACAAACCAATTGAGCCCAATATACGGTTGTCCCCCCCGGCTAATACGGGACAGTTTTTTTGGCAACCCTCAATCTATTTCTGTATTTCTTTGTTAAAACCCACTCCTGACCCTTAAATATTACCCACTTCTGTTATGTTCCCCTTTGCACTAATTTTGTACCTGAATTTGACTTGATTGAGTCCCCGACCCGGAGCGTCCGCCTATTCCTTTGATCGGACCTTTGCTGACTTTACCTCAAACTAAATCATATTTAGTTTTCTTTAGTTCTTATGGAAAAACTTACAAAATTCGTAAGGGTTTTTTTGGACAGCTAGATGCAGGAAGATTTGTTTCCCGATGTTATGGGGAAGTCCCTCAGAACAAGGGGGTCACAGCTTAAGGTAAGGGAAGTCCCTTTTTGGTACTTGAGATTGATAAAAACATTTTTCATTGCACACAAAGAGTGGTGAATCTTGGAATTTTCTGCCACAGAAGGTATTGAGGCCAGTTTCCCATTGGCTATAGTTTAAGAGGAGTTAGATGTGGCCCTTGTGGTTAAAAGGATCCAGGGGTATGGGAGAAGGCAGTAAACGTGATACTGAGTTTGGATGATCCAGCCATGGATAATATATTGAATGGGCGGTGCAGGCTCGAAAGGGCCGAATGGCCCTACACCGCACCTATTTTCTATGTTTCCAATGCTTCTAAAGGTTAATTTTCTTTTTTTTTTTTTATTCACGTTATTCCCCTGGTCAACTCCCTCTTCTCCCATCGGGCAAGAGATACAGTAGTGGTGAAAACGCACACCTCCAATTCAGGGACAGTTTCTTCCCGGCAGTTTATCAGGCAACTGAACGATCCCTAACCACAACCAAAGCCTCCTGAAACTACTATCTACCTCATTGGTGACCCCTTGGACTATCCTAAGTTTAAGAAAGAACAGCAGATCAAAGATCCTATAGGATCTTTGCAGGCAAATGCTGGAAAAAAACCCAAGCTCTCACCACTATCCCCTGCTGTCTCAGCGGTCCTTCCTTTCTTTATCCCGACCCCAACCCCCCCCGACATCAGTCCTGAGGAAAGGGTCCCCCCAAACCTAAAACATCACCTATTCCTTCCGCCTCCACAGATAGCTGCCTCAACCGCTGAGTTTTTCGCCAGCATTTTTTCCATCCTCGGACTATCTTTGATCGACTTTGCTGACTTTACCTGCACTAAAACATTATTCCCTATCATTGCGTGTGCGTATACCTGGTCTGACCTAACCGCGCACACAAGCCAAAAGCTTCCGTATAAGATCTTTTGGACACAAGTGCCAGGAGTAAATCAGCAGGCCAGGCATCACCTGGAGTCGAAGAAGGTCCCCGACCTGATACCGTCCACCCCATCCAACTTTCTCCAGAATGCTGCCTGACCCGATTGAGTTTTACTCCAGCATTTGGGTCGTTTCCTTTGGTATAAACAGCATCTGCAAGTTCTTTGTTTCTTCGTCTGGGTCTCGTCCCTAAAATGGATACGTGCAAAGATAGGTTATTTTAGGTACAAGTAATATTGTAAATTGTGTAGGATAGTGTTATTGGGGGGTGGGTCGGGGGTCTCTGGTCGGTGCGACACGTGGGCCGGAGGGCCTGTTTCCGAGCTGTATCTCTAAACTAAACTAAACTAATAAATCTAAACTTGTGGATGGAATGGACAGATGACGTTTCAGGTCGGGACCCTCCTTCAGACTCCAGAGATGATGCCTGACCTGCTGATTTACCCCGGCACTTGTGTCCAAAGATCCTACAGCGTTAGATCAGACCACGCTCTACGCGCACGCACTCGATGTTTTGTTTAGTTTATTGTCACGTTGTACCGAGGTCACGTGACAAGCTTCAGCTGCGTGCTGCCCAGTCAGCAGAAAGACAACACATGATAACCATTGATCCATTTACAATGCGCAGATACATGATAAGGGAATAATGTTAAGTGCAAGGTAAAGTCAGCAAGGTCCGATCAAAGATAGTCCGAGGTGGACAAAAATGCTGGAGAAACTCAGAGGGTGAGGCAGCGTCTGTGGAATTCTCTGCCACAGAGGGTAGTTGAGGCCAGTTCGTTGGCCATATTTAAGAGGGAGTTGGATGTGGCCCTTGTGGCTAAAGGGATCAGGGGGTATGGAGAGAAGGCAGGTACGGGATACTGAGTTGGATGATCAGCCGTGATCATATTGAATGGCGGTGCAGGCTCGAAGGGCCGAATGGCCTCCTCCTGCACCGATTTTCTATGTTTTTATGTTCAGATAAAATCAGTCTGAAGACAAAATCAGTCCGACCCAAACCACCACCAAGTGTACATTCCTTCCACTGATGCTGCCCTGACACGCCCGAGTTTTCCTCCAGCACTTTCTTTAGTTATTTACAAAGAACCGTAGACAATAGGTTCAGGAGTAGGCCATTCGGCCCTTCGAGTCAGCACCGCCATTCAATATGATCATGGATGATCATCCAAAATCAGTACCCCGTTAAGTTAGTTTAGTTTAGCTACGGCCCACCGGGTCTAGGCAGACCGGCGATCGCCCGTGCACCAGTTCGATGTTATCCCAGTTTTGCATCCTAGGCACACCTACAAACCTGCACATCTTGTGAATGCGGGAGGATACCGGAGCACCCAGAGAAAACCCACATGGTCACGGGGAGCACGTGCAGACTCCGTACGGACAGGGCCCGTAGTCAGGATCGAACCTGGGTCTCTGGCGTTGTGTGGTAGCAGCTCTACCGCTGAGCTTCTTGTGTTCTAATCCCCATGACACAGTACTCTACTAAACTTGGTCTCCACACACCACCATCCTGCCAAAATATAGGTGGACAATAGACAATAGGTGCAGGAGTAGGCCATTTGGCCCTTCGAGCCAGCACTGCCATTCAATGAGATCACGGCTGATACTCATCCCCAATCAGTACCCCGTTCCTGCCAATTCTCCCCATATCCCTGACACCGCTATCGATTTTAAGAGCCCTATCCTAGCTCTCTCGTTTGAAAGCATCCAGAGAAACCGGCCTCCCACCGCCCTCTGAGGCAGAGAATTCCACACTCAAAAAAGTGTTTTTCCATCCTCGTCTCTGTTTCTAAATGGGCTTTTACTCCTTATTCTTAAAAACTGCGGCCCCTGGTTCTGGAACTCCCCCAACATCGGGAACATGTTTCCTGCCTCTAGCGTGTCCAAACCCTTAATAATATGGTTCAATAAGATTCCCTCTCATCCTTCTAAACTCCAGAGTGTACAAGCCCAGCTGCTCCATTCTCTCAGCATATGACAGTCCCGCCATCCCGGGAATTAACCTTGTAAACCTAAGCTGCACTCCCTCAATAGCAAGAATGTCCTTCCTCAAATTAGGGGACCAAAACGGCACACAATACTCCAGGTGTGGTCTCACTAGGGCCCTGTACAACTGCAGAAGGACAAAGTGCTCTATCAACCTGGTCCCCATACATCACCTTCCCGCCAAAATAAAGGTGGACATGACAATAATAAACATAAATCTAGACAGGACATCTGCCATGTTGGAAATTAAAAATACTGCAGATGCTGGAAAAATCGAAGGTAGACAAAAATGCTGGAGAAACTCAGCGGGTGAGGCAGCATCTACGGAGCGAAGGAATAGGTGACGCTTCGGGTCGAGACCCTTCTTCAGACTTGGACTGTATGTGATTTTAAACAGCTTTGCTTTGATTAATTTGGAGATACAACACGGAAACAGGCCCTTCGGCCCACCGGCCTGCGATCCCCGCACACACTGACAGCATTCGCGACACACACACACATAGAAACATAGAAAATAGGTGCAGGAGGAGGCCTTTCGGCCCTTCGAGTCAGCACCTCCATTCATTGTGATCACGGCTGATCGTCCCCAATCAATTACCCGTGCCTGCCTTCTCCCCATATCCCGTGATGACTCCACCAGCCCCCTAGAGCTCTATCTAACTCTCTCTTAAATCCATCCAGTGATTTGGCCTCCACTGCCCTCTGTGGCAGGGAATTCCACAAATTCACAACTCTCTGGGCGAAAACGTTTTTTTCTCACCTCAGTCTTAAATGGCCTCCCCTTTAATCTAAGACTGTGGTCCCTAGTTCTGGACTCGCCCAACATTGGGTACAATTTTCCTGCATCTTGCTTGTCCAGTCCTTTTATAATTGTATATGTTTCTATAAGATGCCCCCCCCTCATCCTTCTAAACTCCAGTGAATACAAGCCTAGTCTTTTCAATAAATCCCACACACTGGGGATTTATACCAAGGCGATTCATAACCTACACACACGTGTGTGTCTTTGGAGTGTGGGAGGACGTCGAAGATCTCGGAGAAAACACGCGCAGATCACGGGGATAATGTACAAACTGCGTCCAGACAAGCAGCCGTGGTTGCGATGGAACCCGGGTCTCTGGCGCTGTGCCGCCCACCAATTGTTTACAGCGTTTTATGCCTCTCGTTCGATCCATGCTTTGGACTATGTGACGTCAGAAATTAAATAGCGTTGATTTTCAATCAAGATGGGAAAATGGTGCAAAGTCCAACATTAATCTGCTTGCTCGTGATCCGTGTTGCTCCAGATCCATGTGCCGTTCTAAAAGCCTCTCGAACGCCACTATCGTATCAGCCTCCAGCACCACCCCTGGCGGCATGCTCCAGGCACCCACCACCCTCTGTGTAAAAAAAAAACCTGCCCCCGCATGTCTAACTCCTTTAGACTTTGCCCAAGGACCGGTCTCACCCCCGGTCGCTCCCTCTTCTCCCCTCTCCCATTGGGCAAGGGGTACACAAGGGTAAAAACGCACTCCTCCAGATTCAGCGACAGTTTCTTCCCAGCTGTTGTCAGGCCACTGCAGGTCTCAAATACAGTGATGCCGTGTGGAAACAGGCCCTTCGGCCCAACTTGCCCACACCGGCCAACATGTCGCAGCTGCACTCGTCCCACCTGCCCGCACCTGGTCCATATCCCTCCATCACTGTTCAACCATGTAGCTGTCCAACTGTTTCTTAAACGTCGGGGTAGTCCCTGCTTCAACTACCTCCTCTGGCAGCTCGTTCCATACACCCGCCACCCTCTGTGTGATAGTTAGATTATTGATTAGTGCGGGTGTCAGAGGGTAACGCGGAGAAGGCAGGAGAATGGGGTTAGGAGGGAGGGATAGATCAGCCATGATTCAGTAGGTGGAGGAGGCTTGATGGGCCAAATGGCCTAATTCTGCTCCCATTCTCTGTCCTCACCTTCTCCATCATGGTCTGGTTTGGCTCAGCCACTCAGCACGACACCCGGAGGCTGCAGCGAATCGTCCGATCAGCAGAGAAGGTTATTGGCTGCAACCTTCCCCCCATTGATGAACTGTACACTGCAAGGGCCAGGAAGCGAGCGGGCAAGATCATCTCTGACCCCTCTCACCCTGGCCACAAACTCTTTGAATCATTTCCCTCTGGAAGGCGACTCCGGACTGTCAAAGCTGCCGCAGCCAGACACAAAAACAGCTTTTATCCACGAGTAGTTGCTCTACTCAACAGCCAAAAATCTGTAGCCCCCCTTTGATATGGTGTTTTTTTGGTTCACGTGCTTGACCAATGGTGATTTATCATTCATGTTTTATTATTATTAATGTTTAGTGTTTTCTGAGATTCGTAACTGTCACTGTATGCCATGTTGTTACTTGTGGATGGAGCACCAAGGCAAATTCCTTGTATGTAAATACTTGGCCAATAACTTACCCACTTACTTATTCCTACCACCTTATAAGTCCAAATGGCAAACAAAAGAGGCGTTTGGGTGACGAAATCCACCCACAATTAGAACTGTTGGTGTTTTTTTTTTCCCATATATATTTATATATAACTTTAACACATCCACTGAATGTAAACAAGATCATACAACTGAACGAGGGGGAAAAATGAGGAACAGCCAAAGATCTTTCAACAGGTCGGGCGGAAGATGGGGCGACGTTCCGATGTTCTTGCTTCTTGCTTCATTGTCATACTCCCCCCCCCCCCCCCCACCCCACAGGGCTATGCCCAAAGTCTGTGATCGATTCCAGTCCATCTGAGGTGCAAGGATCGGGTCCTTGTGCGGTTGTGTGTGAGGGGGGAGGGGGTGGTGGGGAGAGAGAGAGAGAGGAGAGAGGGGAGATCCTTTCCTTGATAGGTTCTCCCCGCGCTCTCAACCCCCTCCCCCCGTCTCCCGAAATTCCCGGCGTTCCACTTGTGCGCGCCGCTCCCTCAGATGTGCGGGCAGGGTAGGAGGGGAGGGATGGAGGGGAGGGGGGGGGGGGGGAGGAGGGAATGGAGAGAGGGAAGGGAATGGAAGGCAGGAGGATGGGGTTAGGAGGGAGAGTTAAATCAGCCATGATTGAATGGCGGAGCAGACTCGATGGGCCGAGTGGCCTAATTCTGCTCCAATTCCTTATGACCTAACGAGGGAGGGAAGGAATGGAGGGAGGGGAGGGAGGGGGGAGGGTGAAATGGCCGATCCAGCTTCCGACGCTGGGCAGATGGGAAAGGGGGGAAGGGGGGGGGGGAGACCGGAGGCTCAGTCCATGCGATTCTTCCGTCCTCGGGACCCCAAGCCCCCGACACCATCGTTCATGTAGCCGTCGAAACCGCTCTCAGAGCAGAGCGAGCCGTCGTCCGAACTGCCCAGGCCATTGTTGATCTCTGCGAACGGGAACGGGGCATCTGGTCAATAACGTCACACCATAACCCCCCCCCCCCCCCCCCCCCCCCCCCCTCGACTCCCACCCGCGAGGGAGTTGTGGACGCAGCCCGGACCAGCGCGCAAACAAACCAACCCCCCCTCCCCCTTCCATCGACTCCATCTACACCTCGGGTTGGGTCTGATGAAGGGATGATGTTACAATTTTTACTGAAGCCAATTAACCTACAAACCTGAAGACAGACACAAAATGCTGGAGTAACTCAGCGGGACAGGCAGCATCTCTGGGGAGAAGGAAGGTTGAGACCCTTCCTCAGACTGTATGACCCTTCCTTAATCTCAGTCTGAAGAAGGGTCTCGACCCAAAACGTCGCCCATTCCTTCTCTCCAGAGATGCTGCCCGTCCCGCTGAGTTACTCCAGCATTTTGTGTCTATCGTCATGATAAGGGAATATGGAATACTTTGTCAGCTGTGACAAGGCACACAGTGAAATTCTTTGCTTGCATACGTAGGCAAGGTATGCAAAGAGTCGCCACCTAAAGGTCGCTGATAAAGTTACAAAGATCCCCCGTGCCGGCTCCTCCTTTGTTCCCCACCCTCCCCCGCTCCGGGTCATAGGTGATAGGAATAGAATAAGGCCATTCTACTCCGCCATTCAACCATGGCTGATCTATCTCTCTCTCCGAACCCCATTCTCCTGCCTTCTCCCCATGACCTCTGACACCCGTTCTCCCCTCCCCTCCATGCCAGGTCCTCCATGGTTCATTGCTCTCCCCCCCCCCCACCCTCCCCTTCCCAACGGCGGCCCCCCCACGCCGGGTCCCCCTCACGTTGGTTCCCCCGCACCCTCTTCCACCGCCAAGGCGAGGTAAAGCCAGCAAAGTCCAATCAAGTGTAGTCCGAGGGTCACCAATGAGGTAGATAGTAGTTCAGCACCACGCTCTGGTTGTGGTAGGATGGTTCAGTTGCCTGATAACAGCCGGGAAGAAACTGTCCCTGAATGTGGAGGTGTTTAAGAACTCCAGCAAGGTTGGGCAAGGCCACCAGCGTAATCAAAGCCACTCCCTCTTCTCCCCTCGGGCAAGAGGTACTGAAGTGTGAAAACGCACACCTCCAGATTCACGGACAGTTTCTTCCCAGCTGTTATCAGGCAACTGAACCGTCCTCTCACCTAGAGAGCGGCCCTGACCTCCCATCTACCTCATTGGGGATCTGCAAACTATCCTTGATCGGACTTTGCCAGCTTGTGTAGACAATAGACAGTTGACAATAGAGTGGATGTGGAGAGGATGTTTCCACTAGTGGGGGAGTCTATGACAAGAGGTCACAGCCTCAGAATTAAAGGATGTTCCTTTTAGAAAGGACAATAGACAATAAACAATAGGTGCAGGAGGAGGCCATTTGACCCTTCGAGCCAGCAGCGCCATTCAATGTGATCATGGCTGACCATCCCCAGCCATGATGGAATGGTAGAGTAGACCTGATGGGCCAAATGGCCTAATTCTGCCCCAAGAACCTATGAACATGGTCGGGCCAAACGTAAGCAGGTGGGACTAGTGTAGATGGGGCATGTTGGTCGGTGTGGATAAGGTACATGGATAGGATATTGAAAGTAGGCATGCAGGTGCACCAGGCTGTGAAGAAAGCGAATGGTATGTTGGCATTCGTAGCAAAAGGATTTGAGTACAAGAGAAGGGATGTTCTACTGCAGTTGTACAGGGTCTTGGTGAGGCCACACCTGGAGTATTGCGTACAGTTTTGGTCTCCTAATCTGAGGAAAGACATTCTTGCCATAGAGGGAGTACAGAGAAGGTTCACCAGACTGATTCCTGGGATGGCAGGACTTCCATATGAAGAAAGACTGGATAGACTGGCTTGTACTCGCTTAGAATTAAGAAGATTGAGGGGGGATCTTATAAGAAACTTACCAAAATTCTTAAGGGATTGGACAGGCTAGATGCAGGAAAGATTGTTCCCCGATGTTTGGGGAACTCCAGAACAAGGGGTCACAGTTTAAGGATAAGGGGGAAGTCTTTTAGGACCGAGATGAGAAAATCATTTTTCACACAGAGAGTGGTGAATCTGTGGATTCTCTGCCACAGAAGGTAGTTGAGGCCAGTTCATTGGCTATATTTAAGAGGGAGTTAGATGTGGCCCTTGCGGCTAAAGGGATCGGGGGTATGGAGAGAAGGCAGGTACAGGATACTGAGTTGGATGATCAGCCATGATCATATTGAATGGCGGTGCAGGCTCGAAGGGCCAATTGGCCTACTCCTGCACCTATTTTCTGTTTCTATGTTTCTAGGATAGGTATAGAGGGATATGGGCCAAATGCAGGCAGGTGGGACTAGTGCTGGTTGGTGTGGGCAAGTTGGCAATGAAGGGCCTGTTTCCACACTGTATGACTCTATGGTTGAATGGTGGAGTAGACTCGATGAGCCAAGTGTCCTGATTCTGCCCCTACATCTAATGGACGCGAGGAGGGTTGGGTGACGTACCTGAGAAGATCAGCTTCTCCTTCATGATGTTGACGTCCCTGCTGGACCTGCGGACGGCCGCACTCAGCATGATCTGCTCCGGGTTGTAGGACCTCATGCTGCCCAGGCGCCACCTGACAGGGGACAGACACAGAGACGCCATTACTCCATGGACCTCCGCCCCAGGACCACCTCCACCACCTGCCCCATCGGTCCTCCTCCTCCACCACCTGCCCCATCGGTCCTCCTCCGCCCCAGGGACCTCCTCCTCCACCCCAGGACCACCTCCACCACCTGCCCCATCGGTCCTCCTCCGCCCCAGGGACCTCCTCCTCCGCTCTGGGACCCACTCCCCCCAACCTACTCCGCTCCCGAGACCTCCTCCGCCCCAGGGGCTTCCTCCGTTCCATGGGACCTCTTCCTCCGCACCGGGACCACCTCCCTCCCCTGCCCCATGGAACCTCCTCCTCCACTCTGGGACCTCCTCCGCCCTGGGACCACCTCCGTGCCCTGCCCTATCGGTCTTCCTCCACCCCATGGGACATCCTCCGCCCTATGGGAACCTCATCCACCCCAGGGGACCTCCACTGAAGGGCTAGGGAGGGGGGAGAAGGGAGGGAGCGAGGGAGGGAAAGGAAGGGGAGGGAGGGAGGGAGGGATCGGAGAAGGAGGGAGAGAGGAGGAGAGGAGAGGAGGAGAGGGAGGGTGTAAAGAGGGTGGGAAGCGGAGGGAAGGTTGGGTGGGGGAAGGGGATCAGAGAAAATATGGAAGAAGTGTTTGAAGGAGCATGTAGATGAGAGGTCTGTTTTGGTTTAGTTTAGAGATACAGCGCAGGAACAGGCCCTTCGGCCCACCGAGTCCATGAGATTTCNCCGACCAGCGATCCCCGCACACTAACACTATCCTACACCCACTTGGAGGCAATTTACAAAAGTCAATTCACTTACAATCATTTGAAAAGGGCGGCACGGTGGCGCAGCGGTGGAGTCGCTGCCTCACAGCGCCAGAGACCCAGTTCGATCCTGACTACGGGTGCTGTCTGTGTGGAGTGTGCACGGTCTCCCTGTGACCACGTGGGTTTTCTCCGGGTGCTCCGGTTTCCTCCCACACTCCAAAAAACGTTCAGACGTGAAGGTTAATCGGCCCACTAGAAATTGCCCCAAGCGTGTATGGAGTGGATGAGAAAGTGGGATAATGTAGAACTGGTGTGAACGGGTGATCGATGGTCGGCACGGACTCGGTGGGCCGAAGGGCCTCTTTTACCTTGAAACCCATGGGAGATCTTATCTTATTGAAACATATAAGATTATTAAGGGTTTGGACACGTTAGAGGCAGGAAACATGTTCCCGATGTTGGGGGAGTCCAGAACCAGGGGCCACATTTACGAATAAGGGGTAAGCCATTTTGAACGGAGATGAGGAAACACTTTTTCTCACAGAGTTGTGAGTCTGTGGAATTCTCTGCCTCAGAGGGCGGTGGAGGCAGGGATTTTCTGGATAGTTTTCAATGAGAGAGCTAGATAGGGCTCTTAAAGATAGCGGAGTCAGGGGATATGGGGAGAAGGTAGGAGAATGGGGTTAGGAGGGAGAGATCGATCAGCCATGATTGAATGGCGGAGTAGCCTTGATGGGCCGAATGGCCAAATTCTGCTCCTATCACTTATGACCTTATGAAGCCTCCCCTTGTCAGATGATGTGTTTAGCCGAAAACAAAATCTCAAGTCCCTTTCCCGTAAATATGTCATGGTACACCAGTCATTGAAAGTAGGCATGCAGGTGCAGCAGGCAGTGAAGAAAGCAAATGGTATGTCAGCATTCATAGCGAAAGGATTTGAGTATAGGAGCAGGGAGGTTCTACTGCAGTTGTACAGGGCCTTGGTGAGGCCACACCTGGAGTATTGCGTACAGTTTTGGTCTCCTAATCTGAGGAAAGACATTCTTGCCATAGAGGGGTACAGAGAAGGGTTCACCAGACTGATTCTCTGGGATGTCAGGACTTTCATATGAGGAAAGGACTGGATAGACTCGGCATGTACTCGCTAGAATTTAAGAAGATTAAGGGAGGATCTTATAGAAACTTTCAAAATTCTTAACGGGGTTTGGAACTTTACAAAATTGTTCCCGATTGTTAGGGGAGTCCAGAACACAGGGGGTCAAGTTTAATGGAATAAGGGGGGTTGGCACGAGATGAGAAAAAAGATTTTTGATTTTTTCCACACAAGGAGAGTGGGATGTACGCCTGTGGAATTCTCTGCACAGGTAGTGTGAAGAATGCTATATTTTGTGGCCCTGTGGGGCTAAAGGGGGTCCGTATGGGATGGAGAGAAGGCAGGTGGATACTGAATGTCAGCCATTGAAGTTTGAATGGCGGGGGGATCTAAAAAGGGGCAGCTCGGTCATCCTTCCTGCACCTATTTCTTTCTAGGTTTCGCAGAGAAGCTCGCTCGGTCCCGGGGTGACAAACAAGGCGAGGAGACGGGGTTAAGGAGAGAAGCAGGGATGGCCTTGTATTTAGGTCTGACTCACAGCCACCAGCCTCGGACAGCATCCAGTGACCGGAAGACTAGGGGGCCCGTCTGTTGTGTGGAGGTTGCACCTCTCTGCTCGTTGCCCGCCGCGCGCGCGTGGGTTTTCCTCCCTTCAGTGGTTCTCCAATTCAAGTGTGAAAACGCAACACCTCCAGGTTCAGGGGCATTTTCTTGCATTTTTTCCCAGCTGTTAAATACCAAGCAACGGACCATCCTTCTCACACTAGAGAGAGTGGTTCTCAGATTCTACTGTTCTACCTCATTGGAGACCCTCGGGATTTTTCTTTGGATCGCGAATTTCTTGAACTCATACACATTGTTCCCTTTGATTGTTCCTCTTTCCCCTGTAACTGTACACTGAATTGTAATCAACGTATTGTCTTTCCGCTGACATGGTTAGCGCGCAACAAAATGCTATTTCACTGTACCCTCCAGTACACGGGACAATAAACTAATGAACTAAATGAGGAATCCCAAAGACGTGTGGGGTTGTCAGGCTAATTGGGCCCTCTGTTAAATGCTGTTGGGCGGCAGTGGTATGTGGGAACGGTGGAGAGACGAGTGGGGGGGTTTTAAGATAGAAATTAGAATGGGTCGCAGTTTTGCTAATTGTGAATGTTTGAGGAAGGTTTGCTCATTTTGTCCTGTAATTTCAAGGTGAGGAGGTTCCCCAGTGCAGCGTTATGCCGGGTCACCAGGTTATTCCCGGGTTGTCATAAGAGCTGAGCTGAGAGATGGGAGCGGCCTGGGTTGTACACTCTGGAGTTTAGATAAGTGGGGTTCTTATTGAAAACTAGAATTGTTAAGGGTTTGGAATAGGCTTAAGAGGAGGGAAACATGGTTCCAGATGTTCCCGGTTGGGGGGGTCCAGAAACCTGAGGGCGAATAAGAAGTAAGCACAGTTTGATGATTAGAGATTGGATTAGACCATTTAAGAATCTGGCTCACAGAGAGTTGTGTGAGCTGTGGAATTCTCTTGGAGGGCGGTTGGAGGAGGAGGTTGGTGGTTCTCTGGGGAATATTTCAAGAGAGAGTATAGGGGAGCTGTGTAGGGATGAGCTGTGAAGGTAGATTGGGTGAGAAGGCAGGGGGGAAGGCAGGTACAGGTTACTGAATTGGATGATCAGCCATGATCACATTGAATGGCGGTGCTGGCTCGAAGAGCCGAATGGCCTACTCCTGTACCTATTGTCTATTGTCTATCTCTATAAGGTCACTCCTCATCCTCCTTCGCTCCATGGAATAAAGGTCCTAGCCTGCCCAACCTCTCCCTGCAGCTCAGACCCTCGAGTCCCAGCAACATCCTTGTAAACCGTCTTGGGGGAGTGGGAAACTGGAGAGCGAGGCGGATGGGGAGGGGCTGTCGGAGGCAATGTGCCTTACTAAAGGGATGGGTCAATGGAGTGATTCTCTCCTGCAATCTGTGGGCTCAGGAACGCACACACACACGCACACACTCAACACGCGAGTGATCACACACTCCACGCACACTCACATACAAAGTCTGTACACAACATGCATGTGCACACACCCAACCTTAAACAGGAGCAAGAGGCCATTCAGCCCGTCTTCACTGCTGCACCGTTTAACATGATGATGGCTGATCACTTAACTCGACAACATATTCCCATTCTCTCCCCATATCCCTTAATGCCTTTTGTGTCAGAAAATGGTCAATGGGAAACAGGCCCTTCAGCCCACGTTGGACTACTGGGCTAGTCCAATTTTGCCTGCATTTGGCCCATAGCCCCCTAAACCCTTTCTCCCCAGATACCTGCCCAAATGCCTTTTCAAAGTCCTGATTTTAAGATAAAGGGGTAAGCCATTTTGAACGGAGATGAGGAAACACTTTTTCACACAGAGAGTTGTGAGCCTCTCAGAGGGCGGTGGAGGCCAGTTCTCTGGACACTTTCAAGAGAGAGTTAGACAGGGCTCTTAAAGATAGCGGAGTCAGGGGATATGGGGAGAAGGCAGGAAGGGGGTTCTGATTGGGGATGATCAGCCATGATCACATTGAATGGTGGTGCTGGCTCGAAGGGCCGAATGGCCTCCTCCTGCACCTATTGTCTAATCCAGATAGCATCTTGGACCGAAGAAGGGTCCCGACCCAGAAATGTCACCTATCAATGTTCTCCAGAAATGCTGCCTGACCCGTTGAGTGACTCCAGCATTTGGTGTCTATCTTTAGCCTTCAAGTAAAACCCTCTTGTGCACCCTCGCCAAAGCTCCCACATCCTTCCCCCAATTGGGCGACCAGAACTACACACAATACCCCAAAGTTCAGCCAAACCAAAGTCCTACAAAGCCACATCATGACTTAACAGTCATACAGCATGGAAAGTGGCCCTTCTGCCCACCTTGCCCATGCTGACCCATCTATACTAGCCCCACTGGACTTCCTAACTCGTACTCCGTGCCCTGACCTATAAAGGCAAGCATAGCATATACCTTTTTAACCACTCCATTAGCATGTGTTACCACTTTCAGGGAGCCCTGGACTTGGACACCAGTATCCCCATGTACTTAACAATGCTGTTAAGGTCATGGGTTCATCAGTGATAGGAGCAGAATTAGGCCATTCGGCCCATCAAATTACTCTGCCATTCGATCAAGTCTGATCCATCTCTCCCTCCTAATCCCATTCTCCTGCCTTCAAGGTGAAGGGGAAAAGATTTAATAGGAATCTAAGGGGTAACTTTTTCACACAGGTGGGTGTATGGAACGAGCTGCCAGAGGAGGTAGTTGAGGCTGGGACTATCCCAACGTTTAAGAAACAGTTAGACAGGTACGTGGATAGGACAGGTTTGGAGGGATATGGACCAAGCGCAGACAGGTGGGACTAGTGTAGATGGGACATGTTGGCCGGTGTGGGCGAGTTGGGCCGAAGGGCCTGTTTCCACACTGTATCACTCTATGACTAAGTATACTCCGCCATTCAATCATGGCTTATCTATCTCTCCCTCCTAACCCCATTCTCCTGCATTCTCCCCATAACCCGACACCAGAACAAATCAAGAATCTATCTATCTCTGCCTTAAATATATCCACTGACTTGGCCTCCACAGCCTTCTGATTCACCACCCTCTGTCTAAAGAAATTCTTCCTCATCTCCTTCCCAAAGGAACGTCCTTTAATTCTGAGGCTGTGACCTCTAGTCTGAGACTCTCCCACCAGTGGAAACATCCTCTCCACATCCACTCTATCCAGTCCTTTCACTATTCGGTAAGTTTCAATGAGGTTCCCCCTCATCCTTCTAAAAAACTCCAGCGAGTACAGGCCCAGCGCCGTCAAACGCTCATCACATGACAACAGACAATAGGTGCAGGAGTAGGCCATTCGGCCCTTTGAGGCAGCACCGCCATTCAATGTGATCATGGCTGATCATCCCCGTTCCTGCCTTCTCCCCATATTCCCTGACTCCGCTATCTTTAAAAGCCCTATCTAGCTCTCTCTTGAAAGTATCCAGAGAACCGGCCTCCACCGCCCTCTGAGGCAGAGAATTCCACAGACTCACCACTCTCTGTGAGAAAAAGTGTTTCTGCGTCTCCGTTCTAAATGGCTTACCCCTTATTCTCAAACTGTGGCCCCTGGTTCTGGACTCCCCCAACATCGGGACCAGGTTTCCTGCCTCTAGCGTGTACTAACCCTTAACAATCTTATATGTTTCAATAAGATCCCCTCTCATCCTTCTAAACTCCAGAGTGTACAAGCCCAGCCGCTCCATTCTCTCAGCATATGACAGTCCCGCCATCCCGGGAATTAACCTGGTGAACCTACGCTGCACTCCCTCAATAGCAAGAATGTCCTTCCTCAAATTAGGGGACCAAAACTGCACACAATACTCTGGGTGTGGTCTCACTAGGGCCTGTACAACTGCAGAAGGACCCCTTTGCTCCTATACTTGACTCCTCTTGTTATATATGGTAACGGCCATGCCTTTAACTATACACTTCTTACTTTCTTTACTTTTCCGTTCATTGCTTTAGGATAATTTTAACTTTGGCTATAAAACAATTAAGCTGCCTCGGCTAATCATCAATGTATTTATTGTCCAGGAATGTTAACAATGAAGCAATCAGTTGCTTGATACTACTCCCACAGTGTTGCAAGCACTGAATGACATAGTCATTGAGTGATACAGTGTGGAAACAGGCCCTTCAGCCCAACTTGCCCACACCGGCCAACAATGTCCCAGCTGCACTAGTCCCACCTGCCTGCGCTTGGTCCATATCCCTGCAAACCTATTATATGCATATACCTGGCTTGGATAGAGTGCATGCTGCGAGGATGCGGCCTAGGACCAGAGGGCACAGCCTTAGAATTAATAGCATTAATTCAGCTATTCATAGCAAAAGGATTTAAGGGTTTGAGTATAGGAGCAGGGAGGTTCTACTGCAGTTGTACAGGGTCTTGGTGAGGCCACACCTGGAGTATTGCGTACAGTTTTGGTCTCCTAATCTGAGGAAAGACATTCTTGCCATAGAGGGAGTACAGAGAAGGTTCACCAGACTGATTCCTGGGATGGCAGGACTTTCATATGAAGAAAGACTGGAGAGACTCGGCTTGTACTCGCTAGAATTTAGAAGATTGAGGGGGGATCTTATAGAAACGTACAAAATTCTTAAAGGGTTGGACAGGCTAGATGCAGGAAGATTGTTCCCGATGTTGGGGAAGTCCAGAACAAGGGGTCACAGTTTAAGGATAAGGGGGAAATCTTTTAGGACCGAGATGAGAAAAACATTTTTCACACAGAGAGTGGTGAATCTGTGGAATTCTCTTCCACAGAAGGTAGTTGAGGCCAGTTCATTTCTGTATTTAAGAGGGAGTTAGATGTGGCCCTTGTGGCTAAAGGGATCAGGGGGTATGGAGAGAAGGCAGGTACGGGATACTGAGTTGGATGATCAGCCATGATCATATTGAATGGCGGTGCAGGCTCGAAGGGCCGAATGGCCTCCTCCTGCACCTGTTGTCTATGTTTCTATGTTCTATGTAAAGGATGTTCTTTTAAGAAGGAAACACGGAGGAGTTTCTTTGATCAGCGGGTGGTGAATCCGTGGAATTCTTTGCCACACTCGACTGAGCAGGCCAAGTCAGCGGATATTTTTAAGGCAGAGGCAGATTGATTCTAGAGCTGTGCGGGTGTCAGCGGTTACGGGGAGAAGGCAGGAGAATGGGGTTAGGAGGGAGAGATAGATCAGCCATGCTTGAATGGCGGAGCAGACTTAGAGTCATGTCTAACTGTTTCTTAAACGTTGGGATAGTCCCAGCCTCAACTCCCTCCTCTGGCAGCTCGTTCCATACACCCACCACCCTTGGTGTGAAAAAGTGACCCCTCAGATTCCTATTAAATCTTTTCCCGTTCACCTTCAACCCATGTCCTCTGGTCCTCGATTCCCCTACTCTGGGCAAGAGACTCTGTGCGTCTACCCGATCTATTCCTCTCATGATTTTTATACACCTCAATAAGATCACCCCTCATCCTTCAGTAGAGTCCCAGCCTGCTCAACCTCTCCCTGTAGCTCACACCCTCTAGTCCTGGCAACATCCTTGTAAATCTTCAAGTTTAGTTTAGAGATACAGCGCGGAAACAGGCCCTTCGGCCCACCTAGCCCACGCCGACCAGCGATCCCCGCACACTAGAACTCTCTGCACCCTTTCCAGCTTGACAAAAGCTTTGCTGGAACACGGTGCCCAGAACTGAACACAATACTAATTGCTGATTCACCAACGTCTAATACAAGTGCAACATGACCTCCCAACGTCTATACTCGGACGTTTACTCAGAACTGCTGTTCTATTGAGCTCAAAGGGAAGGTAGTGTTTATTGCTATGATCTTTCATGATTTTGGCAAGAATTCAAAATACATCCCGAGTCTGTTGACGTCTCCTGGTGTGTGGGTGTGGTGGTCATTAAAGCAACAATTATATCAATGAGGAAATAGGGAGGGGGGGAAGGGGGGGAGCGAGGGGGGAGGGGGGGGAGCGAGGGGGAGAGAGGGGGGAGAGAGAGGGGGGAGAGAGAGGGGGAGAGAGAGAGGGGGGAGGAGAGGGGGGGACGAGAGAGGGGGGAGAGAGAGGGGGGGAGAGAGTGGGATGGGGGAGAGAGGGGGAGAGAGAGAGTGGGGGGAGAGTGTGGGGGGGAGAGGGGGGGGGGAGAGAGGGGGGGAGAGAGGGGGGAGAGAGGGGGAGAGAGAGAGGGGGAGGGGGGGAGAGAGGGGGGGAGGAGAGAGGGGGGAGAGAGGGGGAGAGAGAGGGAGAGAGGGGGGACGAGAGAGGGGGGAGAGAGAGGGGGGGGGAGAGAGAGGGGGGGAGAGAGTGTGAGGGGGTGAGAGAGCGGGGGGAGAGAGAGGGGGGAGAGAGAGGGGGGAGAGAGAGGGGGGGGGAGAGAGGGGGATGAGAGAGAGGGGGGAGAGAGAGGGGGGAGAGGAGGGGGGAGAGAGAGGGGGGGAGAGGGGGGAGGAGAGGGGGGGGGAGAGAGGGGGAGAGAGGGGGGTGAGAGAGGGGGGAGAGAGAGGGGGGGGAGGGGGAGAGAGGGGGGAGAGAGTGCCGGGGGAGAGAGAGAGGGGGGAGAGAGCTGGGGGGTGGGAGAAAGAGAGGGGGATGAGGGGGGGAGAGAGGGGGGGGAGAGGGGGGGGAGAGATGTGGGAGGAGACGCTGAGAGAGGGGGGATGCCTCATGGAGGTGCAAGGGTGGAAGAGGGAGACGATGGATGCCTTCGTGATACAGCAAGGAGGAAGATCGGCGAGACGGGAGAAGATGGAAAGAGGGGGGGAAAGAGGGAGGGAAGGAAGGAAGGAAGGAGGGAAGGAAGGAGAGAGGAGGTGATTTGAGGCAGGAGAGAGGGGGAAGGAGAGGCAGAAAGGAAGGGGGGAGAGGTAAGATGGTGCTTGGAAGTAAGAGGCGAGAGCAGGAAGGAGGGGACGTGGGAATGAAGAGAGTGGGGGATAGATGGTAGGTTGCGGCCGGAGAGAGGCAGGAAAGGCAGGAAGGTGGAAGAGGAAAAGCTCGATGGTACATGGAGGCAGGAAGGAGAATGGAAGGCAGAATTTCAATAGCCAATAGACAATATGTGCAGGAGGAGGCCATTCAGCCCTTCGAGCCAGCACCATGATCATGGCTGATCATCTCCAATCAGTACCCCGTTCCCGCCTTCTCCCCATATCCCCTGACCCCGCTATCTTTAAGAGCTCTATCTAACTCTATCCTGAAAATATCCAGAGAATTAACCTCCACTGCCTTCTGAGGCAGAGAATTCCACAGACTCACAACCCTCTGTGTGAAAAAGTGTTTCCTCATCTCCGTTCTAAATGGCTTACACCTTATTCTTAAACTGTGGCCCCTGGTTCTGGACTCCCCCAACATCAGGAATTTGCCTCTAGCGTGTCCAAACCATTCGCCGAACACCTCCGCTCGGTCCGCAATAACCAACCCAACCCAAAATAACCAGCCCAGCCGCTCCAACATACAAGATTGTTAAGGGTTTGGACACGCTAGAGGCAGCACTTCAACTCCCCCTCCCATTCCGTATCCGACCTCTCGGTCCTGGGCCTCTTCCACAGCCAGAGTGAGCAACACCGCAAGCTGGAGGAACAGCACCTCATATTCCGCTTGGGGACTCTGCATCCTCTGGGCTTGAACATTTAATTTTCTCAACTCTGTTAACCCTTGTTGTCTCCTCCCCTTCCCACCTCTCCCTCAGCCCTCGGGCCCTGGCATTCCCTCTCTCTATCTCTCCCCCACCCAAGTCGCACTAGCTTCTCATTTTCATACTACAAACAGCTTACAATGGCCTGTTTCCTTTATCATCGATACTTTTTTGCATATCTTTCATTCATTGTTCTTTATCTCTCCACATCACCGTCTATATTTCTCGTTTCCCTGATCCCTGACCAGTCTGAAGAAGGGTCTCGACCCGAAATGTCGCCTATCTCCTTCGCTCCTTAGATGCTGCTGCACCCGCTGAGTTTCTCCAGCCTTTTGTGTACCATTAATATTCTTGTATGTTTCAATAAGATCCCCTCTCATCCTTCTAAACTCCAGAGTGTACAAGCCTAGCCGCTCCAACATACAAGATTGTTAAGGGTTTGGATATGCTAGAGGCAGGAAACATGTTCCCAATGTTGGGGGAGTCCAGAACCGGGGGCCACAGTTTAAGAATAAGGGTTAAGCCATTTAGAACAGAGGCGAGGAAACACTTTTTCTCACAGAGAGTTGTGAGTCTGTGGAATTCTCTGCCTCAGAGGGCGGTGGAGGCCGGTTCTCTGGATACTTTCAAGAGAGAGCTAGATAGGGCTCTTAAAGATAGCGGAGTCAGGGGATATGGGGAGAAGGCAGGAACGGGGTACTGATTGTGAATGCTCAGCCATGATCACATTGAATGGCAGTGATGGCTCAAAGGGCCGAATGGCCTACTCATGCATCTGTTGTCTATTTTCTATTTTCCATTCATTCAACATATGACAGTCCCGCCATCCCGGGAAGGAAAGGAGTAAAGGAAGAGGAGAGGATGGGTGGGGCACGGAAGTGCGAGGGCCGACCAGGGAAGGAAGGAGATGGGGGTGAAGAGGAAATGGAGGAAGGGAAGGGAGAGGTCGGGGGAAGCGAGGAGGTGGGTCTTCCCCACTCCGCACGGGGGTCGACCGGAAGTCTCCGTTTTACCTGATCAAGTGATAACTGTGAGAAGCCAGAAGGCAGCACAGAGAGAGGAGGCGAGGAGGAGAGAAAAGGAGAGGAAAAAGATGTCATCAGTGAAAGGGAAGGAAGGGAACTTCGAAGAGATGAACTCACAGAGCGAATGGAGTAACGTTCAACATGTCCCAACTCACTGAATGACTTTCCAATTGAACAATATATATATATATATATATATATATATATATATATATATATATATATATTATATATATATATATATATTTCGTTGTGTGTGTGTGTGTGTGCAAGAAGGAACTGCAGATGCTGTTTTACACCAAATATAGACACAAAATGCTGGAGTAACTCAGCG
Organism: Okamejei kenojei; assembly: GCA_035221665.1. Lineage (NCBI taxonomy): Eukaryota > Metazoa > Chordata > Chondrichthyes > Rajiformes > Rajidae > Okamejei > Okamejei kenojei. Next base: position 16,904,617 of record CM069136.1, on the reverse strand, counting down.
GGACAGGCAGCATCTCTGGAGAGAAGGAATGGGTGACGTTTCGGGTTCTTCAGACCTGTTTCGGGTCGAGACACCTTCTTCAGACAAAGAACCTGCAGAAGGGTCTCGACCCAAAACGTCACCTATCCCTTTTCTCCAGAGATGCTGCCTGACCCGCTGAGTTACTCCAGCATTTTGTGTCTTTCTTCCGAAAAAAAAAAAATCTTTTTAACTTTAATTCCTTCTAAATCCTAAGAATGATCTTGAGTTGTCTATCCTTGAGGTGGGAAATCTGTTGAACGTTACCCAGAACCATTCTTTTATCACTTGATGTAAAGTAAATGGGCAATGGTTAAACTTAGGGGCTACACATGGCATGGTTCCCAGCTCCCACACCACCCAGGCTGAAGCCAGCAAACCTCACATTTTGAAAACATGAAGCTGCAGCGAAGAGAGAAGCAATTATATGCCACGGGCTTCTAGTATGTAGAGTGCCGGCCCAAAGGTCAGGCCTAGTTTGTAGGCCCAAGGGTCAGGCCCAGCTGTATGCCCAGAATATCAGCACAGTTATAGGCCCAGAGGGTCAGGCACCAGTGGCTCAGGCCCAATTATATGCTCAAAGGTCAGGCACAGTTCACAGAGCTGTCAGGCCTACTGTAGGCCGAAGAAGGTGAAGCCCAGTCTGTAAGCCCAGGGGAGTGAGGCCCAAAGGTCAGGCCCAGCTTGTAGGCCTAATGGGTCAAGCTCAGTCTATAGGCCAAGGGCCAGGCCTAGTATTTAGGCCCAAGGTTCAAGCCTAGTTTGTAGGCCAAGGCTCCAGCCTAGTTTGCAGGCTCAGACTACAACATAAGCCCAGCCCCACAACAACATCGCCCCTTTGCAACCCTGAGACCACAGTGGATGTAAGTCTGACGACGATATAAAACCGGGCTCGGGTAACAGCCCTCCCCGGCGTAAAACCTAGGGCAATTATTCAACTGCACAGCAGCGAGGACAAATACCAAAACAGAAAACACTGGAGATGTTCAGCAGGACGGGCGGCAGATGTGGAGAGAGAATCGCAGACATCATTCCGGATCGGAGACCTCGCAACAGAACCGATGAACAGTTGCCCACCAGAAAACAACTCAGTTTAGCTCCATTTCTTTCACCACAGATGCTGCCTGACCCACTGAGACTTTGAGACATCGTCCACAGCGGACTGCAGTTCGATTACAGGTACCAAGTTGACTGGACAAAGCAGGTTGGCACACATCAACGCAAAAGGAGATACAAAACGTCAGCCCATGGATATCACGAGGAAGGCCGACACACACACACACACACGTCCACCAGCAGGCCAACAGACAGACCGACCAGCAAACCAAGAGGGGGAGGAGGTAGACACACACACACACACACCACCGCGACAAGGGAGGCCAAGGGAAGGGGTTTGGTCTACAGGGATTGTGCACAATGGGAATAAACAGGGATTGGATTGTCTGGAGGACAATGAATTGGAAGCCCACCCCTTGGAGAGCCGTGATCAGCGTCTAATAACAAGGAACTGCAGAGGCCGGTTTATGCCAAAGAAAGACACAAAGTGCTGGAGTAACAGGGGGTCAGGCTGCATCTCTTGGAGAACGCGGACTGGGGAGGTTTCGGGACTGAAGAAGGGTCCCGACCTGAAATGTCACCTATCCATGTTCTCCATGTTCTACTATCTAAATGGCATCAAGTTGGGATAAGGGGAAGTACAACGGGATCTGGGGGTCCTTGTACATCAGTCTATGAAAGTAAGCATGCAGGTACAGCAGGCAGTGAAGAAAGCGAATGGCATGTTGGCCTTTATAACAAGAGGAATTGAGTAAATGAGCAAAGAGGTCCTTCTGCAGTTATACAGAGCCCTAGTAAGACCACACCTGGAGGATTGTGTGCAGTTTTGGGCCCCTAATCTGAGGAAGGACATTCTTGCTATCGAGGGAGTGCAGAGTAGGTTCACCAGGTTAATTCCCAGGATGGTGGGACTGTCATATGCTGAGAGAATAGAGCAGCTGGGCTTGTATACTCTGGAGTTTAGAAGGATGAGAGGGGATCTCATTGAAACATATAAGATTGTTAAGGGTTTGGACACACTAGAGGCAGGAAACATGTTCCCGATGTTGGGGGAGTCCGACATCGGGAACATATTTCCTGCCTCTAGTCCCAATTTTGCAGCTTCAATAACCCCCTCTTGTTACATAATTTCCCCCCCCCCCCCCCCACCCCCCTCAACAGGTCGCCAAATTGGGCCAACAACTACTATTGAAGAGACAAGGTTTGGAGACACGCAAGTTCATAAGTGATTGGCCATTCGGCCCATCAAGAATTAGGCCATTTGGGCTATCAAGTCTACTCCGTCATTCAATCATGCCTGATCTATCTCTCCCTCCTAACCCTATTCCCCTGCCTTCTCCCCATAACCCCAGACACCCGCCCTGATCATGAATCTATCTATCTATCTGTGCCTTAAAAATATCCACTGACTTGGCCTCCACAGCCGTCTGTGGCAGAGAATTCCATGGATTCACCACCCGACATACCAGAGCACTTGCACTCCCTCCGGAAATGCCGACGGATATTTGGGTGGGAATGTCCCCAACGGTTTCGCGACCCAGTCGAGAGGGTCCTTGGGGCTTGACCGACGAGGGAGTCAGACCAACGAGGCAGTCAGCCCCTTCCCGAGCGTTTGACGGCGCCGGGCCTGTACTCGCTGGAGTTTAGAAGAGTGAGGGGGGACCTCATTGAAACCTACCGAATAGTGAAAGGCTCGGATAGAGTGGATGTTTCCACTAGTGAGAGAGACTAGGACCAGAGGGCACAGCCTCAGAATTAAAGGACGCTCTTTTAGGAAGGAGATGAGGAGGAATTTCTTTAGTCAGAGGGCGGTGAATCTGTGGAATTCTTTGCCACATACGGCTGTGGAGGCCAAGACATTGGATATATTTAAGGCAGGGATAGACAGATTCTTGATTAGTGCGGTTGTCAGAGGATATGGGGAGAAGGCAGGAGAATGGGGTTGGGAGGGAGAGATAGATCAACCACGATTGAATGGCAGAGTACTGCAGAGCACCAAGGCAAATTCCTTGTATGTGAATGCTTGGCCAATAAACGTATTCATCCATTTCATGGGCTGAATGGCCTTATTCTACTGTCTCTCATGATCTTTGCGAAGGGACAGGAGAGCTCTCGGAGCTGGGAAATGAGACGGAGGGAGGAACGACAAGCAACATGGCGACACGACAAACGAGGCACAATGACAGTGGGGACCACTACTCACTTTTGCAGGATGAAGATACCCACCACGATGGTGACGGATATGATGTCTGCGGTCACCCAGAGCGTTAGATACTCATCCGGTTGCTGCGGGAAATAAAATGAGTCGCGTTACATCTCCGCGTTTGAACACTGCTGGTGCGGATAGTTCAGTCGAAGATAGACGCTAAAGGCTGCGGTAACTCAGCGGGACCGGCAGCATCTCCGGAGAGAAGGAATGGGTGACGTTTCGGGTCGTGACCCTTCTTTCACACAGTTGAGTTTAGTTTAGAGACACAGTGAGGACACAGGTCCGCGCCGACCAGCGATCCCCGCACACTAGAGAGCTTGCTGACCGGTTGCATCGTGGCTTGGTTCGGCAACTTGAGCGCCCTGGAGAGGAAAAGACTACAAAACGTAGTAAACGCTGCCCAGTCCATCATCGGCTCTGACCTCCCTTCCATCGAGGGATCTATCGCAGTCGCTGCCTCAAAAAGGCTGGCAGCATCATCAAGGACCCACACCACCCTGGCCACACATCTCCCCGCTACCTTCAGGTAGAAGGTACAGGAGCCTGAAGACTGCAACGACCAGGATCAGGAATAGCTACTTCCCCACAGCCATCAGGCTATTAAACCTGGCTCGGACAAAACTCTGAACATTAATAGCCCATAATCTGTTTATTTGCCCTTTATCAGTTTATTTATTCATGTGTGCATATATTTATACAATGGTATATGGACACACTGATCTGTTCTGTAGTCATGCCTACTATGATCTGCTGTGCTGAAGCAAAGCAGGAATGTCATTGTGTTAACGAAGAAACTGCAGATGCTGGAGAATCGAGGGTTACACAAAAAGCTGGAGAAACTCAGCGGGTGCAGCAGCATCTAAGGAGCGAAGGAGATAGGCGACGTTTCGGGTCGAGACCCTTCTTCAGACTGGTAGCTATTCCTGAACCTGGACGTTGCAGCCTTCAGACAATTTCATTGTCCTATCTGGGACACACGACAATAAACTCTCTTGAATCTTGAATCTAACACTAATCTGCAAACACTCGGGACAATCTTTACACTTATACCAAGCCAATTAGCCTACAGACCCACGAGTCTTTGGAGTGCAGGAGGAAACCGAAGATCTCGGAGAAAACCCACGCAGGTCACGGGGAGAACGTGCAAACTCCGTACAGACAGCACCCGTGGTCGGGATCGAACCCGGGTCTCTGGCGCTGTGAGGCAGCAGCTCTACCCGCTGCGCCACCGTCCCGCACCACATTAGCGGAGTATATCTTGCACCAAACATTAGGCCCTTCATCCTGTATCTGTGCGCTGTGGATGCCTTGACTGTAATTACTGTACAGTCTTTCTGCTGACCGTAACAAAAAAGCTTTTCACTGCACCTCGGTACAAGTTGACAATAAACTGAACTAAAACCAAACTAAATTAAACCAGACCAAACTAAAGTAAACTCCGCCTCTATAAGAACATCCCTCAGCCTCCTGCACTACAAGGAATAAAGTCCTGGGCTACTCAACCTCCCCTCGGAGCTCAGCCCATCGAATCATCAGGAATAGGAGTAGAATTAGGCCATTCGGCCCATCAAGTCTACTCCGCCATTCATTCATGGCTGATCCATCTCCCCTTCCCACCCCATTCTCCTGCCTTCTCCCCATCACCCCTGGCACCGGGAGTCCCGGCAACATTCTCGTAAATCTTTCAGGCCGAACAACATCTTTCCGATACAGGATGACCTCCCATCTACCTCAATGGAGACCCACAGACGATCCTTAATCGGTCTTTACTGGACTTTACCTTGCACTAAACATTATTCCCTTTATTCTGTTTCTGTACGCAGTCTCCGGTGGGAAAGTGCCAATTCGGGCCCGCCAAGTGTGTTTGTCCGTCCCGACGTCGGAGTTTGGCTCATCCCGACGAGAGGGCCCGTACATCCGGGCCGTCCGTAGCGGCGACTACGGGGGGTTCATGGCCCCGACCACGGGTGAACAAAGGAGGAGGACCGGCTGAACCTTGTTGCCTTCCACCCCAGTGAGGAATGCTGTGGCGGATGTTTGTGTTAAATCTTATTGTGCATTGTGTGTTCTCTTTTTAAGTGTATCGCTGCTGGCAAATTCATTTCACTGCCACTTCGGGTGGATGTGACCAATAAAATTGACTTGGACTTACAATGCAATCCGTGTTATTCGTCACTTGCTCATAAAGTGCAGTGAAATGAACTTGCCAGCAGCGGTACAACGAAAAAACACACAATACACGATAAAAATTTAAGACAAACATCCACCACAGCATTCGTCACTGTGGAGGGAGGCACAATTTTGGCCAGTCCTCCTCCATTTTCCCCGGTGGTCGGGACCTCAACCCTCCGCAGTCACCGCTGCGGGCGTCCAGATGAGTAGCCAAGGTAAAAGCCCAGGTAAGTCCTGAATCGGTGCCTCCCCACCGGAGACCGCGGCTTCAGGCTGGTGCAGGCCGCAGGCCGGCGGTCGCAGATCTAAAGTCCCCGCCGGGCCGCAGCCAGGAGCACCGCACGCCGCAGGGCCGGCGGTCGGAGCAGCTCCCCAGGGGTCCCCGGCGAGGGATCCCGCTCCAGACGGTAAGTCCCCGTGGTGGAAGTAGGCCGCCGGCCGGCGGTCGGAGCTCTTCTCCTCCCGGGTCCCCAACGAGGGGTCCCAAGCTCCGGACGCCTCCAGCTGGAGCTTGGTTGTAATCACAGAGTCTTTCTGCTGCCTGACAACAAAGCAGCTTTTGCCTGTTCCTCAGTAAACGTGACAATAATTGGCGTACAAAATCACCTCTACAAAGACGTACAGGTTTGTAGGTTAATTGGCTTGATAATTGTAAAAATTGTCCAGTGTAAAATTATTCAACTTACAGTAGAGTCCCCGGTTGACTCTTCGGAAGGTACAAGGTCCAAAAATAAACTCTACACAAAACTACACCTCAAAATATGAATATTCAGTATGAATATTGAATTCTCTCACTTCAAATAGCCCCGGCATTCCATCTCCCTCTATCCCACCCCCACCCAAGTCGCACCAGCTTCTTGTTTTCCCTCAACAAACAGCTAACAATGACAATAGACAATAGGTGCAGGAGTAGGCCATTCGGCCCTCCGAGCCAGCACCGCCATTCAATGTGATTCAAAGGCTGATCATCCCCAATCAGTACCCCGTTCCTGCCTTCTCCCCATATCCCCTGACTCCGCTATCTTTAATAGCCCTATCTAGCACTCTCTTGAAAGCATCCAGAGAACCCTCTTCCACCGCCCTCTGAGGCAGAGAATTCCACAGACTCACCACTCTCTGTGAGAAAATGTGTTTCCTCGTCTCCGTTCTAAATGGTCTTACTCCTTATTCTTAAACTGTGGCCCCTGGTTCTGGTCTCCCCCACCATCGGGAACATGTTTCCTGCCTCTCGCGTGTCCAAACACTTATTTCAATGAGATCCCCTCTCATCCTTCTAAACACCAGAGTATACAAGCCCAGCTGGTCTATTCTCTCAGTATATGACAGTCCCGCCATCCCGGGAATTAACCTTGTAAACCTACGCTGCACTCCCTCAATAGCAAGAATGTCCTTCCTCAAATTAGGGGATCAAAACTGCACACAATACTCCAGGTGTGGTCTCACTAGGGCTCTGTACAATTGCAGAAGGGCCTCTTTGCTCCTGTACTCGACTCTTGTTATAAAGGCCAACATGCCATTCACTTTCTTCACTGCCTGCTGTACCTGCATGCTTACTTTCAGTGACTGATGTACAAGGAATAGACTGATGAACAAGAATGGCCTGTTTCCTTTATCATCGTTACTTTTTATGCATATCTTTCATTCATTGTTCTTTATCTCTCCACATCACCATTTGTATCTCGTTTCCCTGATGCCTGACCAGTCTGAAGAAGGCCCTCGACCCGAAACGTCGCCCATTGCTTCTCTCCAGAGATGCTGCCTGTCCCGCTGAGTTACTCCAGCATTTTGTGTCTATCTTCAACCTAAAAATTAAACCATCAAACTTAAACCTCGAAAATTAAAGCTTGAAAGTTAAACCTTCAAAATTGAAAGCTTAAACTAAACCTAAAATCAACTCAACTTCAAGACGAAACCAAAACTAAGCCAAGCCGAGCCTAAACTCACCATCATCCAGTTGGGAGTCTGTACTTTGCTAAGGAGCTGACAGGCGTCGGAGGTGACAGACTGCACGCCCGCACACCACAGCACGGACAGCAGCCAGGGGTCGTTCACCAGGTACACATTAGTGCTGATATTCCTCGACGCATAGTCCCTGCAGGCAAACGAGAGACAGTGAGTGGGTCCCGCGTGGAGGAACGAGGAAGATAACGGTAGAACACAGTCGCAACTTGGGGCGGCACGGTGGCGCAGCGGGCGCAGTTGCCGCCCCACAGCGCCAGGGGTCTCGGGTTCGATCCTGACCTCGGGTGTCTAGAATGTCATTAAAAAAAAAAAAAAGAACTGCCGATGCCGGTTAATACCAGAGATAGACTCAAAGTCACATCCACTGCAGTTCACCGATCTGGTTAAATTTAAGACTGCACAAATCAAGTACAAAGCAAGAAATAATGTACTTCCGGGAAATATTCAACAACTGTTTATGGAAAGACAGGGTGGGTATAATTTGAGAGGGGAACGTAATTTAAAAAAACTCAATGTCAGATCAACTCTTAAAAGTATGTGATAGCAATCTGCGGTGTGGATTTGTGGAATGGGTTGGGACAGGAGATAAAACCGTGCACAACCATAATTAAAAAGATGTACAAAAACACTTTTTTCTGAAAGGATATTGGGATGAGGACAGGTGGTTTTGAGTGGGATATTGGTTAAACGGATTATATTGGGAAGGGTGATTACAGGGTGATGGTTTGGTGGTCTGAGAAACGACTACTGGAGTTTTAAACAGACCTTTATTCAAAAGTTCGATATCCAGTATTGGGGTAACTCACACACGCCTGCCCACAACGGCGGCCAGCGCCGAACTAATGCGCGCAAGTGAAAAACCGTGCGAAACAAGCGGCCCCTCCCGAGTCACATGACTGCGGCTTCCGAACGGCGGGATCGATATAAGCGTGCGCCGCTACAATGGGTTGTACATCTAGAAACATTGAAACATAGAAATTAGGTGCAGGAGCAGGCCATTCGGCCCTTCGAGCCTGCACCGCCATTCAATATGATCATGGCTGATCATCCAACTCAGTATCCTGTACCTGCCTTCTCTCCATACCCCCTGATCCATTCAACCACAAGGGTCACATCCAACTCCCTCTTAAATATAGCCAATGAACTGGCCTCAACTACCTTCTGTGGCAGAAAATTCCACAGACTCACCACTCTCTGTGTGGAAAACGATTTTCTTATCTCGGTCCTAAAAGACTTCCCCCTTATCCTTAAACTGTGACCCCTTGTCCTGGACTTCCCCAACATCAGGAACAATCTTCCTGCACCTAGCCTGTCCAACCCCTTAAGAATTTTGTAAGTCTCTATGAGATCCCCCCTCAATCTTCTAAATTCCAGCGAGTACAAGCCAAGTCTATCCAGTCTTTCTTCATATGGAAGTCCTGCCATCCCAGGAGTCAGTCTGGTGAACCTTCTCTGTACCAAGAATGTCTTTCCTCAGATTAGGAGACCAAGAGATTATGACTAAGAGATTCTGTATAGTACAGGAGGGATATTTATTTTTCTTTTTTTTTCTCCCTTGTTTTTGTATGGCTTTGCAAATATTTGATTAGTGTATAAATGCAAATAATTTGGTGTACATGTGGAACTAGGTGTTAGTAGTTGCTAAGTTTGTTGAATAAGGGGTGGGAATGAATACGCTTTGGCTTCTTCCTGCTCATTTTCGGATGCATACGATTCAGTTATTTATAAATATTGTTTCTGACACTTTATAAACATTCTTGTATTGTCTTTTTTTTATTTTTACATGCTGTTGCATACTTGCTTTTTTTTTTCAGTCTGTTCGAAATAAAGGATTTATTATTAATATTATTATAAAATGCTGGAGTAACTCAGCGGGTCAGGCAGACCATGTGCGGGTGACGTTTCGCGTCGGGGTCATTCTTCAAAGTCCCGTCCAGTTTCTCCAGAGACCCGCTGAGTTACTCCAGCATTTTATAATAATATTAATAATAAATCCTTTATTTCCAACAGCCTAAGAAAACAGCCCCTCATTTCGAACAGCCCCTCATGATTCTACTTAATCTTTCCCCCCTCAATTTAAGCCGCTTCGATTCTGACCATGGCTGCTGTCTGCACGGAGTTTGCACGTTCTCCCCGTGACAGCATGGGCTTTCTCCAGGAGCTCCGGTTTCCTCCCACACCCCAAAGATGTGAAGGGTTGTAGGTTAATCGGCCTCTGTAACTTGTCCCGAGCGAGTGGGATAGAACTAGTGCGCGGGGCGATCACTGGTCAACAGACAGTAGGTGCAGGAGTAGGCCATTCGGCCCTTCGAGCCAACACCGCCATTCAATGTGATCATGGCTGATCATCCCCAATCAGTACCCCGTTCCTGCTTTCTCCCGTAACCTTGATTCCGTTAGCCTAAGAGCTAAATATAACTCCTTCTTGAAAACATCCAGTGAATCGGCCTCCACTGCCTTCTGTGGCAGAGAATTCCACCGATTCACAACTCTCTGGGTGAGAAAGGGTTTTCCTCATCTCAGTCCTAAATGGCCGACCCCTTATTCTTAAACTGTGACCCCTGGCTCAGGACTCCAACCAAACATTGGGAACATTTTTCCTGCATCTAGCGTGCCTAGTCCCTTAAGAATATGTAAGAAAGAACTGCAGATGCTGGTAAAATGGAAGGGAGACACAAATTGCTGGAGTAACTCAGCGGGTCAGGAAGGTTTCAACAGGCAATAGACAATAGGTGCAGGAGTCGGCCATTCGGCCCTTCGAGCCAGCACCGCCATTCAATGTGATTATGGCTGATCTTCCCCAATCAGTACCCCGTTCCTGCCTTCTCCCCACATCCCCTGACTCCGCTATTTTGAAGAGCCCTATCTAGCTCTCTCTTGAAAGTATCCAGAGAACCGGCCTCCACCGCCCTCTGAGGCAGAGAATTCCACAGACTGAAGAAGGGTCTCGACCCAAAACGTCACCCATTACCTTCTCTCCAGAGATGGTGCCTCACCAGCTGAGTTACCCCAGCATGTTGTGTCTGCCCTCAAGAATGCTGTATGTTTCTATTAGATCCCCTCTCATCCTTCTGAACATTAAGCCCAGTCGACCTGTCTCCAGATCCACTCTGACCAGGCCCAGAGCATTACCGCATCTGATCGGCGTTAATCTTGTTGTAGCGTAGGTTGAGCCCGGCAAACCCTTGGCTGCGCAGTTCCGTGGCGTTGAGCTTCAGCGAGGTAACCTGCTGGAATCTCGGGGCGATCTGTCGAACTAGCCACCGCTCCTCTCCCGGCAGCCACTTCACCTGAAACACATGGTCACCACAAGACATCTCGTCACCAAACACGCCGGCTCGATCTAGGCGCTCGACACCCACGGCACGCTGTGAGGCACGCAGCCGCACAGCGCCGGAGACCCGGGTTCGATCCCGACTACGGGCGCTGTCCGTACGGTGTTTGCACGTTCTCCCCGTGACCCGCGTGGGTTTTCTCCGAGATCTTCGGTTTCCTCCCACACTCCAAAGACGTGCAGGTTTGTAGGTCAATGTAAATTGCCCCAGGCGTGTGTAGGATAGTCCAATTGGCTTGGGATATATACTTGCTGTGTAAAATTGTCCCCAGTGTGTGTAGGATAGCGTTTAAACCCCTGTCCCACGGTACGAGTTCATTCCAAGAGATCTCCCGAGTTTGCCCTGATTCGAACTCGGAGATTTACGGTAATGGCCGCTCGTCGGTACTCTGGGCTCTCGTGGACATTTTTCAACAAGTTGAAAAATCTTCACGAGTCTTCCCGTGTTTACCTGCCGTTAGCGAGTCTTCCCGAGTACCTGCCGTTAGCGTTACGAGCCGCTAAGAGACCTCACCGAGCTCCATTCTCCGTGCTTACCACGAGTTTGATTTTTTTTTTAAACTCGGGAGAGCTCTTGGAATGAACTCGTACCGTGGGACAGGGCTATTAGTGTGTGGGGATCGCTGGTCGGCCTGGACTCGGTGGGCCGAAGGGCCTGTTTCTGCGCTGTAACCCACTAACCACCCAGAGCATGTTCTTCAGCCCAAAGCCCAAATGGAAATTCCAAAATGGAAAGAACATTTCTAGTATCGTCAGAGTACCGTGTCCAGTTGTGGCGATAGACTATGTCACAGGAGAGATGTCGTCAAGCTGGGCTCGAGGGTGTGAGCTACAGGGAGAGGTTGAGCAGGCTGGGACTCTATTCCATGGAGCGCAGGAGGTTGAGGGGCGATCTCATCGAGGTGTACAAAATCAGGAGAGGAATAGATCGGGTGGGCGCACAGAGTCTCTTGCCCAGAGTGGGGGAATCGAGGACCAGAGGACGTAGGTTTAAGGTGAGGGGATAAAGTTTTAATAGAAACATGAGGGGTAACCTTTTTCACACAGAGGGTGGTGGGTGTATGGAACAAGCTGCCAGAGGAGGTAATTGAGGCTGGGACTATCGCAAAGTTTAAGAAACATTTAGATAGGTACATGGATTGGAGGAATTTGGAGGGATATGGGCCAAATGGTTCTGAATACCCCTGTAAGATCACTTCTATCAGATGGGCTAAATGGCCTAATTCTGTTCCTCTGATTTATGAAACTGTTAGTTCAGTTTAGTTTATTGCCACGTGTACTGAGGTACAGTGAAAAGCTTTTGTTGCGTGCTAACCAGTCAGCGGAAAGACAATACGTGATTACAGTCGAGCCGCCCGCAGTGTACAGATACAGGGTAAAGGGAGTGGCGTTTAGCCCTAGGTAAAGCCAGCAAAGTCCCATCAAGGATAGTCTGAGGGACACCTAAGAGGTAGATAGTAGTTCAGGGCCGCTCTCTGGTTGTGGTAGGATGATTCAGTTGCCTGATAACAGCCGGGAAGAAACTGTCCGTGAATCTGGAGGCGTGCGTTTTCACAGAGATGGGAGAGGGGAGAAGAGGGAGTGGCCGGGGTGGGGCTGGTCCGTGATGATGCTGCTGGCCGTGCCCATTATGAACCAAGGGCGGCCACGGGGGCGCAGCGGTAGCACTTTCAGCGGCGGAAACGTGAGTTCGATCCCGACTACGGGTGCTGTCTGTACGGAGTTTGCACGTCCTCCCCAGAATGCACGTGCGTGACCAGCATGGGTTTTCAATTTACATTTATACCAAGCCAATTAACCAACAAACCAGCACGCCTTTGGAGCGCGGGAGGAAACCGAAGATCTCGGAGAAATCCCGCGCAGGTCACGGGGAGAACGTGCAAACTCCGTACAGGCGGCGCCCGTAGTCGGGATGGAACCCGGCGTTGCATCCGCTGTCAGGCGAACGACTCGTTGGGCCGACGGGGCCCGTTCCCCGCGCGCGTATCTCTAAACTAAACCCGGCACATCAAGTGCGAGGACCGGCGCCCGTCCCGAGCTCACCAGCTGGTGGGGGATGCCCGAGAGGAAGATGGCATCCAGGGTGACGTTGAGCCAGGTGGAGCGGTACGGGTGCCCGGCAGGCGGCCGCCACAGGTCGACCATGACCGACAGGTTCCGCCGCACCGCCAGCTGCAGCACGTCCGCCAGCCGGCACAGCGACTGGTTCAGCGCCTCCTCCATCTCCGTCCCCGACAACTCCCTCGCCGTCCAGAACGGATCTTCCTGCAGCACGCGCGCAAGGGAAAGATTCACGCTGTCAAAGGCTGAACTCGTGAAGCCCCTGTCCCACTGACGAGGTCATTCTCCCGGGTTTTCCCCCGATACGAACTTGGAGAATGTCCGTAGCGGGTCCGTAGGAGTTCGTGGATGTCTCGTAGCGCCTCGTAATGCTAACGGTAGGTACTCGGGAAATCCAGTAAACTCGTGACTTTTTTTCCAACACTGTGAAAAATGTCCACGAGAAAAAAAATACTCGTGATGAAAATAAATTGTTACTCGTACAGAGACATCCACAAACTCCTACGGACCCGCTCCGGACATTCTCTGAGTTCGTATCAGGGGAGAACTCAGGAGAACTCTTGAATTACCTCGTACAGTGGGACAGGGGCTTAACATGGGAGAGAGACAAAGCAGACGATGAGATCAATAGACAATAGACAATAGACAATAGACAAATGGCCTACTCCAAATGGAGTAGGCCATTTGACCCTTCGAGCCAGCACCGCCATTCAATGTGATCATGGCTGATCATCCCCAATCAGTACCCCGTTCCTGCCTTCTCCCCATATCCCCTGACTCCGCTCTCTTTAAGAGCCCTATCTAGCTCTCTCTTGAAAGTATCCAGAGAACCTGCTTCCACCGCCCTCTGAGGCAGAGAATTCCACAGACTCACAACTCTCTGTGTAGAAAAGTGTTTCCTCGTCTCCGTTCTAAATGGCTTACCCCTTATTCTTAAACTGTGTGGCCCCTGGTTCTGGACCCCCCACATCGGGAACATGTTTCCTGCCTCTAGCGTGTCCAGGGGGGGGGGGGGGGAGATTGGAACCTTCACGTGGTCCACCCTGTTTCGACTAATGCAATCAACTCGACGTGCACAGACGGAAGATCAAATAGAACAAGTTGGCCAACAACTTTAGGCTGCGCACGCCACACGAAAGAAGAAAAAGCGTATCCAAGCCCTTAATAATCTTACATGTTTCAATGTTTCTATGAGCAAGACCCCAAGTCTCTTTGCGCCTCCTGTCCCCATTCACGCCGTCCAAGGCTTTCATGGTCAGACCACTCACGGTCAGTGTGACCCCCCCTCCTCCCCCCCCCCCCACACACACAGTCCTTGGACCTCCACCCACCTGAGAGAACCAGCGGCCAGCGTTGAGCTCCTTCAGGTCAGTCCAGTTGAAGGTGGCGGCGTTGTCCAAGGCTCGGTCGCGGAAGACCTCCTCCACGTTGGTGGTCCTCCGTAGCGTGGTGTCGTGCATGACGAACGCAACTCCGTCGTAACTGCAACAGTCCACATCGCTAATGGTCAGACCACGTGCGGTCGAACCCGCGCCAGTAGTTTACGAGGGCTGTCACGCCACGTCACGTCACGGGATGAGGGGGGAGTGCCCTGCTGCAGCAGCAGATCCTACCTTGAGATCACCAGTCGACACCGTAGACCCTACAGCGAGCAAGATAGATCACTCGACGAAAAAGACGTAGTGCGGTCATGGGCAGATTCGTGGGGTCATTTTCGGCCCCATTTCCGTAACCGGCTTCCGTCTCCCGCACCAAAGATCCCGCAGCGGAGCAAAGACACTAGCGCGGAGACGGAAGCCGGTTACGGAAACATCCTCGTAAAAATAAACGTTCTTTGGGAAAAATCTTCCCCTCATTTTCAGAATTTTACTTTATTAACACAAACTGTTCCCCCGCAACGTTGATCACGCTGCGGGTCGGGTCGGGTCGGGTCGGGTCGGGTCGGGTTACTGAAATGGATGTAAAAAAGGCCCAGGTTCCGCTCCGTTGCGTACTACACGTCAGCCCATTGCATTTAGCAGGAGTGGTCTGTCTTGCTCCCCTATAGGATCTTTGGTCGACAGGCAGCTGAGCTCGAGCCAACGCCCCTGCTCAGTAGCAGCAGCGGCAGCAGCAACGGCTCAGAATGTCAGAGTACCAAACATGTAACGTCTCAACTAAGCAACAGACTGGTCACCGCGTTTGGTACCGCTACAACGGGACAATTAAATTCTTGCAGGTTGACACAAACGCTAGAGAAACTCAGCGGGTGAGGCAGTATCTATGGAGCGAAGGAAAGAGGCGACGTTTCGGGTCGAGACCCTTCTTCAGTCACCTATTTCCTTCGCTCCATAGATGCTGCTTCACCCGCTGAGTTTCTCCAACATTTTTGTCTACCTTCCTGATGTACTAATCAGGAATCTAGCCTGTCCAATATGCAGGAGTGTAGGTGCAGGAGGAGGCCATTCGGCCCTTCGAGCCAGCACCGCCATTCAATGTGATCATGGCTGATCATCCCCAATCAGTACCCCGTTCCTGCCTTCTCCCCATATCCCCTGACTCCGCTATTTTTAAGAGCCCTATCTAGCTCTCTCTTGAAAGTATCCAGAGAACCGGCCTCCACCGCCCTCCGAGGCAGAGAATTCCACAGACTCACAACTCTCTGTGAGAAAACGTGTTTCCTCATCTCCGTTCTAAATGGCTCACCCCTTATTCTTAAACTGTGGCCCCTGGTTCTGGACTCCCCCAACATTGGGAACATGTTTCCTGCCTCTCGCGTGTCCAAACCCTTAATAATCTTATATGTTTCAATGAGATCCCCTCTCATCCTTCTAAACTCCAGAGTGTACAAGCCCAGCCGCTCCATTCTCTCAGCATATGACAGTCCCGCCATCCCGGGAATTAACCTTGTGAACTTACACTGCACTCCCTCAATGTCTTTCCACAAATTAGGGGACCAAAACTGCACACAATACTCCAGGTGTGGTCTCACTAGGGCCCTGTACAACTGCAGAAGGACCTCTTTGCTCCTATACTCGACTCCTCGTGTTATAAAGGCCAACATGCCATTCGCTTTCTTCGCTGCCTGCTGTACCTGCATGCTTACTTTCACAGACTGATGTGCAAGGACCCCCAGATCCCGTTGTACTTCCCCTTTTCCCAACTTGACGCCATTCGCTTTCTTCGCCGCGTTTCTTCACATCTCACCAACAAACGTTCACCCCGTTGCCCGCCGCGGGAGCTGCAGGACCCACCTGATGGTGACGTTGACAAAGAAGCCATCGGCCTGCTGCTCCACCGCCCTCTGGAAGGACATCATCGTGTTCTCCGGGGCGAGCTGGGGGCGGAAAGGGACAGGACATGTCAGGTAGGGGAAGGAACTGCAGATGCTGGTTGGGACCAAAGGCAGACACAATATGCTGGAGTTACCACGCGATGGAACTTTATTTCTCCCGGGAGAGAAATTGATCTGCCAACAGTCATAGACAATAGACAATAGACAATAGACCATAGGTGCAGGAGGAGGCCATTCGGCCCTTCGAGCCAGCACCGCCATTCAATGTGATCATGGCTGATCATCCCCAATCAGTACCCCGTTCCTGCCTTCTCCCCATATCCCCTGACTCCGCTATCTTTAAGAGCCCTATCTAGCTCTCTCTTGAAAGTATCCAGAGAACCGGCCTCCACCGCCCTCTGAGGCAGAGAATTCCACAGACTCGTGTTCATAAAAACACAACATACAGGAGACATGGAGGGGAGAAGAGGGGATGGCCAGGGTGCTCGATCAAGGATAGTCCAAGGGTCACCAACGAGGTAGATAGTAGTTTAGCACTGCTCTCTGGTTGTGGTAGGATGGTTCAGTTGCCTGATAACAGCCGGGAAGAAACTGTCCCTGAATCTGGAGGTGTGCATGTTCACACTTCTGTACCTCTTGCCCGATGGGAGAGGGGAGAAGAGGGAGTGGCCAGGGGTGAGACTGGTCCGTGATGATGCTGCTGGCCTTGCCGAGGCAGCGTGAGGTGTAGATGGAGTCAGTGGAAGGGAGGTTGGTTTGTGCGATGGTCTGGGCTGCGTCCACAATTCGCTGCAATTTCTTGCGGTCTTGGACGGAGCCCATTGCAGACATTGGATTTAGTCTTGGGAACTGACAATGCTGAGAACTATATTCCCTTTTGCTCTTTTAGTTTAGAGATACAGCGCAGAACGGGGCCCACCAGCCCACCGGGTGCGCGCCGACCAGCGATCCCCGCACACTGACACTATCCTACACATACGAGGGACAATTTACACACACACCGAGCCAATTAACCTACAAACCTACACGTCTTGAGAGTTTGGGAGGAAACCGGAGATCTCAGAGAAAGCCCACGCAGGTCACGGGGAGAACGTGCGAACTCCGCACGGACAGCACCCGTAGTCTGGATCGAACCCGGGTCTCCGGCGCTGTGAGGCAGCAACTCTACCGCTGCGCCACCCTTCCGCTTTGACTTGCGTTTGACTTTACGTCTAGTATTTCCACGTCCGACAGAAGGTACAGAAGCTTGAAAGCGCGCACCACCAGACTCAGGAACAGCTTCTTCCTCTCTGTTATCGGGCTTCTCAACGGCCCTTCCATCAGCTAGGGTACTGCCCGATTCACCTCTACCCTGTTGCGGACGTTGGCCTTCTTTGTGGAACTGATGCACTACAATGCTGAGAGCTATATCCTACACTCTGTATCTTCCCCTTTGCTCTACCTATTGGACTCGAGTTTGAACTGATTGTATTTATGTACAGTTTAAGAAGGAACTGCAGATGCTGGAAAAATCGAAGGTGGACAAAAATGCTGGAGAAACTCAGCGGGTGAGGCAGCATCTATGGAGCGAAGGAAATAGGCAACGTTTCGGGTCGAGACCCTTCTTCAGACTGATGTGGGGGAGGAGGGGGGGAGGGGAAGACGAAAGGAAGAGGTGGAGACAGTGGGCTGAGGGAGAGCTGGGAAGGGGAGGAGAAAGCAGGGACTACCTGAAATTGGAGGTCAATGTTCATACCACTGGGGTGTAAACTGCCCAAGCGAAATATGAGGTGCTGCTCCTCCAATTTACGGTGGGACTCACTCTGGCCATGGAGGAGGCCCAGGACAGAAAGGTCAGGTTCGGAATGGGAGGGGGAGTTGAAGCGCTGAGCCACCGGGAGATCAGGGTTATTGCGGACCGAGGGCGAAGCGATCACCGAGCCTGCGCTTGGTCTCACCGATGTAGAGCAGCTGACACCCAGAGCAGCGGATGCAGGAGATGAGGTTGGAGGAGGTGCAGGTGAACCTCTGTCACACCGGGAGAGAATGTTTGGGCCCTTGGATGGAGTCGAGGGGGGAGGTAAAGCCACAAGTGTCGATCTTTGGATTTAGGAGGGATCTCACCGCCTCGCTGCTGCCACCCAGTGTCCAAGCATCAACCCACACCTCAGAGCTCAAAGACAAGGTTTGAAATCACTTGCAATACTGGCCATGTCCACTTGGCGGCAGAAGATGTAATGCAAACATGAAATATTTTCCACGCTGGAATCTCTGCTAATGTCACAATTCCCCACTCAAGTCAAGAGTCAGGAGAGTTTATTGTCGTGTGTCCCTGACAGGACAATGACATTCTTGCTTTGCTTCAGCACAACAGAACATAGTAAGCATCGACTACAGAACAGATCAGTGTGTCCATACACCATTATATACGTAAATACACACATGAATAAATAAACTGATAAAGTGCAAATAACAGATAATGGGTTATTAATGTTCAGAGTTTTGCCCGAGCCAAGTTTAATAGCCTGATGGCTGTGGGGGAAGTAGCTATTCCTGAACCTGGACGTTGCAGTCTTCAGGCTCCTGTACCTTCTACCTGAAGGCAGCGGGGAGATGAGTGTGTGGCCAGGATGGTGTGGGTCCTTGATGATGCTGCCAGCCTTTTTGAGGCAGCAACTGCGATAGATCCCCTCGATGGAAGGAAGGTCAGAGCCGATGATGGACTGGGCAGTGTTTACTACTTTTTGTAGTCTTTTCCTCTCCAGGGCGTTCAAGTTGCCGAACCAAGCCACGATGCAACCGGGCAGCATGCTCTCTACTGTGCACCTGTAGAAGTTAGAGAGAGTCCTCCTTGACAGACCGACTCTCCGTAATCTTCTCAGGAAGTAGAGGCGCTGATGAGCTTTCTTAATAATTGCAACTGTGTTCTCGGACCAGGAGAGGTCTTCACAGATGTGCACGCCCTGGAATTTAATTAAAAATTCAAGCTTCCACTGAATTTAATTATTTATTATATATCTCACAGGACGGTGAAAATGGATTTTTGCATCATTCTCTGCTTGAAGTGGGAGCTTCGCTGTATTTAATCTGTGTCATAGAAACATAGAAATTAGGTGCAGGAGTAGGCCATTCGGCCCTTCGAGCCTGCACCGCCATTCAATATGATCATGGCTGATCATCCAACTCAGTATCCCGTACCTGCCTTCTCTCCATACCCCCTGATCCCTTCAGCCACAAGGGCCACATCCAACTCCCTCTTAAATATAGCCAACGAACTGGCCTCAACTACCTTCTGTGACAGAGAATTACACAGATGTCACTGAGTGACGCAGCGTGGAAACAGGCCCTTCAGCCCAACTTGCCCACACCGACCAACATGCCCCATCTGCGCCCGTCCCACCTGCCTGCGTTTGGCCCATATCCCACTAAACCCTTCCTATCCATCTACCTGTCTAAATATCTTTCAAATGTTATAGAACCTGCCTCAACTACCCCCTCCGGCAGCTCGTTCCATACACCCACCACCCTCCGTGTGGAAAATGTTGCCCCTCAGGTTACAATAGACAATAGGTGCAGGAGTAGGCCATTCGGCCCTTCCAGCCAGCACCGCCATTCAATGTGATCATGACTGATCATCCCCAATCAGTACCCCGTTCCTGCCTTCTCCCCATATCTTGTGATTCCGTTAGCCCTAAGAACTATAACCAATTCTCTCTTGAAAACATCCAGTGAATTGGCCTCCACCGCCCTCTGTGGCAGAGAATTCCACAGATTCACAACCCTCTGCGTGAAAAAGTGTTTCCTCGTCTCCGTTCCAAATTGCTTACCCCTTATTCTTAAACTGTGGCCCCTGGTTCTGGACTCCACACCGGCAGTATTGTGTGCAGTTTTGGTCTCCAAATTTGAGGAAGGACATTCTTGCTATTGAGGGAGTGCAGCGTAGGTTCAGAAGGTTAATTCCCGGAATGGCAGGACTGTCATATGCTGAGTGAATGGAGCGGCTGGGCTTGTACACTCTGGAGTTTAGAAGGATGAGAGGGGATCTTATTGAAACATATAAGATTATTAAGGGTTTGGACACGCTAGAGGCAGGAAACATGTTCCCGATGTTTGGGGAGTGCGGTGGAGGCCGGTTCTCTGGATGCTTTCAAGAGAGAGCTAGATAGGGCTCTTAAAGATAGCGGAGTCAGGGGATATGGGGAGAAGGCAGGAACGGGGTACTGATTGGGGATGATCAGCCATGATCACATTGAATGGGTTACATTGAGTTACTCCAGCTGGCTCGAAGGGCCGAATGGCCTCCTCCTGCACCTATTGCCCATTGTCTATTCCGTGCTGTTCCGTCAGGGCCTACATACATACCATGGGTGCTCCTCGGTTCCCGATGATGTCTGGTCTCGGGCCGAGGTCCTCCCTGTTCATGATGCAGGGAGAGTAGATGACCAGCGGGAGGAGGTAGAGAGCCAGCAGCACCCCCACGTACAGGATGAGAAACAGTGCCTGGAAAACTAGGAGCAGACAGATACAAACCGTTAGTGCCCCGGGCAGAGGGGATGAGGCCTGAGGCACGCGCAGTGCGGAGACAGGACCTTCGGCCCACCCAGTCCGTGCTGACCAGCGATCACCACGCACACTAGCAATAACTAACTAGACAATTAGCTAACTAGCTAACTAACAACTAGCTAACTAGCTAACTAACTAACTAGACAACTAGCTAACTAACAACTAGCTAACTAGCTAACTGGCTAACTGACAAACTAGACAACTAGCTAACTAACAACTAGCTAACTAGCTAACTAACACTAACTAGACAACTAGTTAACTAGCTAACTAGCTAACTGGCTAACTGACAAACTAGACAACTAGCTAACTAACAACTAGCTAACTAACTAACTAGACAACTAGCTAACTAACAACTAGCTAACTAGCTAACTAGACAACTAGCTAACTAGCTAACTGGCTAACTGACAAACTAGCTAGCTAACAAACTAACTAACTCTCACACACACACACTCTCTCACACACACACACTCATACACACACACTCTCATACACATTAGGGATGATCTTACAATTTTTACTGAAACCAATTAACCTACAAACCTGAAGACAGACACAAAATGCTGGAGTAACTCAGCGGGACAGGCAGCATCTCTGGGGAGAAGGAACGGGTGACGTTTCAGGTTGAGACCCTTCCTCAGACTGTATGACCCTTCCTTAATCTCAGTCTGAAGAAGGGTCTCGACCCAAAACGTCGCCCATTCCTTCTCTCCAGAGAGGCTGCCCGTCCCGCTGAGTTACTCCAGCATTTTGTGTCTATCTTCGGTTTAAACCAGCATCTGCAGTTCCTTCTTACACATTTAACCTAAAAAAACCTGCGAGCCTTTGGAGTGTGGGAGGAAAGCAGAGCACCCGTAGAAAACCCACGCGGGTCACGGGGAGAGCGTACAGACTCCGTGCAGACAGCGCCCGTGGTCTCCGGCGCTGCGAGCGCTGGAAGGCAGCAACTCTACCGCTGCGCCCCCGCGAATGTGTACTTTAGTTTGTTGCTGTTATCTGTACTGAGGTAAAACATAGGAACATGGACAACAGGCGCAGGAGGAGGCCATCCGGCCCTTCCTGCCAGCACCGCCCTTGAATGTGATCACGGCTGATCATCCCCAATCAGTGCCCCGTTCCTGCCTTCTCCCCATATCCCCTGGTTCCATTCACTCTAAAGAGCTAAATCTAACTCTCTCATCAGTGAAACGCTCCTGTTTGCGTGCGATCCAGTCAAAGACAAGACTATACATGCTTACAATCAAGCCGTCCGCTGGAGACAGGTAATGGATTAAGGATAGTTTAGTTTATTGTCACGTGTACTGAGGTACAGTGATAATCTTTTTTCGGCGCGCTAACCAGTCTGCGGAAGGACTATACACGATTACAATCGAGCCGGCCACAGTGTACAGATACAGGATAAAGGGAATAACGTTTAGTGCAAGGTGAAGTCCGATTAAAGATAGTCCGAGGGTCTCCAATGAGGTAGATGGGAGGTCAGGACTGCTCTCTGGTTCAGTTGCCTGATAACAGCCGGGAAGAAACTGTCCCTGAATCTGGAGGTGTGTGCGTTTGTTTTCACACTTCTGCACCTCTTGCCCGATGGGAGAGGGGAGAAGAGGGAGCGACCGGGGGGTGAGACTGGTCCTTGATTCTTGCTGTTGAGGGAGTGCAGCGTAGGTTGACCAGGTTAATTCCCGGGATGGCGGGACTGTCATATGCTGAGAGAATGGAGCAGCTGGGCTTGTACACTCTGGAGTTTAGAAGGATGAGAGGTTCTTATTGAAACATATAAGATTATTAATGGATTGGACACTCTAGAGGCAGGAAACAGAACCAGGGGCCACAGTTAAAGAATATGGGGTAAGCCATTTAGAATGGAGACGAGGAAATAACTTTTCACCCAGAGAGTTGCGAGTCTGTGGAATTCTCTGCCTCAGAGGGCGGTGGAGGCCGGTTCTCTGGATGCTTTCAAGAGAGAGCTAGATCGGGCTCTTAAAGATAGTGGAGTCAGGGGATAAGGGGAGAAGGCAGGAACGGGGTACTGATTGGGGATGATCAGCCATGATCACATTGAATGGCGGTGCTGGCTCGAAGGGCCGAATGGCCTCCTCCTGCACCTGCTGTCAATTGCCGATGCAGCGTGAGGTGTGAATGGAGTCAACGGAAGGGAGGTCGGTTGGCTTGTGTGAAGGTCTGGGGCTGCGTCCACAGGTCACCAGGACGTCAGGTCGTCTCAGCCCACTGTGTCCACATCCACTCCCATAACGAGCCTACAAGCCCACACTTGTTTGGGACAATGGAGGAAACCGGAGCACCTGGAGAAAACCCACGAGGTCACAGGGAGAACGTGCAAACTCCACACACACACACACACACATTCAGGCTTGAACCGGGGACTCTGGCGCTGTGAGGCAGCGGCTCGACCATCTCTGCCACCCTCAGTGAGAAGAATTTCATCGTTCCGTTGTTTGATACACGTGACAATTAACCACAAGCTAGAAGACAGAGTGCTGGAGTAACTCAGCGGGTCAGGCAGCATCTGTGGGGAACATGGATAGGTGACGTTTCACAGAGTGCTGGAGTAACTCAGCGGGTCAGGCAGCGTCTGTGGGGAACATGGATAGGTGACGTTTCACAGAGTGCTGGAGTAACTCAGCGGGTCAGGCAGCATCTGTGGGGAACATGGATAGGTGACGTTTCGGGTTCGGGGCCCTTACCCACACTTGACTCACTGCGTTCAAGGGCTCGGAGCGATGGTGACGGTACGTACCGATTCTCTCTGACCGGGCAAACTGCCCGGCGACCAGCCATGCCAACAGCGTAACCACAGCAATGGCGCCAATGTGCAAAAACGGCGCGGTGGCCTAGATTAAGGGAGAAAAAGTCACAGAGACGCTAGTTAGTTCGTCCGTCAGTCAGTCAGTTAGTCAGTCAGTCTGAAGAAGGGTCTCGAGCCAAAACGTCACCCATTCCTTCCCTCCAGAGATGCTGCCTGTCCCCTGCCCATGGGATGCTGGAGTTACTCCAGCTTTTTATGTCTATAGTCAGTCAGTCAGTTAGTTAAAGTTAGTTTAGTTAAAGATAGACACAAAATGCTGGAGTAACTCAGTGGATTAGCACACCTACCTCAGCCAACAATGAACCATTGTGTGCTCCAACCCTTACTGATTTGTTCTAGCCTTTTCTCCCTTCCAGTATATTCCCCACCATCCCGCCCCCCCCTCCCCCCCCCCCCCCTCCCACCTCCCAATTTTCAGTCTGAAGAAAGGTTCCATCCCGAAACGTCACCTATCCATATCCTCCAGAGATGCTGCCGGACCCACAGAGTTGCTCCAGCATTTTGTATCTATCTTTGGTGTAATTCACCATCTGCAGTTCATTCCTACACAGTTATTTAGAAACATAGACAGTAGGTGCAGGAGTAGGCCATTCGGCCCTTCGAGCCAGCACCGCCATTCAATATGATCATGGCTGATCATCCAAAACCACTGCCCCGTTCCTGCTTTTTCCCCATTTGCCTGGATTCCGTGAATTGGCCTCCACTGCCTTCCGTGGCAGAGAATTCCACAGATTCACAGCTCTCTGGGTGACATTTTTTTTCCTCATCTCAGTTTTAAATGACCTCCCCTTTATTCTTAGACTGTGGCCCCTGGTTCTGGACTCCCCCAACATTGGGAACATTTTTTCCTGCATCTAGCTTGTCCAGTCCTTTCATAATTTAATATGTTTCAATAAGATCTCCCCTCATCCTTCTAAACTCCAGTGAATACAAGCCTAGTCTTTCCTCATATGACAGTCCCGCCATCCTGGTGAACCTACGCTGCACTGCCTCAATAGCAAGGATGTCCTTCCTCAAATTAGGGGACCAAAACAGCACACAATACTCCAGGTGTGGTCTCACTGGGGCCCTGTACAACTGTAGAAGAACCTCTTTACTCCTATATTTGACTCCTCTTGTTATGAAGGCCAACATGCCGTTCACTTCCTTCACTGCCTGCTGCACCTGCATGTTTACTTTCAGTGACTGGTGTACAAGGACAGCCGGGTCTCGTTGCAATTCCCTTTTTCCTAATCTGACACCATTGAGATAATAGTCTGCCTCCTTGTTCTTGCCGCCAAAGTGGATAACCTCACATTTATCTACATTATACTGCATCTGCCATCTATCTGCCCACTCACTCAACCTGTCCAAGTCACCCTGCAACCTCCTAGCATCCTCTTGGCAGTTCACACTGCCACCCAGCTTTGTGTCATCTGCAAACTTGCTTGTATTACTTTTAATCCCTTCATCTAAATCATTAATATATATTGTAAATAGTTGCGGTCCCAGCACCGGGCCTTGTGGCACTCCACTCGCCACTGCCTGCCATTCTGAAAAGGACCCGTTAATTCCTACGCTTTGCTTCCTGTCTGCCAACCAGTTCTCTATCCATGTCAATACCCGGCCCCCAATACCATGTGCTCTAATTTTGCACACTAATCTCTTGTGTGGTGTTTTGAAAGTCCAGATACACCACATCCACTGGCTCTCCCTTATCCATTCTACTTGTTACATCCTCAAAAAATTCCAAAAGATTAGTCAAGCATGATTTCCCCTTCATAAATCCATGCTGACTTTGACCGATCCCGTCACTGCTTTCCAAATGCGCTGTTATAATTGTCTCCAGCACCTTCCACACGACCGATGTAAGGCTAACTGGTCAATAATTCCCCGTTTTCTCTCTCCCTCCTTTCTGAAAAAGTGGGGTTACATTAGCTACCCTCCAGTCCACAGGAACTGATCCAGAGTCGAGAGAACATTAGTAAATGATCACTAATGCATCCACGATTTCTAGCACCGTGGACCTCCTTGATGCGGACCTCAGGCCCTGGGGATTTATCTGCCTAAGTCCCAATAGTTTACCTAACACCATTTCCTGACTAATGGGTGGATTCCCTCGGTTAGTATTCCTCCCTTCCGAGGTACAGTGATAGATCCTCGGTCATGATTGCCATGGAATATACAGGAAATACTGCCAAGGTGAGATTGTTTGTAGAAGTTCAGTACTGCTCTTTACTTGTTGGGAGGATGGTTCAGTTGCCTTCTGACAGCAGGGTAGAAACTGTCCCTGAATCTGGAGTGCGTTTTGACACTTTAATACCTCTTACCAGTCAGCCGACAGGCAATACACATGGTGAGGGAACAAGGTTTAGTGCCAGGTAAAGCCGGCAAAGTCCGATCAAGGATAAGGAGTGTAGATTGAAGAGTGTGGAGCGATTGTAATACGAGTTTGTAGATCTGCTTCTGGGGCCAGCAGGCAAATAGTCTGCAAAAGGTGCAGGAAAAATGTTCCCAATGTTGGGCGAGTCCAGAACCAGGGGCCTCAGTCTTGGAATAAAGGGGAGGTCATTTGAGACTGAGGTGAGAAAAAACGTTTTCACCCAGAGAGTTGTGAATTTGTGGAATTCCCTGCCACAGAGGGCAGTGGAGGCCAAATCACTGGATGGATTTAAGAGAGAGTTAGATAGAGCTCTAGGGGCTAGTGGAGTCAAGGGATATGGGGAGAAGGCAGGCACGGGTTATTGATTGGGGACGATCAGCCATGATCACAATGAATGGCGGTGCTGGCTTGAAGGGCCGAATGACCTCCTCCTGCACCTATTGTCTATTGTCTATGTCGCCTGGGTGGGCGCCATCCAGTACCAACCACTAACCGTGTGCAACCCAAATTAGGAGCATTGTGAGCAGTTTAGGGCCCGTATCTGAGGAAGGATGTGCTGGCTCTGGAGAGGGTCCAGAGGAGGTTTACAAGAATGATCCCAGGAACGAGTGGGTTAACGTACGATGAGCGTTTGTCGGCACTGGGCCTGTACTCGCTGGAGTTTTGAAGGTTGAGGGGGGGGGACCTCATTGAAAACTTACAGAATAGTGAAAAGGTCTGGATAGAGTGGATGTGGAACAGGATGTTTCCACTGGTCACGGGAGAGTCTAGGACCAGAGGGCACAGCCTCAGAATTAAAGGACGTACCTTTAGAATGGAGATGAGGAGGAATTTCTTTAGTCAGAGGGTGGTGAATCTTTGGAATTTATTGCCACAGTCGGCTGTGGAGGCCAAGGCAATGGGTATTTTTACGGAGATTGATGGATTCTTGAATAGTACGGGTGCCAGGGGCTACGGGGAGAAGGCAGGAGAATGGAGATGAGAGGGAAAGATAGATCAGCCATGATCGAATGGGGGAGCAGACATGAAATTCGAAGGAAAAGAAAATCCAAAAAAAACATATAGGTGGAAACAAGTGTTAATGTTGTCAAGCTAGAAAGGTCACACCTTCATAAGTGATAGGAGCAGAATTAGGCCATTCGGCCCATCAAGTCTACTCCACCATTCAATCGTGGCCAGCTGAACTCCGGCGAGTGGAGGCCCAGTGCAGCCCAATGACGGAGTGGACTTGAGGGGCCGAATGGACGATCTCTTCCCCCCAGAACTTTGTGGTTACCAGGGGGGTAAAAAAACTGACTTGAAACGAGATGAGCATGATGTCCCATTCCTCCTTCCACATCTGGTTGACAGACGCCATGGCAACGAGTAGGGTGACCAAGACCATCATCAGTGCAACCTGTGGAGAGAGAGGGGAGGAGGGAGGGGGGGGAGAGAGTAAAGGGGGGAGGAGATGGGGGGAGAGGGAGAGAGGGGGGGAGAGAAGAGGGGGGAGGAGAGAAAGGGGAGGGGTTGAGAGAGAGAGGGGGAGAGGGGGAGAGAGGGGGGAGAGAGGGGTGAGAGGGGGGAGAGAGAGGGGGGGAAGAGGGGGGAGAGAGGAGAGGGGGGGGGGATGATGAGAGGGGGGAGAGAGGGGGGGAGAGAGAGGGGGGAGGAGAGAGGGGGGAGAGAGGGGGGAGAGAGGGGGGAGGGGACGATGGGGGAGGAGATCTTTGGAGAGGGAGGAAGAGGAGGAGAGGGGGGAGGAGGGGGGAGAGAGGGGGGGAGAGAGAGGGGGGGAGGAGAGAGGGGGGATGAGGAGAGAGGGGGAGGGGGGAGAGGGGGGGGATGAGAGAGAGGGAAAAGAGTGGGGGGGGGAAAGAGGGGGATGAGGAGAGAGGGGGGGAGAGGCGGAAGAGAGAGGAGAGAGGAGGGATGGGGAAGAAAGGAAAAGGGGACAGGGGGGAAACAAAAGACGGGGGGAGACGGAGGGAGAAGAGGGGGGAGATAGAGAGAGGAGGAGGGGGGAACAGGAGAGGGGGAGAGGGGGAAAAGAGAAGAGAGGGGGGGGCGAGGAGAGGGGGAGGATGAGAGAGGGAGGGAGAGGGGGTGACGGGAGGAGGAGAGGGGAGAGGGAGAGAGGAGTGAGGTGAAGAGAGGGGGATGGGAAATGAGGAGGGGGGAGAGGAGGGGGGAGGAGAGATTAGAGAGAAGAGAGAAGGAGAGGGGGGGAAAGAAAAAGAAGTGGGGTGAGAGAGAGAGGGGGGGAAAAGAGGGGGGGGGATGTGAGAGGAGAGTGGAGATAGGGAGGGGAGAAGAGAGGGGGGGAGAAAAAAGAGAGGTGAGGAGGGGGGAAAAGAAGAGAGGGGGGAGGGAGGAGAGAGGGGTGGTGGGGAGAAGGGGGGAGAGAGGGAGAGAGGGGAAGAGAGGGGGGAGAGAGGGGGGAGAGAGAGGGGGGAGAGTGAGAGAGGGACGAGAGAGGTGAGAGAGAGGGGGGATGATGAGAGGGGGGAGGGAGAGAGAGAGAGAGAGGAGGGGGGGAAGAGTGAGGAAGAGAGGGGGGGAGAGAGGGGGGGGGGAGGGGGGAGAGGGAGAGGGGTGGATGAAGGAAAGAGGGAGGAGAGTTGGGAGGGTGAGGGGGGGGATGGAGAAAGGGGGGAGTGGGCGAGGTAGTGGGAGGAGAGGGAGAGAGGGGGGAGGGGGGAGAGAGGGGGAGGGGGAGGGTAGGAGAGAAGGGGGGAGAGGAGAGAGGGGGGATGAGGAAGAGAGGAGAGAGAGAGAATGCTGAGAGAGGGGGGGGATGGGGAGAGACGGGGGAGAAAGAGGGGGGAGAGATGGTGGAGGGGGGAGAGAGGGGGGACGAGGGGGAGGAGATAGGGGGGGAGGCGGAGAGAAAGGGGGAGGATGAGAGGGGGAGGGGGGAGAGGGGGGAGGCGGGGGGAGAGAGGGGGGAGAGAGGGGGGAGAGGGGGGAGGGGGAGGAGAGTGAGGGAGGGGGGACGGGGGGGGGAAGATAGGAGGATTGAGGAGAGAAGGGAGAGAGGGGGGAGAGAGGGGGGGAGAGAGGGGGGAGAGAGGGAGTGAGAGGCGGAGAGAGGGAGAGTGGGGGGAGAGGGGGGGCAGGGTGGGGGGGATGAGGGAGAGAGGGGGGGGAAGAAGGAGAAGGGGGGAGAGGAGGAGGAGGGGGGGAGAGAGGGAGTGGAGAGGAGGGAGAGAGAGGCTGACTAGGAAGGAGGAGAAGAGAGGAGAGAGAGGGAGAGAGAGAGAGGCTGTAAGGCACAAGTTACAATATATATTACTGATTTAGATGGAGGGGTTACAAGTAACTCAGCTGGTCTGGCAGCAACCTCTGGAGAGAATTGCTGTGTGCGTATTTCTCCAGAGATGCTGCCGGACCTGCTGAGTTACTCCAGCACTTTGTGTCGTCTGTTCTCACAGGACAGTCCAGCGCAGGCACAGGCCCTTCGGCCCGCAATGACCCTGCCCGACAAGATGCCAGGTTGAACTAGTTTCCTCTGCCTGCACGTGATCGATGTCCCTCCATGTCCGTGTGCTTGGCGGCACGTTCCAAGCACCCACCAGCGTCCAGCCCCCCCACCCCCCCCCACGCCCCGCCCCCCCCCCACATCCCCTGCCCCTTTCCATAAATTCAATTATTCTTCCTTGTGGGGTGGTGGGGGGCGGGATGGGGGTGATTGGCCTACTTTCGGGGGGCGGGGGGGGGGGGGGAGGAAGGGGGGGGGGCGGCTTCTGCGTTGGGGTGTTTGGGGGGGCAGGACCCAACGGGTCCCACTTGCTTAGTCCTCTTCAACCATTGCCCCTCCATCTTAGGACCACCTCTAGTCTTTGATAATTTTCCACTCTGGGGAATAGGGGGAATAGGCTTCTGACTGTGACCTAGAGAATAGTGCTTCTCGTAATCTTATTTCCTTCTGTCGATCTACTCTCAAACAATAGAACAACAGGTGCAGGGGAGTAGGCCATTCGGCCCTTCGAGCAGCACTGCCATTCAATGTGATCATGGCTGATATCCCCAATCAGTACCCCGTTCTGCCTTCTCCCCATATCCCCTGACTCCGCTATATTTAAGAGCCTATCTAGTCTCTCTTGAAAGTATCAGAGAAACCGGCCTCACCGCCCTCTGAGGCAGAGGAATTCCACAGACTCACAACTCTGGGTGAAAAAGTGTTTCTCGTCTCCGTTCTAAATGGCTTTCTTACTCCTTACTCTTAAACTGTGGCCCCTGGTTCTGGACTCCCCCAACATCGGGAACATGTTTCCTGCCTCTAGCGTGTCCAAGCCCATAACAATCTTATGTGTTTCAATGAGATCCCCTCTCATCCTTCTAAACTCCAGAGTGTACAAGCCCAGCCGCTCCATTCTCTCAGCATATGACAGTTTTGGTCCTTTCAAACGTACCTTGTGCATCCAGTAGAGATTCATCTGTTGTCCCACAGTTATGTGACATAGTGCTAAAATCTGAAAGAGAACAGCCATCGTTACACCAGGTGGGGGTCTCGGTACATGGAAAGCCTGAAGGAAGTGAATCTCGCGGTTGCCGAACTCTTTAAATGCCACACGGTGGTACCACTGCGCCCCAGTGTAAGAATGTCATTGTCCTGTTGTTGGCACAATTATTAATTGAATCACCTTTTGACCTGGACTCACGGACGTTAGAACGGCCAAATTTCACCGCACTTTAGGCACTGGTACTTGATCTGCCACCAGGGGGAGGCACTATGTAACGTACCACGATTGGCCGCCTGCAAACAGACGTGTCTGTTTTTCGTCTTTTTTTTGTGTGTGTTTAAAAAAGTTTGTGTGAATGCTCTCCGGTTTGTTTTATGTGGGGGGTTGGGGGAGGGGGGTCGGGGAATTTTTTTTTCAATCTCTTACCTTGCCAGAGATGCGATTGTTTTCCGGATCGCATCTCCGGTCGCTCTGCGGCCTACCATCGTGGGGCTGGAGGCCTCGCCCGGGACTGACTTTGAGCCCCACCGCGTGGGGCCGTGGACTGAGCATCGGAGACGACCCCTTGCCTGGGATCGCTCCACCCGCGGCCTGCGGGCTGCACCGTCGGGAGCTCGCAGTCTCGGGAGAGGCCGAGTCGGGAAGCTCCAACGACGCAGAGGCTCGACCAGCCCTGACTCGGGGTTCGATCGTCCGGCGCGCGGGGGAGCTGTCATCCCCCCCCCCGATGCTGGAGCTGATCGCCCCGATGCGGAGGGCCCAAACGCCACCGGCTACGGGAGTCAAAATCATCCCGTCAACGGAAGATTCGAGGCCCCCACCCGTGGGAGAAAAAAGAAGGGAAGAAATGTTTTCACCTTCCATCACAGTGAGGAATGTGGAGGAGTCAACGTGGTGGATGTTTATGTTAAAATGTGTTTTGTGTGATCTGCTGCTTTTTACTTGTATAACTGCCCTGGCAAATGAAATTCCTCGTATGTTGCAAAACACACTTGGCTGATAAAGTATGATTGTGTGTACTGAGATACAGTGGAATTCATTTTGGGATACAGTTTAGTACAAGTATCACAAGACATAAGCGTTTCAATATATCTTGGATACACATCTCAGATACAGTACAAGTGAAAAGCAGCTGGACACCGAGACAGTCTACAGTTTGGTACCATTTTCAAGTCCCAGTTATTGTAACGAGCTCATCGGGAAGGCCGGCTCCGGACTGGGGGCTGAGTTGGAGTTGGATTCACGGGAGGTTGGTCTTGGAGGGGAGGATGTGCCTGAAACTGCGGCCTGGAGCATCCTGGACAATACAGCTCACCCCCTCCGTGACTCACTGGCCAACCTGAGGAGCACCTTCAGCAACAGACTGGTCCCACCAAGATGCAGCACAGAACGCCACAGGAGATCCTTCTTCCCTGTGGCTATCAAACTGTACAACCCCTCCCCCTTCTGTCGTGGGGTCAACTGAGACTGACAACCCCCCCCCCCCCTCCCCAATATTAGCACATCCCCCAATCCTGCCCACTCGTCCCTTTAATTTCATGTCTCATGTATCTTGTGTTTTATGACAGTTGACGGATCAACTTCCCTCCTGGGAGAAATAAAGTTCTAGACAATAGACAACAGACAATAGACAATAGGTGCAGGAGTAGGCCATTCGGCCCTTCGAGCCAGCACCGCCATTCAATGTGATCATGGCTGATCATCCCCAATCAGTACCCCGTTCCTGCCTTCTCCCCATATCCCCTGACTCCGCTATCTTTAAGAGCCCTATCTAGCTCTCTGTTGAAAGCATCCAGAGAACCTGCCTCCACCGCCCTCTGAGGCAGAGAATTCCACAGACTCACCACTCTCTGTGAGAAAAAGTGTTTCCTCGTCTCCGTTCTAAATGGCTTACCTCTTATTCTTAAACTGTGGCCCCTGGTTCTGGACTCCCCCAACATGGGGAACATGTTTCCTGCCTCTAGCGGGTCCAAACCCTTAACAATCTTATATGTTTCAATGAGATACCCTCTCATCCTTCTAAACTCCAGAGTGTACAAGCCCAGCTGCACCATTCTCTCAGCATATGACAGTCCCGCCATCCCGGGAATTAACCTTGTAAACCTACGCTGCACTCCCTCAATAGCAAGAATGTCTATTCCTCAAATTAGGGGACCAAAACTGCACACAATACTCCAGGTGTGGTCTCACTAGGGCCCGGTACAACTGCAGAAGGACCTCTTTGCTCCTATATTCGATTCTTCTTGTTATAAAGGCCAACATGCCATTCGCTTTCTTCACTGCCTGCTGTACCTGCATGCTTACTTTCATAGACTGATGTGACAAGGACCCCCAGATCCCGTTGTACGTCCCCTTTTCCCAGCTTGACGATGTTTAGATAGTAATCTCGTCATGGCAGGGGTTGCAGGGTCGGCCTGGCAACGACACATTTAAGGGCAAGGCCTGAACATACGTGTAACATACCTGTAAAAAGGTGACGTACGTGAACCCTGCTCCAGCCAGCGCCAAAACTGGAACCGACCAGTCGCTCCAGTATCCTTTCCTCTTGTACATGTACCTGAAACAGAATGGGGAGACCACCTCCGCGTTAAACCGCGACGTGGCTCAGCTGTGCACCCAAGTACGGGCTTTACGTTGAGCATTGCACGAGGAGGCGCGGCGGTAGAGTTGCCGCCTCACAGCGCCAGAGACCCGGTTTCGATCCCGACTACGGGCGCTGTCTGCCTGCACGGAGCTTTGTACGTTCTCCCCGCGACCCGCGTGGGGTTTTCTCCGAGATCTTCGGTTTCCTCCCGCACTCCAAAGACGGACAAGTCAAGAGAGTTTATTGTCATTCGTCCCAGATAGACAGACCAATGACATTCCTGCTTGCTGCAGCACTCCACAATATGGAAACATAGTACGGAACAGGAGGTAAACGTTCAGTGTGTATATAGACCATACACCATATATATACACACACAATATATAAACAGGTAAAGAGCAATAGGCTGTTATTGTTCAGAGCTTGTTTGATGTGGTGTTGGCTGTGGGGAAGAAGCTGTTCCTGAACCTGGATGTACCAGATTTCAGGCTCCTGTACCTTCTTCCCGATGAGTGTGTGGCCAGGATGGTGTGGGTCTTTGATGATGCTGGCAGCCTTTTCGAGGCAGCGACTGCGATAGATCCCCTCGGTGGTGGGGAGGTCAGAGCCGGTGATGGACTGGGCAGTGGCCAAACTTTCACAAGGTTTGTGGGGGGTGAGAGGGGAGGGGAGGAGAGGGGGAGAGGGAGAGAGGGGGAGAGGGAGAGAGGGGAGAGAGGGGGAGGAGAGGGAGAGAGGGAGAGAGGGAGAGAGGGAGAGAGGGAGAGAGGGAGAGAGGGAGAGAGGGAGAGAGGGAGAGTGAGAGAGGGAGAGAGGGAGAGAGAGGGAGAGGAGGGAAGAGAGGGAGAGAGGGGAGAGGGGGAGAGGGGGGGAGAGGGGGAGAGGGGGAGAGGGGAGAGAGGGAGAGAGGGGGAGAGGGGGGAGAGGGGGAGAGGGGGAAGAGGGGGAGAGGGGGGAGAGGGAGGGGGAGAGGGGGAGAGGGGAGAGAGGGGGAGAGGGGGGAGAGGGGGAGAGAGTGTGGTTGTGTGTGTGTGTGTGTGTGTGGTGTGTGTGTGTGTGTGTGTGTGGTGTGTGTGTGTGTGTGTGTGTGTGTGTGTGGTGTGTGTGTGTGTGTGTGTGTGTGTGTGTGTTGTGTGTGTGTGTGTGTGTGTTGTATATGTGTGTGTAGTGTGTGTGTAGTGTGTGTGTGTGTGCGTGTATATGTGGGGATCGCTGGTCAGCGTGGTCCCTAAAATCCTCCAACACATATCAAAGTGACGACAGAAGATTTTACGAGGATGTTGCCAGGACTCTAGGGTGTGAGCTACAGGGAGAGGTTAGGCAGGCTGGGTCTCTAATCCTGGGAGTGCAGGAGGATGAGGCGTGAACTTACAGCGTTTAGTTTAAGTTTAGTTTGTAAGTGTGTGCTTAAGTGTGTACTTAAGTATGTGTTTAAGTGTGTGTTTAAATGTAAGTGTGAGTTTAAGTGCAAGCTTAAGTGTAGCTTAAGTATAGTTTATTGTTACATGTACCAATGTACAGTGAAAAGTTTGTTTTTTTAAATTGTCTTCTGTCTGTATTTCTAAACTAAACATGAGGGACTTCATGAAGATAGTAACTCGGTGGGAAAGTCAGAAACTCTGGAGAGAAGGAGTGGGTGACGTTTCGGGTGTAACGAAACGTCACCCATTCCTCCCTGCCCGTCCCGCTGAGTCACTCCAGCATTTTGTGTCTATCTTCCCTTTAAACCAGCGTCTGCAGTTCCTTCCTGCACACTCGGGGACTTCAGGCTCATGTTTTGTCTTGCACTTGTCCCCAATCCCCAGGAGAGGGCGCAGCGTGTTGCTGGACGTTCCCACAGGGCTCCGCGGCTGAAAGGAAGACCCGACGCGGGTCATGGACCGCGGCCAAAAGGAAGACCCGGCTTGGATCCGGCCCACCCCACGCTCGGAGTACACCCCACCGATCCGGCCCTTACCCCGTCCCCCGAAGACCAGAGACTGGAGAGGAGGGACGAGTGAGGCTGGTGGGAGAGGAGAGGGACGTGGGTCCGCTGTTCAATCCACACAGAGAAACATAGACAATAGGCTTGATTGTAATCACGTATTGTCTTTCCGCTGACTGGTTAGCACGCAACTAAAGCTTTTCACTGTACCTCGGTACACGTGACAATAAACAAAACTAAACTAACTTTCTCTCTCAACCCCATTATAATAGACAATAGGTGCAGGAGTAGGCCATTCAGCCCAACGAGCCATCACCGCCATTCACTGTGATCATGGCTGATCATCCAAAATCATTACCCCATTCCTGCCTTCTCCCCATATCCCTCGATTCCATTAGCCCTAAGAGCTAAATCCAACTCTTGAAAACATCCAATGAATCAGCCTCCACCACCCTCTGAGGCAGGGAACTCCACAGACTCACAACTCTCTCGGTGAAAAAGGGCTTCCTCATCTCAGTCCCAAATGGCCGAACGCTTATTCTTAAACTGTGCCTGCCCCTGGTTATGGCCACCCACGACATCAGGAACATTTTTCCTGCATCCAGCCTGTCCAATCCTTTAAGAATTGTACATGTTTCCATAAGATCCCCATTCAAACGTCTAAATTCCAGTGAACACAAGCCCAGTCAATCCAGTCATTCATCATATGTCAGTCTCGCCATCCCGGGTATTAACCTTGTAAACCTACGCTGCTCTCCCTCAATCGTAAGAAATGTCCTTCCTCAAATTCGGGACCAAAACTGCACACAATACTCCAGGTGCGGTCTCACCAGGGCCCTGTACAACTGCAGTAGGACCTCTTTGCTCCAATGCTCAAATCCTCTCACTACGAAGGCCGACAAGCCATTTGCCACAAGCCAAGTCGATCCGTAAGGCCATTCCATCTGTCCAAAGAAGGTGAGGGCTGGAGGCCCGGCTGCAGCCTGGGGCTCGCCTGGATCGGGCACCGCTCCATGAGACCCAGAGCACGGACTGGACCTGGAAAATGGCGACAATACCTGGCGCCTCTTGCTTTTGGACTGTTTCTGTACATGTGCATGGGTATTGCAATATTCTTCTGGGCTGCTTGTTAGGAGAGAATGTCACAGTGCATATGCACTTCGTACAAGTGTCAATAAAACGGCATTGAACCGCTGAATATTGTTTTTCTAATTTAGTCTCGTTTAGAGACACAGCGCGCAAACAGGCCCTTCGGCCCACCGGGTCCGCGCCGACCAGCGATCCCCGCACACACTAGCACTACCCTACACACACTGGGGACAATTTCTACATTCACACCAAGCCGATTAACCGACTCGACTCGAAACTTCTTTGGAGCGTGGGAGGAAACCGAAGGTCTCGGAGAAAGCCCACGCGGGTCGCGGGGCGAAGGTACACACTCCGTGCTGGGATCGGAAGCCGGGTCTCCGGGTCTCCGGCGCTGTAAGGCAGCGACTCCTCCGCTGCGCCACCGTGTCACCCTACTGGACTGTTCGTTAGAAAAGTATTTCGCTGTGCGTTTGCGCTTTACCTGCGTGGTAATAAAACACTATAGAACTATTGAACATTGGGGGTTTTAACTTGTTGAACTCTTTTTCTTGTTGCCTGCTTTATTGTGTTATATATTGAGCTCAGAGGCGCAGCGGGAGAGCTCCTGCCTCACAGCGCCAGAGACCCGGGTTTGATCCTTAACTGCACGGTTTGTACGTTCCCCCCGTGACCTGCACGGGCTTTTCTTCAAGATCTTCGGTTTCCTCCCACACTCCAAAGACGTGCAGGTTTTTAGGTTAATTGGCTTGGTAAATGTAAAAATAGTCAATTGACAATAGGCAACAGGTGCAGGAGGAGGCCATTCGGCCCTTCAAGCCAGCACCGCCATTCAATGTGATCATGGCTGATCATTCCCAATCGGAACCCCGTTCCTGCCTTCTCCCCATATCCCCTGACTCCGCTATCTTTAAGAGCCCTGTCTAGCTCTCTCTTGAAAGCATCCAGAGAACCGGCCTCCACCGCCCTCTGAGGCAGAGAATTCCACAGACTCACCACTCTCTGTGAGAAAAAATGTTTCCTCGTCTCCATTGCAAATGGCTTACCCCTTATTCTTAAACTGTGGCCCCTGGTTCTGGACTCCCGCAACATCGGGAACATGTTTCCTGCCTCTAGCATGTCCAAGCCCTTAACAATCTTATACGTTTCAATGAAATCCCCTCTCATCCTTCTAAACTCCAGAGTGTTCGAGCCCAGCCGCTCCATTCTCTCAGTGTATGAGTCCCGCCATCCCGGGAATTAACCTTGTAAACCTACGCTGCACTCCCTCAATAGCAAGGATGTCCTTCCTCAAATTAGGGGCCCAAAACTGCACACAATACCCCGGGTGTGATCTCACTAGGGCTCTGTACAACTAGCTCTCTCTTGAAAGCATCCAGAGAACCGGCCTCCACCGCCCTCTGAGGCAGAGAATTCCACAGACTCACGACTCTCTGTGAGAAGAAGTGATTCCTAGTATGTGTGTGTGTGTGTGTGTGAGGAGGGTAGTATTAATGTGTTACGATCGCTGGCCGGTGCGGACGTGGTGGGCCAAAGGGCCTGTTTCCG
Source organism: Okamejei kenojei (assembly GCA_035221665.1). Classification (NCBI taxonomy): domain Eukaryota; kingdom Metazoa; phylum Chordata; class Chondrichthyes; order Rajiformes; family Rajidae; genus Okamejei; species Okamejei kenojei. Next base: position 16,867,222 of record CM069136.1, on the reverse strand, counting down.
CGCTGCACGACTGAAACCAAACTAAAGCCTGTGTCTACAGGCCTGTTTTGCTGCAGCAAGTTAGAATATCAAGCTTCCATTTTGGTACAAATGCCAATTAAACACTCTCGACTAAACGGCAAAAGGTTCATGGGGACATTCAGAGGCGGATAAATAACTCGTTGCAACTCCGAGTAATTATAAGGCCCGAGAGAAGGGAAGATTTGCTCTCCACAACAATTGTCCCATCACTCCATTACAAAGCTAATTATTACCACATCTGCGCCGCCCGCACACTTCACCGAGCTTACAAATCAGAGGATCACCCGCAAATGAACTCCTACTTTAGGAGAAAGCTCAGGCGCATGTAAAGATGCAGAACGCAAATCCTGTTTTGTTCTGTTGCGTTTCATATCCCTAGTTTCCCCTCTCCCCTGATTCAGTCTGAAGAAGGGTCTCGACCCGACACGTCGCCCATTTCCTTCTCTCCAGAGATGCTGCCAGCCCCGTTGTGTTACTCCAGCATTTTGTGTCCATCTTCAGTGTAAACCAGCATCTGCAGTTCCTTCCCAAACGCGAAGCAAAAATGCCGGAGCAACTCAGCGGGTCAGGCTGCATCTGTGGGGAACATGGATAGGTGACGTTTCACAGAATGCCGGAGCAACTGGGGAAAAAAAACAGCGCCATTTCGGTCAGAAGGCAGCATTCTGAGGAGACCAAAAAAAAAAAAAAAACATTCAATGGATAGGTGACATTTCATCCCCAAAGTAAGCCTTCTCCCCATATCCTGACTCGTATTCTTTAGAGCCTATCTAGTTCTCTCTTGAAGCATCAGCCTCTGAGGCAGAGAATTCACAGACTCACAAATCTCTGTGTGAAAAAGTGAAAAACGTTCTAAATGGCTTACCCCTTATTTTTAAACTGTGGCCCTGCTGGTTTCTGTGGTTTTTTTCCCCATGGATCCCCCCCCACATTGGATAGGTGATTTCTTCAAATGTTTCTGAGTCATGGGGAGAGGAAAAAATCTTACACATCAATAGACAACAGGTGCAGGAGGAGGCCATTCGGCCCTTCGAGGCCAGCACCGCCATTTCAATGTGATCATGGGCTTGATCATCCCCAATCCAGTAGCCCCGTTCCTGCTTCCCCATATCCCCTGACTCCGCTATCTTTAAGAGCCCTATCTAGCTCTCTCTTGAAAAGTATCCGGAGAACCGGCCTCCCACTGCACGCCTTTGGAGTGTGGGAAGAAACCGGGGCACCCGGAGAAGAGAAAACCCCACGCGGTCACGGGGGAGAACGTAGAAAACTCCGTTACAGACGGCGCTCGTTTAGTTCTGGATCGAAACGGGCCCTCTGAGCAACTTACCGCTGCTCCTCGCCTCTGCGGGAAAGTTGAAGCCAGCGAGCTCGATTACCAGTTGAACTCTTGTAATCATTGTGCACTCCACCAGAAGAAAAAGAAGAGAGAGACGGAGATGATAAGAAGTGAGAGAGAGGATGAGGAACCAGAGCTAGCTCCACAGGACGGAGAGAGGGTAGGGACTATCGAGGAGATTGAGTCCCCGGCCTCCAGCAAGAGAGATGCCAGGGACGGGAGAGGGAGGAGAGGGGAGAGAGCTTGGAGAGAGAGGGGGAGGGAGAGAGGGAGGGAGAGAGGAGAGGGAGAGGGAGAGAGGGAGAGGAGGAAGAGAGGGAGATAGAGAGGGAGGGACGAGAGAGGGAGAACGAGGAAAAAAGAGAGGGAAGTGAGGGGGACAGAGAACGGGAGAGAAAGGGGAGAGAGGGGAGGAGAGAGAGGTGAGAGAGAGGGAGAGAGGGATGAGAGGGAGGGAGAGAGGAGGGGAGAGAGGGGGGGAGAGGGAGAGGGGGGAGAGAGGGGGGGAGAGAGGGAGAAGAGGGGGAGGAGGGGAGAGAGAGGAGAGGAGAGGAGAGGGGTAAGAGGGGGAGAGGGGGAGAGGGGGAGAGGGGGAGAGGGGGAGAGGAGGGAGAGAGGGAAGAGAGGGAGAGGGGGAGAGAGGGGGCGAGGGAGAGAGGGGGAGAGGGAGAGAGGGAGAGAGGATGAGAGGGGGAGAGGGGGGAGAGGGGGGAGAGGGGGAGAGGGGAGAGGGGGGAGAGAGAGAGGAGAGATGAGGAACGGGGGAGGAGAGAGAGGGAGAGAGAGAGGGAGAGAGAGAGGGAGAGAGGGAGAGAGAGAGAGATAAATTAACATTAGTACAATCCATTGGTTACAAGGACAGGAGCCAAATAATCTTGACCTTCACTTTTAAAACTGACTTCTTACCAACTGCTATGAGAATGCAGGGTGACTTGGACAAGTTGGGGGAGTGGGCAGATGCATGGCAGATGCAGTTTAATGCGGTTAAATGTGAGGTTATCCACTTTGGTAGCAAAAACAGGAAGGCAGATTACTATCTAAATGGCATCAAGTTGGGAAAAGGGGAAGTACAACGGATTCTGGGGATCCTTGTTCTTCAGTCTATGAAAGTAAGCGCTCAGGTGCAGCAGGCAGTGAAGAAAGCGAATGGCATGTTGGCCTTTATAACGAGAAGAGTCGAGTATCGGAGCAAAGAGGTCCTTCTGCAGTTGTACAGGGCCCTAGTGAGACCACACCTGAAGTATTGTGCGCAGTTTTGGTCCCCTAATTTGAGGAAGGACATTCTTACTATTGAGGGAGTGCAGCATAGGTTAATTCCCGGGATGGCGGGACTGTCATACGCTGAGAGAATGGAGCGGCTGGGCTTGTACACTCTGGAGTTGAGAAGGATGAGAGGGGATCTTATTGAAATATATAAGATTATTAAGCATTTGGACACACTAGAGGCAGGAAACATGTTCCCGATGTTGGGGGAGTCCAGGACCAGGGCCCACAGTTTAAGAATAAGGGGTGAGCCATTTAGAACGGAGATGAGGAAAAGCTTTTTCACCCAGAGGGTTGTGAGTGTGGAATTCTATGCCTCAGAGGCCGATTCTCTGGATACTTTCAAGAGAAAGATAGCGGGGTCAGGGGATATGGGGAGAAGGCAGGAACGGGGTACTGATTGGGGATGATCAGCCATGATCACAGTGGATGGCGGTGCTGGCTCGAAGGGCCGAATGGCCTCCTCCCCTATTGTCTATTGTCTATAAGACGTATAAAATCATGAGAGGAATAGATCGTGTAGATGCGCAGTGTCTCTTGCCCAGTGTAGGGAGAGGTTGAGTAGGCTGGGTCTCTATTCCTTGGAGCGCAGGAGGATGAGGGGAGATCTTATAGAGGTGCATAAAATCATGAGAGGAATAGATCGTGTAGACGCACAGAGTCTCTTGCCCAGAGTAGGGGAATCGAGGACCAGAGGACAAGGTTTAAGGTGAAGGGGAAAAGATCTAATAGGAATCTTGAGGGGTAACTTTTTCACACAGAGGGTGGTGGGTGTATGGAACGAGCTGCCAGAGGAGGTAGGTGAGGCTGGGACTATTGCACAGTTTAAGAAACATTTAGACAGGTACATGGACAGGACATGTTTGGTGGGATATAGACCAAGCGCAGGCAGGCGGGACATATTGGTCGGTAGGGGCAAGTTGGGCCGAAGGGTGCGTTTCCAATCTACATGAGTGCATGACATTGGTCACACATTGCAGAAACAGGCCCTTCAGCCCAACCTGTCCACGCCCCATCTATACTTGTCCCACCTGCCCGCGTTTGGTCCATATCCCTCCAAATCTCCAAAACGATGCATTTGGAGTACCGTGTCCAGTTTTCGCCCCCGGAGGAAAGCCCACACGGCCGCAGGGGGAACGTGCAAACTCCCCACTTAAAGCACCCGTGGTGAGGAACGACCCCGGGACTCTGGCTCCCTGAGGCAGTGGCTCTGCCAGCTGCGCCACCGTGCAGCCCCAGGCTGGAAGGTGCTGCGCTAATCCCGTATCACTGTTCATTGGAGGCACGAGGGGACTACAAATGTTGGAATCTTGTGTAAAACACACAGCTCTGGATTGACTCTGCGGGTCAGGCAGCATCTATGGAAGGAAGAGAAGATTAACCCATTGTGTTATTGACTCTTGTACACTTATTTGTGGGTTTGGTTTAGAGACACAGCGCGGAAACAGGCCCTTCGGCCCACCGGGTCTGTGCCGACCAGCGATCCCCGCACACTCACACTACCCTACACACACACTCACACTCACACTATCCTACACACACACACACACACCACACACACACTCACACTATCCTACTACACACACACGCACAACACACTCACTCACACTATCCTACACACACACACACGCACACTACCCTACACACACACGCACACCACTCACACTCACACTATCCACACACACACACACACACACACACACTCACACTATCCACACACACCACACCACACACACACACACACTCACACTACCACACACACACACAACACACCTACACACACACACACACTCACACTCACACTATCCTACACACAGACACACACTCACACTCACACTATCCTACACACACAACACACACTATCCTACAACACACACACACACACTACACACACACTCACACACACTTATCCTACACACACACTCACACACACACTATCCTACACCACACACACACACACACACACACACTCACACTATCCTACACACACACACACTCACACTATCCTACACACACCACACACTATCCTACACACACACACACACTCACACTATCCTACACACACACACACACACTATCCTACACACACACACACACACTCACACTATCCCACACACACACACTCACACTATCCTACACACACACACTCACACACACACCCACACACACACTCACACTATCCTACACACACACACACACACTCACACACTTCACACTATCCACACACCACACTCACACTATCCTACACACACACACACACTCACACACTATCCTACACACACACACTCACACTATCCTACACACACACTACACACACGAACACAACACACACACACTCACACTATCCACACACACACACACACTCACACTATTCCCCACACACACTCACACTATCCCACACACACACACATACACACTCCACACACACTCACACTATCCTCACACACACACACACTCACACTATCCACACACACTCACACTATCCCACACACACACACGCGCACTATCCCACACACACACACTATCCCACACACACACACTCACACTATCCTACACACACACGCACACTATCCTACACGCGCACACACGCACTCACACTATCCTACACACACACGCACACTCACACTCACACTATCCTACACACACACGCACACTCACACTATCCTACACACACATGCGGGACAATTTACACTCACACCAAGCCAATTAACCGGCAGACCTGCACGTCTTTGTGGAGTGCAGGAGCAAACCGAGGATCTCGGAGAAAACCCACGTGGTCACGGGGAGAACGTGCAAACTCCGTACAGACAGCGCCCGTAGTCGGGATGGAACCCGGGTCCCTGCAACTCCACCGCTGCGCCACCGTGCTGCCCTTGTTGTTAAGTTAGCGAGGATTGTAGTTTTCCCGCCCATAAGACAATGGAATCAGTCTGAAGACGGGTCTCGGCCCGAAACGTCGCCCATCTCCTTCGCTCCATAGATGCTGCCGCACCCGCTGGGTTTCTCCAGCACCTTTGTCTACAGACAATTGAACTGCCTTGACAAACGTTGGACAGTAGTTGGCGATACTGAGCATCAAGAGCGCAGCTTTGGTTTGTCATTGCCACTTGTACACTGGGCCACAGTTAACTAAACCTTCGGTGCCGCAGCACCAGAGTCCCGGGTTCGATCCCGACCACGGGCGCGATGTCTGTACGGAGTTTGTACCTTCTCCATGTGACCACGTGGGTTTTCTCTGGATGATACGAGGAAAGATGGAAAAGACCAGGCTTGTATTCACTGGAGTTTAAAAGGATGAGGGGGCATCTTATAGAAACATATAAAATTATGAAAGGACTGGACAAGCTAGATGCAGGAAAAATGTTCCCAATGTTGGGCGAGTCCAGAACCAGGGAAGTCTTAGAATAAAGGGGAGGCCATTTAAGACTGAGATGAGAAAAAAACGTTTTCACCCAGAGAGTTGTGAATTTGTGGAATTCCCTGCCACAGAGGGCAGTGGAGGCCAAGTCACTGGATGGATTTAAGAGAGAGTTAGATAGAGCTCTCGGGGCTGGTGGAGTCAAGGGATATGGGGAGAAGGCAGGCACGGGTTATTGATAGGGGACGATCAGCCACGATCACAATGAATGGCGGTGCTGGCTAGAAGGGCCGAATGGCCTCCTCCCTGCATCTATTTTCTATCTTTCTATGCTCCGGTTTCCTCCCACGCCCCAAACTCCCATGCCCCCTGCACATTGTCCTGAGTGTGTGTGTTGGATAGCGCTAGTGTGTGCAGGGTAATCACTGGTCAGAGTGGACTGAAGGCCCATAAGGGCATAAGGAATGGTAGGATTAGGCCATTCGGCCCTCCAATTCTACTCCGCCATTCAATCATGGCTGATCTATCTCTCCCTTCTAACCCCATTCTCCTGCCTTCTCCCCATAAACCTTGACACCCGTACTAATCAAGAATCTGGCTATCTCTGCCGTGAATATATCCGCTGACTTGCCCTCCACGGCCTTCTGTGGCAAAGAAGTCCACAGATTCACCGCCTCCTGACTAAAGAGCTTCACAGCTTCACTGGTCCAATGTGTTCACGAATAAAACATTTGCCTGCTGATGCTGGGGATCAGCTATTAGATAAATAGCAGCTGAATCGCTGAGGCCCCATCTGTCTGAGAAAAAACTCTCTCCCACTCTCACAGTCTGTCGGCTCCCCTTGCGGCCGCCTCATTCAGAGGCGCGGAAACCGGCCCTTCGGCCCACCGAGCCCGCGCCGACCAGCCGTCCCAGCACACTAGCCCTGTCCAACACACACACGGGACGATTTGACATTTTTTTACACCAAGCCAATCGACCTACAAACCTGCACGTCTTTGGACCGTGGGAGGAAACCGGAGGCATTGGGGATATTGACTCCTTGGGATGAGAAGTTTCCAGAGAGCCAAGGGGCTAGCATGAAATCAATGGGCGGCAGGGTGGCACAGCGGTGGAGTTGCTGCCTCACAGCGCCTGAGACCCGGGTTCCATCCCGACTGCGGGCGCTGTCTGTACGGAGTTTGCACGTTCTCCCCGTGACCTGCGTGGGTTTCCTCCGAGATCTCCGGTTTCCTCCCACACTCCAAAGACGCGCAGGTTTGTCGGTTAATTGGCTTGGTGTAAATGTAAAATTGTCCCTAGCGGGTGTAGGATAGCGTTAGTGTGCGGGGGTCGCTGGTCGGCGCGGACCCGGTGGGCCGAAGGGCCTGTTTCCGTGCTGTATCTCTAAACTGAACTGATCTGAACTGATCTTCCCCTGCCACCGCAGAAGATGCAACACCTGTCCCTGTACCCCCTCCCTCGACTCTGTCCAGGGACCCCCACAGTCCTTTCAGGTTAGGCAGAGGTTCACTTGCACCTCCTCCAACCTCATCTACTGTATCCGTTGTTCACGATGTGGACTCTTATGCATCAGCGAGACTCAGCGAGACCAAACGCAGACTGGGCGGTCGTTTCGCGGAACACCTTCGCCCAGCCCGCGTGCACCAACCTGATCTCCCAGTTACTGGACACTTTAATTCTCCTTCCCATTCCTACACAGACCTTTCTGTCCTCAGCCTCCTCCATTGTCAGAGTGAATTGGAGGAACAGCATCTCATATTTCGCTTGGGCAGCTCACAGCCCAGTGGTATGAATATTGATCTCTCACTTCAGGTAGCCCCGGCATTCCCCCTCTCTCTATCCCTCCCCCACCCGAGTCGCACCAGCTTCTCGTTCTCACCCAACAAACAGCGAACAATGGCCTGTTTCCTTTATCATCGTTACTTTTTTGCATATCATTCAATCATTGTTCTTTATCTCTCCGCATCACCGTCTATATCTCTCGTTTCCCTCATCCCTGACCAGTCTGAAGAAGGGTCTCGACCCGAAACGTCACCCGTTCCTTCTCTCCAGAGATGCTGCCTGTCCCGCTGGGTTACTCCAGCTTTTGGCGTCTGTGTTTGGTCAGACGCATCGACCCTTTGTCATGTGCTCCGCAGGCTGAGGAGAGTCTTGCGGAGAGGCCATCGGCTGAACGGAACGCTGGCTCCCATCAATAGCCAACTGCTCCCATGGACCAGCGCAATGTGTCGGGGTACCCTCTGTGTACCCCTCCCCCCCACCTTGTACCAACTGCCCCATCCCCCTCCCCTCCCTCCCCTCCCCTCCCTACATTCAGCTGCTCTGAAGGAGTATGTTGGCATCAGCCTCTGTGATGGCCAATGGGTTGGCTCATCTTTTAATTCACAGTCACTCATCTGCCATCTGCTCTCTCTTCTTAAGCTTTTAGATAGTCACTGCCTCAGCCGACAGCTTGTTCCATACACCCACACACGGCTGCAAATCCAGGGGGGGTGGCTGTCCCACCCCCCCCCCCCCACCATGTTTTGAGAGGTGGGTTACAATCCCCCCCCCATATTTTGTGAGTCCCAGGTCAGCTTGCGTGCCTCGGGACTGGCTGTAGCGCACAGGTCATTTAGAACGGAGACGAGGAGACACGTTTTTCTCACAGAGAGCGGCGGGTCTGTGAGAAAAAGTGCACGCAGTACTGCAGGTGCGGTCTCACTAGGGCTCTGTACAACTGCAGAAGGACCTCTTTGCTCCTATACTCGATCCCTCTTGTTATAAAGGCCAATTCCTTCTCTCCTTCCTTCAATTCCTTCTGGAGAGAAGGAATGGGTGACGTTTCGGGTCGAGTCTGAAGAAGGGTCACGACCCGAAACATCGCCCGTTCCTTCTCTCCAGTAACGCTGCCTGTCCCGCTGAGTCACTCCAGCATTTTGTGTCTGTCTTCGGTTTACATAGAAACATAGAGAATAGGTGCAGGAGCAGGCCATTCAGCCCTTCGAGCCAGCACCGCCATTCAATGTGATCACGGCTGATCACCCCCAATCAGTACCCCCGTTCCTGCTTTTTCCCCATATCCCATGATTCCGTTAGCCCCAAGGGTTCTCTCTTGAAAACATCCAGTGAATTGGCCTCCACTGCCTTCTGCGGCAGAGAATTCGCAACTCTCTGGGCGAAGAAGGTTTTTCCTCATCTCAGTCCTAAATGGCCGACCCCTTTTTTTTTAAAACTGTGACCCCTGGTTCTGGACTCCCCCAACATGGGGAACATTTTTCCTGCATCTAACACAGCGGGTGGAGACATGCACGGATTGCATGAGGGCTGCCTCACCCGCTGAGTTTCTCCGGCATTTTTGTCGACCTTCCGTGAAGCTCGTGATTTGATGCCTGCCATCCTGGGCGGGATGGGGGCGGGATCCGTGTGTACACGTGATAGATGCGGCCCGCCACCCGCTCACAGACATGCGTCCCGGCCCCCTACGCAGAGCAAGGTTGCCCCCCCCTGATCTAGCCTGTCCACTCCCTGAAGAATTGTATATGTTTAGACCAGCATCTGCAGTTCCTTCCCACACATTAAGTTTTGGCATCTCAGCGCACACAGACTTTGGTCACCAATCGATGAGGCACAAACCTACAATTGTAGCTCCAGCTAAACACTGTAATCACACAGTCTCCCGACAACAACGACAGTCTGTCTGTCTGTCTGACACGGAGAGGAAAGTGAGGCCTGTGGCAGGCAGGGTGGGGGTGACGTGTGGCAGGCAGGGTGGGGGCGAGACACAGCCAAGGCCCGGGGGTGGGGGAGCCCAGTGTAATTACTGGTGGCAGCCGCTCCGAATCGCAGCCAGTGGTTAGTGTCAGGCAGGCAGGCAGTCGCAGCGGGAGGGGGAGAGGGAGAGGGCAACGCGGGGGGTGGGTGGTGTGGACGGGGCGTGGGGGGGGGGGGGGGGGGGGGGAGAGAAAGTGGGGTGGGGGGAGAGAGAGAGAAAGAGCAGGGAGAGAGAGGAAGAGGGGGAGAGAGAGGAAGTGGGGGGGAGAGAAAGAGGGGAGAGCAAGAGAGAGGATGAGAGAAATGAGGATAGAGAGAGAAAGGGGGAGAGAGAAAGAGAGAGGGGAGAGAGAAAGAGGGGGGAGAGAGAAAGGGGGGAGAGAGAAAGGGGGGAGAGAGAAAGAGGGAGGGGAGAAGGAAAGAGAGAAAGGGGGAGAGAAAGAGGGGGGAGAGAGAAAGGGGAGAGAGAAAGAGAGAGGGGAGAGAGAAAGGGGGAGAGAAAGAGGGGGAGAGAGAAAAGGGGAGAGAGAGAAAGGGGGGAAGAGAGAAAGGGGAGAGAGAAAGGGGAGAGAGAGAGAGAGAGAGAGGGGAGATAAAGAGGGGAGAGAGAAAGGGGGGGAGAGAAAGGGGGGAGAGAGAAAGAGGGAGAGAAAAGAGGGAGAGAAAGAGAGAGAGAAAGAGGGGGGGAGAGAGAAAGGGGGGGAGAAAGGGGGGGAGAGAGAAAGGGGGGGAGAGAGAAAGAGAGGAGAGAAAGAGGGGGGAGAGAGAAAAGGGGGGGAGAGAGAGAGGGGGGGGAGATAAAGAGGGGGAGAGAGAAAGGGGAGAGAGAGAGAGAGAGAGAGAGAGGGGGGGGGAGAGAAACGGGGAGAGAAAGGGGGGGAGAGAGAGGGGGGTGAAAAAGGGGGGGAGAAAAAGAGAGGGGGGAGAGAGAGAGGGGGGAGCGAAAAAAGTGGGGGGAGGGAGGGAAAGAAAGCGGGGGGGGGGGGGGGGGGGGGGGGGGGTGAAGCAGAGAAAGCAAAATCACCTAAAAGTGTAAATGCTTGAAATACTATAAACATTCAAACAAAGATGTTTTTTAAAAATCCAAGCAGTCTGATCTTGTCGGCGAGTATTTGTGTGTGCAGTACTTGGACAAAAGTGAGATCAGGGAAAAATTGTAATTAAAAGGGGATTAAAATGTGAAACTTCAGCCAGCTCAGTTTGCAGTCAATCTCGCCAAGTCCCTGCCAGGGTGTCAAAAAGCTCACTCCATCTCTCAGGGCGCACGGTGGTAAAGTCGCTGCCTCACAGCGCCAGGGACACGGGTTCGATCCCAACGTTGGATGCTGTGTTGCGAATGAAAATATGAGTAGCATATTTAATGTCCAGTATGAGGTAATGAGGAACACTCTGGAGTTTAGAAGGATGAGAGGGCATCTCATTGAAACATATAAGATTGTTAAGGGTTTGGACACGCTAGAGGCAGGAAACATGTTCCCGATGTTGGGGGAGTCCAGAACCAGGGGCCACAGTTTAAGAATAAGGGGTAAGCCATTTAGAACGGAGACGAGGAAACACTTTTTCTCACAGAGAGTTGTGAGTCTGTGGAATTCTCTGCCTCAGAGGGCGGTGGAGGCCGGTTCTCTGGATGCTTTCAAGACAGAGCTAGATAGGGCTCTTAAAGATAGTGGAGTCAGGGGATATGGGGAGAAGGCAGGAACGGGGTACTGATTGGAGATGATCAGCCATGATCACATTGAATGGCGGTGCTGGCTCGAAGGGCCGAATGGCCTCCTCCTGCACCTATTGTCTACTGTCTTGCGCAATTGTACGCACGCGCAGTGAGACTCAACGTTGGCGATCAGAATACAAGAAGCTTGTTAAGTACTCTCTTGTCCGAGTCTTATTTTAAAGTCCGTTTCAAGCGCGCATTCACAGTCTGTACGGAGTTTGTATGTTCTCCCCCCTGACGCCCGTAGGTTTTCCTCCGAGATCTTCGGTTTCCTCCCGCACTCCAGGATTACAGGTTAATTGATGTCAATTAGCATCAAGGATTAACATCCAGGATTGGCGTCAAATTGTAAAAAATTGTCCCTGGATTTACCCTACAAACCTGAACGCCTTTGTGAGCATGGGAAGAAACCGGAGATAGACTATAGACAATAGGTGCAGGAGTAGACCATTCGGCCCTTCGAGCCAGCACCACCATGGCTGATCATCCCCAATCAGTACCCCGTTCCTGCCTTCTCCCCATATCCCCTGACTCCGCTATCTTTAAGAGCCCTATCTAGCTCTCTCTTGAAAGTATCCAGAGAACCGGCCTCCACCGCCCTCTGAGGCAGAGAATTCCACAGACTCACCACTCTCTGTGAGAAAAAGTGTTTCCTCGTCTCCGTTCTAAATGGCGGACATCCCGGAGCAATCCCACGCCCGGTCACGGGGAGAGCGGGCAAACTGCGTTCAGGCAGCGGCCGCAGTCGGGATCGAACCCGCGTCTCCGACGCTGTGAGGCAGCAACTCTACCGTTTCCACGCTGTATCTCTACAGTCTGAAGCACTAAATATGTGTCAATCAGGCTTAAAAACCCGACACAATATAGATGATAGACAACATTGCTGGGGAAACTCAGCGGGCGCAGCAGAATCGATGGAGCGAAGGAAATAGGCAACGCTTCGAACCGAAACCCTTCTTCAGACAGTCTGAAGAAGGGTTTTGGCCCGAAACGTTGCCTATTTCGAGTCTGAAGGGGGGTTTCGGCCTGAAACATAGAAACATAGACAATAGGTGCAGGAGTAGGCCATTCGGCCCTTCGAGGCTGCACCGCCATTCGATATGATCATGGCTGATCATCCAACTCAGTATCCCGTACCTGCCTTCTCTCCATACCCCCTGATCCCTTTAGCCACAAGGGCCACATCTAACTCCCTCTTAAATATAGCCAATGAACTGGCCTCAACTACCTTCTGTGGCCGAGAATTCCACAGACTCACCACTCTCTGTGTGAAAAATGATTTTCTCATCTCGGTCCTAAAAGACTTCCCCCTTATCCTTAAACTGTGACCCCTTGTTCTGGACTTCCCCAACATCGGGAACAATCTTCCTGCCTGTCCAACCCCTTTTGTACGTTTTTACAAGTTCCCCCCTCAATCTTGTAAATTTGCCTATTTCCTTCGCTCCATAGATGCTGCCGCACCCGCTGAGTTTCTCCAGCACTTTTGTCTACATTCGATTTTCCAGCATCTGCAGTTCCTTCTTGAACACAATATAGATGATTAATCCAATTCACGGGCCTCTCTGGCCAGCGTGTAGCTGGGAGCCTCAAGGGATGAAGCTGAGAGAAAGTAATAGATCAGCTAAGCTGGGAAATAATATTAAATGCGCATTAAAAGGGCTATTACCGAGCAGTATATTATCCCACTGGATGGGTTGCAATGAAGGAACGCCAACGCTTGGCGTGTTTCCTGGTTTTATTCCACCCGCACACCCAGCACGGTGGCGCAGCTGGGCGAGCCACTGCCTCACAGCACCGGGGACGCCGGTTCGATCCTGACCCCTTTCCCTGTGCTCACAGTCTTTCCCTGTGACTGCGTGGGCTTCCTCCGGAGGCTCCGGTTCCTCCCCACATCCCAAAGGGCGTGAGCAGCGGAAGCAAGGGGACGGCAGTTGCCTGTTAAGGTCTCAAGGTCAGAGGGCGGTGGAGGCCAGTTCTCTGGATGCTTTCAAGAGAGAGCTGGATAGGGCTCTTAAAGATAGCGGAGTCAGGGAATATGGGGAGAAGGCAGGAACGGGGTACTGATTGGAGATGATCAGCCATGATCACACTGAATGGCGGTGCTGGCTCGAAGGGCCAAATGGCCTCCCCCTGCACCTATTGTCTATTGTCTCTCTCTCCATATATTTATTTCCCTTTCTCCATCTCTCTCCATGTTTCTCTCTATCACTCTCCCCGTCTCCCTCCCTATCTTTAAGAGCCCTATCTAGCTCTCTCTTGAAAGTATCCAGAGAACTTGCCTCCGAGGCAGAGAATTCCACAGACTCACAACTCTCTGGGTGAAAAGGTGTTTCCTCGTCTCCGTTCTAAATGGCTTACCCCTTATTCTGAAACTGTTGGAACCCCTGGTTCTGGACTCCCCCAACATCGGGAACATGTTGGGCTGTTGTCCCGGCTGATACGGGGGCAGTTGGCAACCCTACCCTCCCTCCCTCTCCGGCCCAAAACCCGGCCTCGTTAGCCGAGATCCCGATCACCTGCTTTCACAGCCCCTGATGGGGAGAAGGCAGGAACGGGGTACTGATTGGGGATGATCAGCCATGATCACATTGAATGGCGGTGCTGGCTCGAAGGGCCGAATGGCCTCCTCCTGAACCTATTGTCTATTGTCGAAACTCGGTGTCTATTATGGGATGGTAAACCTCCCATAAAAGTCACTCTCTTATGCCCCTGTCCCACTTAGGAAACTTGAACGGAAACCTCTGGAGACTTTGCGCCCCACCTAATGTTTCCGTGCGGTTCCCGGAGGTTTTCGTCAGTCTCCCTAATGGTCGAAATTGGTTTTCCCGTTTTAAAAATCGGTAATTTTTTTAGTCGAAGCCGGTTGCGATGCTAGTTGAAGGTGGTTGCCGGAGGACCAAAGACCTCCGGGAACCGCACGGAAACCTTGGGCGGGGCGCAGAGTCTCCAGAGGTTTCCGTTCAGGTGTCCTAAGTGGGACAGGGGCGTTAGATTTCATAAACAAACACTGCTGCTTGTTTGCGGTGAGGAAGTAATACTATGGAAGTAAAGTCCCTTTAAATCCACGTCCTCCCCCCCCCCCACAGGCGATTTAATCATCCTCTCTCCCCAGCCTGACATAACAACAATGCTCTCCACTCTGCAAGCTCTTTGTACCCGAGCTCTTTTTAATCTCCTATTTATAGAGCAGTTTGTGAGCCTTTAATGTTCTATATTCCTGGCCTGCCAACTGAAATGACCAGAGGGAACTTCTCAATGCCCCCTGTTACTAACAATCGATGCCCGTGCACACGACCTCGCCCCTCCTTGCACCTCCTCCAACCTCATCCACTGTATCCGTTGAAACATATAAGATTGTTAAGGGCTTGGACACGCTAGAGGCAGGAAACATGTTCCCAATGTTGGGGGGGGGGGGGGGAGGGGAGTCCAGAACCAGGGGCCACAGTTTAAGAATAAGGAGTAAGCCATTTAGAACGGAGACGAGGAAACACTTTTACTCACAGAGAGAGTGGTGAGTCTGAGGAATTCTCTGCCTCAGAGGGCGTTGTGGAGGCCGGTTCTCTGGATACTTTCAAGAAGGGAGCTAGATAGGGCGCTTAAAGATAGCGGAGTCAGGGGATATGGGGAGAAGGCAGGAACGGGCTACTGATTGGGGATGATCAGCCACGATCGCAGTGAATGGCGGTGCTGGCTCGAAGGGCTGAATGGCCTACTCCTGCACCTATTGTCTATTGCCAGTGAATACAAGCCCAGTCTTTCCAATCTTTCCTCATATGACAGTCCCGCCATCTTGGGGATTAACCTGGTGAACCTACGCTGCACTGCCTCAATAGCAGTCATTATCCTTGATCTTTGCTGGCCTCACCTTGCACCAAACCTTGTTCCCTTATCCTGTATCTGTCTACTGTAAGTGGCTCGATTGTAATCATGTATTGTCTTTCCGCTGACTGGATAGCACGCAACAAAAGCTTTTCACTGTACCTCGGTACACGGGACAATAAACTAAAAGATGCCCTTCAGTTCAAATTGCTGCATCTACACTCCGACCAACGTGCCCCATCAAGGGCCCACACCATCCTGGCCACACACTCATCTCCCCGCTGCCTTCAGGTAGAAGGTACAGGAGCCTGAAGACTGCAACGACCAGGTTCAGGAATAGCTACTTCCCCACAGCCATCAGGCTATTAAACCTGGCTCGGACAAAACGCTGATCATTAATAACCCATTATCTGTTTAGTTGCACTTGATCAGTTTATTTATTCATGTGTGTATGTATTTATATGATGGTATATGGACACACTGATCTGTTCTGTAGTCATGCCTACTATGTTCTGTTGTGCTGAAGCAAAGCAGGAATTTCATTGTCCTATCAGGGACACTTGACAATAAACTCACTTGAACTTGAACCCACCTACACTAGTCCCACCTGCCTGCGTTTTGTCCATATCCCTCCAAACCTGTCCTATCCATGTGCCTGTCTGTTTCTTAAACGTTGGGATAGTCCCAGCCTCAACTCCCTCCTCTGGCAGCTTGTCCCGTACACCCACCACCCTTTGTGTGGAGAAGTTACCCCTCGGATTCTTATTGAATCTTTCCCCCTTCACCTTAAACCTATGTCCTTTAGTCCTCGATTCCCCTACTCTGGGCAAGAGACTCTGTGCATCTACCCGATCTATTCCCCTCATGATTTTATAAACCTCTATGACAACACTTCTCATCCTCCTAAGCTCCAAGGAATAGAGACCCAGCCTACTCAACCTCTCCCCAAAGCTCAGGCCGCGAGTCCTGGCGACATCCTGGTAATTTATCTTTATCGCCGGCTGCTTTGATTCCCCCGTTTTCACACCTTACCCTTCCTTATCTCTATGTCTCCCTCTCCCCCTGAATCCAAGTCTGAAGGAGGGTCAGGACCCGAAACGTCACCCATTCCTTCTCTCCAGAGATGCTGCCTGTCCCACTGAGTTACTCCATTTTGTGTCTGTCTTCCAACCTACCTCATTCAGGTCTCGCACATACCTATACTTCACTTCCTCGAACTGTGATGGTGTAATAGTTTTCTCTTTGCACAACTGTTGTATTTGTGAAAAACATCATGATAGGAACAGATAGTGGAGACTTGCCCAGAGGAATCGAGTATCAGAGAACTTTACTCCAGCATTTTGCGTCTAATTTCTTTATTGCAGTTTGATTTTAGTTTCAGTTTTAAGTTTTAGAGATGCAGCACGGAAACAGGCCCTTCGGCCCACGCCGACCATTCAATCCCCACATATTAACACAGCCAGAGACCCGGGTTCGATCCTGACTATGGGTGCTGTCTGTATGGAGTTTGTTAAGGGCTTGTAAAGATTGCTAAGAGCTTGGACACGCTAGAGGCAGGAAACATGTTCCCGATGTTGGGGGAGTCCAGAACCAGGGGCCACAGTTTAAGAATAAGGGGTAAGCCATTTGGAACGGAGACGAGGAAACACTTTTTCTCACAGAGAGTGGTGAGTCTGTGGAATTCTCTGCCTCAGAGGGCGGTGGAGGCCGGTTCTCTGGATGCTTTCAAGAGAGAGCTAGATAGGGCTCTTAAAGATAGCGGAGTCAGGGGATATGGGGAGAAGGCAGGAACGGGGTACTGATTGGGGATGATCAGCCATGATCACATTGAATGGCGGTGCTGGCTCGAAGGGCCGAATGGCCTACTCCTGCACCTATTGTCTATTGTTCGTACGTTCTCCCCATAACCTGCGTGGGTTTTCTCCGGTTTCCTCCCACACTCCAAAGAGGTACAGGTTTGTAGCTCAATTGGCTTGCGTAAATTTAAATAGTCTCCCGTGCGTGTAGGGGTAGTGTTAGTGTGCGGGGATCGCTGGTGGGCAGCGTGGGGACTGGGAGGGCCGCGGGGCCCCGTTTCCGCGCTGTAAGTCTGAACTAAACGAAAAAAGCCAAAGGATTGCGTGTGGGAGTGACTCAGGGGAGCAGCCAGAAGGAAGGAGAGGGAGTGATCGGGACTTACGCTGATGTCAGGCTGCTGCGGTGGAAACAATGACTGTCGGCACAACACAGGCTGTTTGCCGTAAACAACAGCTGGGCCCGCCCCGGCTGTTCCTCATTGCCCCCCCCCCTCCCCTTCTCTACCCATCATGCCGAGCGGCCGACTGGGGGGGTGGGGGGGGTCCCCGCGGGGCTGAAGGAGCTCACGGCCATCGGCCCCCGGGTCTGCGGAGCCCACGGTTCGCTGTCACGGAGGACAGACGTGTGGAAGCGAGGACGCTACTGCTGAGGAAAGGAACAAAGGATGGGGCCCGGCGTGCGGGGGGGCTGTGTGGGGGGGGGTGGATGAGCAAAGGACAATGGGGGACCCTGCGTGGGCGTAGGGGGAAGAACGAAGGGGGACCTGGCACGGATACTGTGTATACTTTGTAATGGCTCTTTATGTGGCAACCCTTTGCATACAACGTCAAAGTCAAAAGAGTGTATTGTCGTGTGTCCCTGACAGGACAATGACATTCTTGCTTCAGCACAACAGAACATAGTAGACATTGACTACAGAACAGATCAGTGTGTCCATATACCATTATATACGTAAATACACACATGAATAAATAAACTGCAAATAACAGGTAACGGGGTATTAATGTTCGGAGTTTTGTCCGAGCCGGGTTTAATAGCCTGATGGCTGTGGGGAAGTAGCTATTCCTGAACCTGGACGTTGCAGTCCACAGGCTCCTGTACCTTCTACCTGAAGGTAGCGGGGAGATGAATTGACCAGGGAGACAAAAATGCTGGTGAAACTCAGCGGGATGCGGCAGCATCTATCGAGGGAAGGAAATAGGCGACGTTTCCGGCCAAACGTTGGGCCGGACAAAACTCGGACAAAACTCCGAACATTAATACCCCGTTAATACATTAATACAGGATGGGTACCTTGGGTAGGGCAAGCAAAGAATGTCCCGATGACTTGTCACATGCGACAATAAATTGACATTAGAAATCATCTCGCTATGAAGGCCATCATGCCAGATGAGGTGCAGTGAAAAGCTTTTGTTGCCTGCTACCCAGTCAGCGGATAGACAATACGTGATTGCAATCCAGCCATTCACAGTGTATAGATACATGAAAAAGGAATAACGTTCAGTGCAAGGCAAGGCCAGCAAGGATAGTCCGAGGGTCACCAATGAGGTAGATATTAGTTCAGGACCGCTCTCTGGTTCTGGTGGGCCGGTTCAGCTGCCTGTTCAGTTCGTTTTCACACTTCTGTACCTCTTGCCCGATGGGAGAGGGGAGAAGAGGGAGCGGCCGGGGGGGGTGAGACTGGTCCGTGACGATGAATGAATGAATACGTTTATTGGCCAAGTATATTCACCTACAAGGAATTTGCCTCGGTGCTCCGCCCGCAAGTGACAACATGCCATACAGTGACAGTTAGGAATGACACGTAAAACATTAACAATAAAACATTATTGATTAAACATGTGAATTATGCAGCGCGAGGTGTGGATGGAGGCAATGGAAGGGAGGTTGGTTTGTTTGTGCGAATGTCTGGGTTGTGTCCACAATTCTAGACTAGACAGGTGGTTCTTAACCCTTTTGGCATACATACGGCCATACGCAAACAAAATACTGCACGTGGTACTTACCTTTGTTAGGTTCCTAAAAATGGGCTCAACAAATGGGTATGTTATGTTACTTATGGGCCTCTGTACGGAGTTTGCACGCTCTCCCCGTGACCTGCGTGGGTTTTCTCCGAGATCTTCGGTTTCCAACCCACACTCCAAAGACGCGCAGGTTTGTAGGTTAATTGGCTTGGTGTAAATGCAGAAACTGTCCCTGGTGTGTGTGTGTGTGTGTGTGTGTGTGTAGGATAGTGTTAATGTGTGACAGTCGCTGCCTCAAAAAGGCTGGCAGCATCATCAAGGACCCACACCACCCTGGCCACACACTCATCTCCCCGCTGCCTTCGGGTAGAAGGTACAGGAGCCTGAAGACTGCAACGACCAGGTTCAGGAATAGCTACTTCCCCACAGCCATCAGGCTATTAAACCTGGCTCGGACAAAACTCTGAACATTAATACCCCTCCATCTGTTATTTGCACTTTATTAATTTATTAATTAATGTGTGTATTTAAGTATATAACTGTAGTCAATGCCTACTGTGTTCTGTTGTGCTAAGCAAAGAAAGAATGTCATTGTCCTGTCAGGGGCACATGACAATAAACTCTCTTGACTTGACTTGGGAATGGCTGGTCGGCACGGACCCAGTGGGCCGAAGGGCCTGTATCGCTAAACACTATCCCACACACACTGGGGACAACTTACATTTATACCACGGATAGAAACACAAGCCAATTGACCTTCAAACCTGCACGTCTTTGGAGTGTGGGAGGAAAGCGAAGATCTCGGAGAAAACCCCGCGCGGGTCGCGATGCGAGCGTACAAACTCCGTGCAGACGGCACCCGTGGTCGGGATCGAACCCGGGTCTCCGGCGCTGTGAGGCAGCAACTCTCCCGCCGCGCCACCGTGCCGCCCCAGTGTACCGAGGTTCATAAGTGATAGGAGCGGAATCAGGCCATTCGGCCCATCAAGCCTACACCGCCATTCAATCAGGGCTGACCTATCTCTCCCTTTTAATTGGAACATGTTTCCTGCCTCTAGCATGTCCAAACCCTTAGTGACCTTGGTGGAGAAACTCAGCGGGTGAGGCGAAGGAAATAGGCAGCGTCTCGGGCCAAAACCCTTCTTCAGATGATAATAATCTTATCTGTTTCAATAAGATCCTACCAAACTCCAGAGAGTACAAGCCCAGCCGCTCCATTCTCTCAGCATATGACAGGGGTGGGAGATTGCAACCTTCACGTGGTCCGCCCTGTTTCGACTAATGCAATCAACTCGACGTGCACAGACGAAAGATCAAATACAACAACAGTAGGCTGCGCACGCCACACGAAAGAAGAAGAAGGAGGCACATGACAGTCCCGCCATTCCGGGAATTAACCTGGCTCTGGACTCCCCCAACATGTTTCCTGCCTCTAGCGTGTCCAAACCCTCAACAATCTTATATGTTTCAATGAGATCCCCTCTCATCCTTCTAAACTCCAGAGTGTACAAGCCCAGCCGCTCCATTCTCTCAGCATATGACAGTCCCGCCATCCCGGGAATTAACCTGGCGAACCTACGCTGCGCTCCCTCAATAGCAAGACTGTCCTTCCTCAAATTAGGGGGCCAAAACTGCGCACGATACTCCGGGTGTGGAGCAGAGCAAGGCTTTTGACTACGCGTCGATGGTTGAAGCTGAGCGCAGGCACCGTTACCTTCGTGGTGCTGTCGTGCGATCGCTGGTACCGCTTCCACCGGCACCCGTAGATCCCAGTGAGGAAGGACAGACAGAGCTGCGGTTCGTAGTACTGAAGTGGCTGGTGTTTGACCATGCTCCCTCGATCCCTGTGAGGGCGGTGACCTCAACAACCCATCAGACCACTCTGCACCTGGGGCGGGAGACAAAAAAAAAAACCCAACGCCAGTTAAAGCACAACAGATAATCCTCCGACATTTTCGCCACCTCCAGCGGGATCCCACCGCCGGCCACCTCTTCCCACCTCCTCCCCTGTCGGCCTTCCGCAGAGACCGTTCCCCCCCGTAAACTCCCTGGTCAATTCGTTCAAGAAGGAACTGCAGACGCTGGAAAATCGAAGGTAGGCAAAAGTGCTGGAGAAGCTCAGCGGGTGCGGCAGCATCTATGGAGCGCAGGAAATAGGCAACGTTTGGCCGGAAACGTCGCCTATTTCCTTCCCTCGATAGATGCTGCCGCATCCCGCTGAGTTTCACCAGCATTTTTGTCTCCCTGGTCAATTCGTCCCTTCCCACCCAAACCACCCCCTCCCCTGGCACTTTCCCTAGCAACCGCAGGAAATGCTACACTTGTCGCTCTTCCTCCCCCCCTTGACTCCAGCCAAGGACCCAAGCAGTCTTTCCAGGTGCGGCAGAGGTTCACCTGCACCTCCTCCAACCTCATCTACTGCATCCGCTGCTCTAGGTGTCAGCTGCTCTACATCGGTGAGACCAAGCGTAGGCTTGGCGATCGCTTCGCCCAACACCTCCGCTCGGTCCGCAATAACCAACCCGATCTCCCGGTGGCTCAGCACTTCAACTCCCCCTCCCATTCCCAATCCGACCTTTCTGTCCTGGGCCTCCTCCGTGGCCAGAGTGAGTCCCACCGCAAATTGGAGGAGCAGCACCTCATATTTCGCTTGGGTAGTTTACACCCCAGCGGTATGAACATTGACTTCTCCAATTTCAGGTAGTCCCTGCTTTCTCCCTCCTTCCTCTCCCCTTCCCAGCTCTCCCACAGCCCACTGTCTCCGCCTCTTCCTTTCTTCTTCCCGCCCCACCCCCCAACATCAGTCTGAAGAAGGATCTCGACCCAAAACGTCGCCTATTTCCTTCGCTCCATAGATGCTGCCTCACCCGCTGAGTTTCTCCAGCATTTTTGTCTACCTTCGTTTTTATCCAGCATCTGCAGTTCTTTCTTAAACAGTTAAATCTAAATGTGCTGGAAGGAACAGTAGATGCTGGTTTACATCGAAGGTCGGCACAAAATGCTGGGGTAACTCAGCGGGACGGGCAGAGAGAAGGAATGGGTGGCGTTTCGGGTCGAGACCCTTCTTCAGCAGCTCTGGAGACGTCTCCCGCTGAGTTGCTCCAGCGTTTTGCATCTATTTACGGTCAAATCTAAATCAGGTGGAAACAAAAAACCTTCCGAGTACACGTTGACCTGTCGGAGAATGGAATTGATCAGATGGTGGCGTGGTGGTCATATTATTGATCAACTGTATCTGAGGCTGAACTATTGATCCAGTGAGAGCTCAAATCCCAATACAGCAACGTCAGAATTTAGATTAGCTTTGAGATACAGGCCCTTCAGCCCACCGAGTCCGTACCGACCACATGTACACAAGGGTCTGGAAACAGGCCCTTCGGCCCACACCGATCACCGATCATCCACACAATAGTTTCGTCCACCAAAAAGACTGACCCGTTTAGCTTAGTTTAAAAATATAGCGTGGGAAACAGGCCCTTCAGCCCACCGGGTCCGTGACGACCAATGATCACCCTCACAAAAGTTTAGTTTACCAAAACGGCTGACCAGTTTAGTTTAGAGATACGGTGTGGAAACAGACCCTTCTGCCCGCGCTGACCAGCGATCCCCGCACATTAAAACGACCACACACACACGCTGACACACACACACACACACACGCTGACACACACACACACACGCTGACACACACACACGCTGACACACACACACGCTGACACACACACACACACACGCTGACACACACACACACGCTGACACACACACGCTGACACACACGCACACACATGCTGACACACACACACACACATGCTGACACACACACACACACGCTGACACACACATGCTGACACACACACGCTGACACACACATGCTGACACACACACACACACACACACACACACACACACACACAATTTTACATTTTTATACATTTACACCATTTTTATACTTCCTTTGCCCCATAGATGCTGCCTCACCCGCTGAGTTTCTCCAGCATTTCTGTCTCCCTCCGAACACAATAGACAGTCTTTGTAATATTATTATTCATTTTATACATACTGATTTTTTTTCTGTGTGTTAATTATGGTGTTTTCAGAGTACTATGTTTAGTTTTAGTTTTAGTATCTGATAATTTTAATTTTACTATTAATCTCATAACACAACTTTAGTTTTGGAGGTACGGAGAGTAAAGAGGCCCATCCGCGCCGACCAGCGACCCCCGCACCCTAACGGTGTGTCCGACGCACACCGGGGACAGTTTACACTTGTACCAAAGCCAATGAACCTACAAACCCGCAAGTCGTTGGAGTGTGGGAGGAAACCAAAGAGCTCGGAGAAAACCCACGCAGGTCACGGGGAGAACGAGCGGACAGGCAGGGCCCGTGGTCGGGATCGAACCCGGGTCTCTGGCGCTGCAAGGCAGCAACTCTACCGCTGCGCCACCGTGCCACCTATATCCGTTGCAGTGCGGCAAGTAAGAAATTAATTGTTGCTTTTTGGGACATATAACAATAAAACACTCGTTAGAGTCTTACAGTAGAGTCAACCTCCACTTTAAAAAAAATAGCCATTGACGGCCTCCACAGCCTTCTGGGGCATAGAATTCCGCTGATTCACCACAATCTGACTACAGGAATGTCTCCTCATCTCGCTTCTAAAGGAACGTCCTTTTATTTTGAGGCGGACCAAATTTGTGCGCTGTTTTGGTCTCCTAACTATCGTGTGCAGTTTTGGTCCCCTAATTTGAGGAAGGACTTTCTTGCTATTGAGGGAGTGCAGCGTAGGTTCACCAGGTTAATTCCCGGGATGGCGGGACTGTCATATGCTGAAAGTATGGATTGACTGGTCTTGTATTCACTGGAATTTAGAAGGATGGGAGGGGATCTTATAGA